>JARQOC010000005.1:374895821-375135821 GCA_033576535.1 Allobates femoralis
TTTTATATTATTTGGCCACTAAATGTGAAACATCAGTGGACTGTGCAGAAACATTACAAGAGGAGTTGTGATTAACATCACAAAAGGAGCTGTGCTGCAAATTATATGAGTGGCCCTCACAAGAGGGACTGAGGGGGACATTACAAGAGGGGCTATAGAGGGTATTACAATAGGGGTTGTTGGAAATATCACAAAAGGGTTTGAGGGGACAGCATATTATAAAGGGACTGTGGCAGACATTTCACCTTGGCTGTGGGGACTTCATACTGTATAAGGGCTGTGAGAAATATTATACTGGGGGTTGTGGGACATCATACTTTATAGGGACTATGTGGGATTTTTTTTCTACATCTTACTGGATAGGGGGCTGTGGTGACTATACTGTGTATGCGACTAGTGCCCATACTGTATACTGCATAAGGGGTTTGTAGGACATTTATACCATTTCTGTAGTGACCATATTGCAACTAACGCAGACATTATACTGGGGTCTGGGGTTGTGAGGGTCATTATACTAGGAGCTGTGTAGCATACACTGTATACAATGGGCTGAGGGGGCCATTATACTGTATTGGGGACTGCAAGGCCATCATACTGTATGAGGGAGTGTGGGGTCCATGTTAATATATATGGGCACTCTGATGGTGCCCATAATATATAATGGGGTGCTGTGGTGGACATTATACTGTATATTGGTCAACTGTTGTGGAAAACATACTTTATGGGCAGCTGAAGTAATAATTATAATTTGTTGGGGACAGTGTGAAGAGGGGTTATGGACTTGAGAGGACAACAAGGTGGACATTATGAGAACATTGTGTGAAGAGGGGGCAAATAATCGATATAGAGAGGGGCTTCATAAAACTGGGGGCAGATTACGTATAGAAGTTAGCATGGCAAGGGGAATGGTGGTTCTGGTGATGTGTTCATCTACTGATGGTGGTTCTGCTGATGTATTCATGGTATTCATATGCTGATAGTGGTTCTGGTAATGTACTTCTGTAGTGATGATGGTTCTGGTGATGTATACTTGTATTGATGATGGTATTGGTGTTGCATGTGTTTTTTTATGATGGTACTGGTGCCATATTCTGTATTGATTGTGGTTCTGGTGCTGTATTCCTGTGCTGATAGTGGTTCTGGTAATGTATTTATTTACCAATCATGTTTCTGCAGCCGTATTGATGTGTTATTGATGTTTTTGGGGTTTTATCTATATGCTAATGATGAATTTTGTTTAAATTTCAGTTACTAATGATGGTTCTGCTGTTAATTACCTCCAGAACCATCATCAGTGCATGAATACATCACCATAGCCAACTTCAATACATGAATATATCACCAGAACCACCATCAGTATATAAATATATCATCCGATTCACAATTACTAGATGAATATTTCACAAGAACCGGTGTTGGAACAGGAATAGGTCACAAGAATTATCAACTGTACAGGAATACAACACCAGGACTACCATCAGTATAGGAATATGGCACCAAAACCACTAACAGTACAAGTATATGGCACCAGAACAACCATCAATTTTTTAGCAAGCTGATTTTGTTGCATGATGGAAGCAAAAATCATCAGAGATATCACTTTATCTATAATGTGAACTGTTTAGTTGTTATTATACTATGCACCAAATACTGGACACCTTGTTCCACCAAATGGCCCCATTATAGTTAAGCTAAATTAGGTCCATAACTATCCATGGGTGTGACATTTAAAATATAGGATGTCAGGGATGAATAATACCATTTCTCAATGTTTTGTGTAAATGGTCTACAAACAATGAATGATTCTACAGCTAACTTTGAAATTGCACTCCCTGTTAAGTCACCACTAAAGTAAATCACTTTTCTTCACTTTTGCTGGTATATTTTGCGAAAAAGGTAACAATTGCAGAGAAAGTGGTCATTGGATCTTATTACTTGACTCAATGGAGTCGGGGGGGGGGGGGGGGGGGAGGCTTTGGGTATCTTGTTTCCTCATATTCTGACCCGTACCTTTGGCTGAGGGGGGGGGAGACTATTGCTTTGATCTTCCTAGGGCATCAAAATACATTGTCCCTGCTCTGATTTATACAGGTTGTATTATTTTGATTTATCATCAATTTACAGTTTACAGAGAATGCAGCTAATGTCTTCATATCACAATTATGGCTGTACACATGTATACAATGATTTGTTATGGTTTTCCAATGTGTCTGTAACAAATATTGTCTGTCTGAATTTTTGTTAATCTGCTCAGAAAAATTAAAAAGTAGAGTTGGCAACCCTGGTGGGATGTCAGTCATGATCATTGTACATGATCATAGCAAAGACGAGTACAAAAGTAACTGTTAAGTGCTATTAATAATCTTTATTTATATAGCGCCAACATATTTACAATTCAGAGGTTGAAATACACAAAGTCATAAGTAACAGTTCTAAAAAATTGAATAATTAAAGCAAAGATAAAGAAGACCCTGCTCATAAGATCTTACAATCTACAATAAAGTAATGCTGCAGTCTCATGAAGACAGCTGGGACTGGATGGTGTGTAGTAGGCATATAACCTAATTTTCTTCATCATCCTTAATCTTCAGATTTTCAGAAGCATATGCGCTGAATAGTGATGGGCGAGTGAAATCGTTACTATTCTCTACTTGCATGGATAGAACAGTATTCACAATACGCGTTACTCGGCGAGTATCGCAGGTGCTCATGAGTGATGTGTCAATCATGAATGATCTGACACATTGCCAGCTCCATTCAGTAAACAAAGTGAGTTGGCCCCCCAGGGAGAGCAGATTGAATGGAAGGCTATCATTGGGGGGTACAGCAAGGTGTTTTATTCAGTGAAAACCTAAAAAAGCCCACCCTGCCACCCTGTCCCTGAAATGCTCATATGGCCAGATGTGTGTGAGCAGAGCCTATCACTAATTGACTAACATTGGACTCGTATTTGGACTAGTATGCAAGTATTACAAAGTATTCATCACGAGTTTAGCGATTATGAATGTTTTGCTACTTGCTCATCATTAGTTATTATCTCAAAAGTCCACCAACTGTCAATGTCTCACCTTACACAAAACCACTTCAAAATCACCCAGAATTCCCTATCAAGGGCTCTCAGATGAATAATGAGTACAATTTCTATTTTTAAGTGATCACTTTATTAGTCATAAATTTATAATTATTCCGTAAAAACCATTAAAATTTATTACATGGGAGTATCCTGATAACATAAATGATTTATATCTGGGTCCAGGACTGGGACCACTGTTCATCAATATTTATACAGTATATATTATACAGTGACCGGTGATACCAGGTATATAAGGGAATGCTGTTTATTTACTTATTTATCACTTAGGGCAGCCTTACATTCAATAGTGTATCTTGAAACTCTTATCTCTTAGAAGGTCTGAGCACCTGTGCTCTGGCCCCTCTCCTCGACTCACCACTACACAGTGCCACCCCGGTGTTTCAATTGTAACTGCTCGCTCTTTTGTGTGCCTAGAGCTCAAAACATATGTGTGCACCTGTACACTGATAGTGCCCCTTCTAATCCGAGTTACATCCTGTGTACTGCTGCCCCCGTGGAACGTTCCTAGTTTCCCCTTTGATGTCTCCTCATACCTGGTTAAGAGTTGTTTGTGGCCACAGTCCTGGCACCCCCACCGCCATCGTCCGTTTCGTCTCCTTCCTCAGGGCGCCCTTGGACTCACTCATAGTATCCGGTGGTATGCTGCAGACCTAACAGACAGGATCTTTAAGGATCGCTGAGGAGGGGTCCGCAAATGTGAAACCTGCCTTACAAAGACATGACAGTCAGTACCAAAATCTCAAATTTTAACTTATCAGACCAATGTATAGATTTCACCTGATCTAATGTCCAGTTCTTGTATTGATGGGCACAAATAAATCTCTTCTACTTTTCAGTTTTCAGAAATAGCTGCTTTGCAGCAATTCAACCTCGAAACCCTGCTTTTTACATTGTTAACTGGATAGCTGATATTGAGATGACTTCTGTGCACCATTTATGAGAGGTGTTAACTGTAGTGCTGTCTAGAGATGAGTGGATCTTTTGAATTTCCAATTTACTGACTTTGCTGAATGTTCCCAAAACAGTTATATTTGTGGCGATTGAGTTTGCATGAATCTAAATAATGAAAAGCTTGTAATGGCTCATAAAATACATGTGGGAGAGAGGAGAGATATAGAGTATCCCACTTCCTATAAGAGCTTTCTCTATATGAGAGATAAAACACCATTGATTATAAATGCTTACATACTAGAGGAGAGAGGGATGACCCCATTGATCGTAAGAGTTTACACTCTGTTGGAGAGAAGCAGAAAAGACCCTGGTGGCCATAGGAACTTATTTCCCATAGAAGACCGAGACTTATTCTTTGACTCTGGAGATGTGCAAACTGTGCTCCACTGGTTGATGCTGATGTGTGGTTGTCCAGGTACTTACCACCACTATACAAGGTATGATAATCCGCTGGATATCATAGCTACAGGGCATTAAGGGAAAGGAAGACTGCATGATAACAGAAAAAGAAATTGGCCTGATGTGTCTGCAGAGCGGCAAATGTTGGTGGGAAAGTATTTTTTGCAACTGTGAATCAAAGGTCAAAGTGTTTGAATTCACACAAAATTGCTTTCATAAAATTTGACTTCAACTTCATCCTCCATCAATTGATATTCTCTTCCCTGAGTGCTGTCTATTTGCAACTCTACGGCTGGTAACTTAGATGAGCTTACCTATTACAGTGAAGTTAATTTTTTTGTCTTGTTTTTTTGGGGTGGTTCTCATGAGATCCAGTTTCATTATAGCAATTGATGGTTTTCATGACTACACTTAGTTGAGTGGCTTTTGCCATATGATCAACAAAGTCTTTAGAAAACACATGAGATGGTTGCAAGCACTTTCTGAAAGTCAGTAATTCCAGGAAAGAATTCTTCATGAGGCATACCTATTCATTGGAAGCCTTTCCAGGTGACTACTGGAAAGATTATGAACTGTCTTAAATATTTTATACTTGTGAGTAATCTTTCTCACTGTAGAATGTTTTACTATAGGCACCATGGATTTAGAAAAATTAATGTAGAACAATGCATGGTGCCTAAAGAGATACACGGTGGTGGCAGTGTCTTTATGTGGGGTTTCATGAGGGCCGCTAGTGTTAGGGAGCTACATTTTATTAATGGTATTATGAATTCACAGATGTACTTTTCTATATTGAAAGAGCCATGCCCTTGGTCACATGCACATTTCCAACATGACAATGGTTCAAAACATACATCTGTTTCATTTCTGAAGAACAGGGTGGGAGTGATTGAAAAGACTTGTTGAGCATCATTCTCCGTCCAGCATACAGGCCCTAAAAGAATTTATTTTTGAAAAATGGAAAAAATAGATATTGTAATATGTCGCCAACTTGTTTATTCCATTCCTAGAAGACTTTGTACTGTCCTTAAAAATCATGGATGTCATACACTCATGCAAAATACTAAATGTGATATTTTTTGATGTGGGATGTATTCATTTTTAGATCAACTAATTTGAGTAAAACTGAAAATTTTGTAATGAAAGTTATATTATAAAACTTACTTTCATGCAATGGGTTAAAAAAATTCTATGAAATGAGTTTCATAGAAATTTGTCCAAAGTTTGGAAATTGTTCTTGTGTTCAATGAGACATTGATTAAAATCTTACTTTTCAAAGTGGGTGTACTCTTTTATGCTAAACACTGTATCTTTATATTTATAATGCCTACATAAATATATGTATGTCAAAAGTTAATTTATTAATCAAGGGCACTGGCAATGTTTCCGGAGGCCCGCAGACAGTGGTCATTCCCGTTTCCCTTTGGTTGGGGACAAAATCATATAAAGTATTTGGGGGTCTCTCTGCCATCCAACCCACATGATATCTACAGACTCAATATTAGACCGCTCATCTCCTCCATCATTACTGAACTCCACTCATGGAAGTCAATTAAACTATCATTCGCGGGTAAAATTCACCTAATAAAGATGATGTCCTTTCCCAAAATTTTCTTTCCCTTACAAACTCTTCCTGTTCTGCTATCTAGGGCAGATGATCGGGTCTTGACAAAAGCCTTCCGACAATTCATCTGGGATTCGAGAGGTAGCTCCAGAATTAGTATTTTCAAGTTACAGCAAAATAAATCACTGGGAGGGCTTAATCTTCCGAACTTGAGACTGTATAGTATTGCGGCTACCCTACGGCATTCTTTGGATTGGTTGTGGGCCTCCTCTAGGTACACTAATACTACCATAGATGCAGCAATGTCCCATCCCGTTAGCTTACCAGCTCTTCTACACTCACAGACCCATAATGTTCCTACAGAGGTTAGGGAAAACCCATTGTTGTGGTCGGTGGTTTTGGCATGGCGTCATGCCAGAAAGATTGGTGGCTTGGATCCTTATAAATCAATCTTCCTCCCTTTTATGGGGAATCAGTCTTTTTTACATGGCAGACCGCCCCCCATCTACCGGGTGTTGGGGGAGGCCGGATGCAGACTGATATGTGATATCTTGACTCCCACGCAATCCCTTCGTTCATTTGATGATATGGTTTCCACTTATCCAATTTTGGCAGGCAATGTCTTTACGTTTGCTCAAATTAAACACTACGCCACATCAATACTAAGTGACATACCATGTCGGGATAGATCTAGTCCTCTGCATCGGGTCACCCTAAGCGCTCGGTCGAATGCTTATTCCCTCAGCCTCATCTACAAAGCCATTAAGCCGTGTATCTCCTGGACTGATACTTCTCCTGGCCCGGGTAGGTGGACGTTACAACTTCCCTCTTATACACTAACTGATCTCCTCCAGGCCACTCTACGTTTAAACGCTGCCCTACCACATGATAGCTACTCTACAATGGCGCTCATGATCTTCCACAGAGCATATATATCACCTACACTCAAGGCTAAAATGTCGATGGGAGGTCACTATCCTTGTCCTAAATGCTCTCATTCGCCGGCGGACATTTTTCACTGTCTTTGGGAGTGTCCTAACATACAAGATATCTGGAGACAACTCCATACTTATCTCCACACCTCCTTTAATATTCCCTTTGTGCTATCTCCAGAGTGGGCATTGTTTAACATTTTGCCGCAGAGCCAGATCACAAATCTTACTACCTCACAGAAGCGTATCCTGATCATATGGGCTGCGGCTACTAGAAAGAGTATTCTTCACTTGTGGGCACAACCTACGGTTCCTAATTTAACATTCATTTCTGGTAAGGTCAAATATCTCTTCCAATTGGAATGGACTGAAGCGTTGTTACATAAAGAGCAATATACAGAACGTTTCTTTCTTATATGGTCTCATTTTATGGATTTGCAGCCATTATCCGTACGCCAGTCGCTTCATAGCTGTTTCCAGTTTACTGACTGGTACATGGGCCAGCTGGCGGCTGGTACAAGTCCGATTAGACTTGTCTAACGCATCTTATGCCATCTTCCTTGCCTGGGGAGGGGGGAGGAGGGGGGGGGGGAATTTGTTGAACGGTTTACTGCCTTGAATTTATATACTGATTATGCAACATTTGACGAAACTTGAAAAACCTTGTCTTTAATATCTAACTGAAACTTATTGTACTTCTTTATATACTTAACTTGTATTTTCACTGTACATTGTTGTTTTTTTTTTTTTTTCTGCTTTTGCCCAATGAAGGCTTAATAAAAAAAAAAAAAAAAAAAAAAAAAAAAAAAAAGTTAATTTATTGTTCTTTATTTCTTAAGTTTGCAAATTCACTTTAAAATACATTTTCCGATTCAGGTTCTAATTTTGCTTTGCGTATTTTAATAAGAAATATAAATAATCTTGTGTGAAAAGGGGTAACTAAAATGTCAATATGGCTTGGTGTGGTTGTGTGTTTTTTTCATTATATACTATTTTTTTTACTTAGGCTGCTTTCACATCAGTGATTTTTGCCATTCTTGGCAGATTCGGCAGTTTTGCTGCATCTGCTGCGTACCGGATCACTTGCGGCAAGCCTGCATTCAGCCCAATTTATTCCCTATGGGACTTGTGATTATGTGTCTCACTTGTGGTTTTGCTGGATCCAACAAATCCGGCACTTGGACAAGCTGTATAGACCAGTTCTTGTAGAGAAATGATTGCTGTCATCAAGGAAACCTCAGGAAAGTCAGGATTATCTTTAATACCTCAAAATAGCAGTGAGAGAGACAGTACTGACTTAAGGCCCTGTCACACATAACGAGATTGCTAACAAGATCGCTGTAATGTCACAGATTTTGTGACGCAACAGCGATCCCGTTAGCGATCTCGTTCTGTGTGACACACACCAACTATCTGGCCCCTGCTGTGAGATCGTTGATCGTTACACACTGCTCTGGGTCATTCCTGCGTCGTTGTGCTCCCGCTGAGAACGCTACATCATTGTGTTTGACAAAGATAATGAGCAACGATCTCAATGCTACGCTATGGAGTGACAATTCCCAACGACCTCGGTATAAGTCTGGATCGCTAGTGTGTCATTTTCACATCGCTGGTGAGATACCTGTTTGACATCTTACCAGTGATGTGAAAAACGATGCACCAGCTATCTCCACATCGTTATTGGGATCGCTGGTGCGTCGTTATGTGTGACTGAGCCTTTATTCCTTGTATGAGAAAGGTACAGTGTTCGTAGGTCTAGACACTGTGTGAAGAGATTTTATCTGTGAAGAGATGCTTTGTGAAGACACTTTCATAGATGTGGATAAGGCATTACTTTGAACAGAAGTGATTTAATTTGATGGAAAGAAGTTTGAATAAAACTCTGGTAATCAACTCCAGCTCCGAATTGTGTCAGAGCTGTGTGTCTGTAAATGGTACCTCCCTGCTACTGTGCAGAAGTATAATTAATGGTCACCCTGAGTATGATTTCTCCAGGATTCCAAAAAGATTTGTGTTTTCTCTGTATTGCCTTCATATACTGAGTGGTGTGCATGCAACAACAAACATATATTAAAGTAATTTATTTTGTGTTTTAGCCACTTTTTCTGACTTAAGTTGAAAAGGCATTGCTAGAAATGGATGTGTGTACTGGAAAAGGATTGTGGACCTGAAATGTGATACCACACAGGACAGTTTCTGCAAAATTTGTTCAAGGTTCACAAAGTTAACTTTCAGAGCTATTATATGTTGAGAAAAATGTAACTTTAGGGTATGTGCGCACTGGTCGGGTTAGGGCCGGATTAGGTGTGTAAACCGCCGGTCGGTTTACATAAATTTCATGCAAATTTATGTTAATCCAAACCGGCGTTTGGATTAACATAGAAACCTATGTAAACCGACACCCGCTGTGCACACAGCGGCGGTTTACACATGCTCATCCGTTGCTAACCCGCTGGGTTCCCAGCGGGTTAGCAAAGAATGAGCATGCTCTATATTCCGGCCGGCTCTGCAGCGGCTGCAAGCAGAATCATGTGCTGCTTCCAGCCGCTGCAGAATCGCCGGCGCTAACCCGCTGTGCACCGCCGCACACCCGCCCGTCTCCCGCAGCACGGACCCGACAGGAAGCCGGTGGACGGCTCCGGAGCTTCCTGTCGGGTCCCGCCCAGCCGCCGCCGCCACTAACCCGCCCCCGTGTGCACATACCCTTACATCACCTATCAAACTGCATGGACAACTGTAAAATGTACTAGTGCATCTGAATGAATTAGGTATCATCAAAAATCAATGTAATATTGCCATGTATCAAACACGTTGACTAGTAAATCAATATTATATTCACCCTTTGATGGCTCGTGGAATATGGCAGCGTGGATTTTCATTGGCTGTAAACCATAATCATCAACGTTAACAGAAAAAAACACTTGAAATAGATCACTCTAATGACTCTACATAATATATGTATTTCACTTTTTGTATTAAATTACTAAAATTAATTAACTTTTTGATTATAATCTAATTCATTGAGATGCGCCAGTAGGTGAGCGATTGGAAAGTTGTTACACTCAGTAGCCAATGTTTTTCTGAGTAAAAATTAGACAGAAGTAGCAAATCTGCCTTATTATTTTTATACATCAGTTGTTATGTATATATGCAGAATTTTCCTTTACAATTCTCAATGAAATTAGTAGACTTTTCTGAAATAAGGATACAATGAAGATATGTAAAGTACAATGATAATGTCTGGAAAGCAATGAAGAATTAATGGAGCCAAATAAATAAGTAAAATACATAAATTAATAAAAGTAGCTTAAATGTCCTATTACCTATTAAACCTATTACCCCTTCCACCATGCTTATTCCCCCCCAGGGCCGCCATTAGGGGGTTACAGCCCTTACTGCAGTAAGGGGCCCGGGGCCTGACTGCAGGGGGCGTGGCTATACGACAGGGGGGGCCTAGCCATGCCGGTGGTGGGCGTGGCCATTTGGAGCAAGGTGGCCCCCTGAGATGCGTGACGGTGGCCCCCCAGTCCGGTAATATTGCTAATCATATCGGCAGCACTGCCGATATGATTAGCAATGCTGTACCCGGCCCCTCTGCAGCTGCTAAGCAGGGAGAGCGATCTCCCTGCTCTGCCTGCTGCCGCCGCTGTGCCCCTCTGGCTCCTGCCAGCGCGTGCGCAGGAGATCAGTCTCAGGGTGATGACGTCATCGCCCTGAGACTGCTTCCTGTGTGCGCACTGGAAGCCGGCGCTCAGGGCGCTGCAGAGGAGAGACCGCCCCAGGTGAGTATGGAGGAGGACGGGGGGTGCCGGTACTGGGCCCCCCCTGTCTGTGCTGGGCCCCTCTGCCTGTGCTGGGCCCCCCTGCCTGTGCTAGGCCCCCCCTGCCTGTGCTGGGCCCCCCTGCCTGTGCTGTGCCCCCCTGCTGGTAATGGGCCCCCCCCAGCCTGTGCTGGGCCCCCCCTGCCTGTGCTGGGCCCCCCTGCTGGTAATGGGCCCCCCCTGCCTGTGCTAGGCCCCCCTGCCTGTGCTGGGGCCCCCTGCTGGTAATGGGCCCCCCCTGTCAGTACTGGGCCCCCCCTGCCTGTGCTAGGCTCCCCTGCTGGTAATGGCCCCCCCTGCCGGTGCTGGGCCCCCCTGCTGGTAATGGACCCCCCCTGCCTGTGCTGGGCCCCCCTGCCTGTGCTGAGCCCCCCCTGCCTGTGCTGGGCCCCCCTGCCGGTGCTGGGCCCCCCTTGTGGTGCTGGGCCCCTCTCATGGTGCTGGGCCCCCCTGGTGCTGCCGGGCCCCCAGGGTGCCTGGTGGTGCTGGGTCCCCCTGCTGGTGCTGGGCCCCCTGGTGGTGCTGGGCCACCTCTGGTTGTGCCGGGACCCCCTGCTGGTGCTGCCGGACCCCCAGGGTGCCAGGTGCTGCCGGACCCCCAGGGTGCCTGGTGCTTCTGGGCCCCAAGGGTGCCTGGTGCTGCCAGGCCCCCAAGGTGCCTGGTGCTGCTGGGCCCCCAGGGTGCCTGATGGTGCCAGGCCCCAGGGTGCCTGATGGTGCTGGGCTCCTGGTGCTGCCGGGTCCCCAAGGTGCCTGGTGCTGCCTGGCCGCCTGGCCCATGGTGGTGCCTGGTGCTGCCGGGCCCCCTGGATGCTTGGTGTTGCCTGGTGCTGCCGGGCCACTGGTGGTGTCTGGTGGTGCCTGGTGCTGCTGGACCCCTGGTGGTGCCTGGTGTTGCCGGGCCCCCCTGGTGGTGCCGGGCCCCTGGTGGTGCCTGGTGCTGCTGTGACCCCAGGGTGCCTGGTGCTGCCGGGCCCCCAGGGTGCCGGATGGTGTTGGGCCCCTGGTGCTGCCAGGCCCCCATGGTGCCGGGCCTCGTGGTGCCTGATGGTGCTGGGCCCCTGGTTGTGCCTGGTGCTGCCAGGCCCCTGGTGCTGCCGGATGCCTGGTGGTGCTGCCGGGTGCCAGAGACTGGGAGCTTCAGAGGACTAAGCTGCCGGGTACCTGGTGCCAGAGACCGGCAGCCACAGAGGAAGAAGCTGCGGGTGCCTGGTGCCGAAGACTGGCAGCCTCAGAGGAAGAAGCTGCCTGGTGCTGGTGAGCGGGAGACTGGGAGCCACAGAGGAAGAAGCTGCCATTTTCTGGAAGCTTGTGGCCCCTGCCTCCAGAGCTCAGCTCACCCCCTCAATGGGTGGGGGCCCGGGGAGAGACCATACATCCCTGTGGCTCCTTCAGCTCACCTCCAGTCTATGTGCCCCTAGCCCTCTACAGTGCTGTATATGCCCTCAGTGTCTCCTGTATGATGTATATATAGCAGTCTCCTATGTGATGTATTTGATTTACAAAACTTATTGTCACATAATCGACTGCGCTCCAGACCAACACAAGTCTGGAAGATCAGATATCATCGAACACCGCAAAACACTGAGAAGCAGCTGCAGCCATCAAATTAGGTGAGCTAATTAATTAAATGTAGCCGGGTAATTGTCATGGTGATGTGCAGCCTCTAAATGACGGTAGAAATTTCAAAATGTTCCTTTCCCCGGCAGGAAAAAGGTTCCCCACCCCTGGAGAAGGTAATAAATAACAGCACCAGTGTTGTTCTGCCTCATGTAGCATTTATTGTTCACATCCCTCTGCTCACATAAAGAACAATATATAGAGATTAATGTGTGACTGGGGAGGACGTAGTGCAGAAGGGGAATTTTTTCCAATAGTGGGCGGTGAAATTATGAAAGGTTCAAGGGGTGGAGGCGGAGCTTGGGTGGAGGTGGAGCCTGGGTGGAGGCGAAGATTGGGTGGAGTCTCAGGGGGCCCCAAAATGTTGCCAGTAAGGGGCCCCGAAATTCCTAGTGGCAGCCCTGTTCCCGCCTATTCACCACACTTATTCCTCTTTCCGCCATGATCTTGGGATTTCCCACTCATGTTTATTGCAGAAAGATTTAGAAATCACTTGTTCAAGGCCCAATAAAAGGTTACTTGACAACAGACGGAGATTTGGCACGCAGTTTTTGGAGGCTAATAAATGCCTGTTAGGGGACCACCAAAATTGAGCAATCACTTGTTTGAGGCAAAAAAAAGCCTTTATAAAGGAAACACAAAATCTTTGCTATCATTTTGTTTGAGGCCAAAAAAGCCTTTTTAGAGGAAACAGCAAGATTTTGAATAGAAGAAAAAAAGTTTTGGTACCGTGTTAGGGTGCTTTCACACTGCTTATTTCTGGGATCCGTGGCTGTCCATTGTAAAACGGACAGCCACAGATCCAATTTGGCCTCCATGTTATCCTATGGGCCACAGATCTGATTAGATTTGGCCTCATTGCCATCCGATTTGTGTCAGATCCGATTCTGTCCTATTTTTAGCTGTACCCAAAATCGGAGACTGCTCCAAAATTGGGCACAGCGGACCAAATCAGACAGAATGGGATCTAACATGATCCGCGGCCTTGAACATGGGGGACTTTGGAGCATGGGTCCGAGAAAACAGCTGATAGTTTCTCACTCCTGCAATGTACCGTATATACTCGTGTATAAGCCGACCCGTGTATAAGCCGACCCCCCTACTTTTGCCCCCAAAACCGGGGAAAATGTATTGACTCGTGTATAAGCCGAGGGTGGACCCCAGCACAGGTATACAGCCCCCAGCAGTGTGGTATACAGCAGCCTCCCCAGTGGTATATACAGGCCCCAGCAGTGTTACAGCAGCAGCCCCAGTGGTATATACAGCAGCAGCCCCAGTGGTAGTATACAGCAGCCCCAGAGGTATATACAGCAGCCCCAGTGGTAGTATACAGCAGCAGCCACAGTGGTAGTATACACGCAGCCCTAGTAGTATATACAGCCCCAGTGGTAGTATACACGCAGCCCCAGTAGTATATACAGCCCCAGTGGTAGTATACAGCCCCAGTGGTAGTATACAGCAGCCCCAGTAGTAGTATACAGCCCCAGTGGTAGTATACATCCCCAGTGGTAGTATATAGCCCTAGTGGTAGTATACATACAGCCCCAGTAGTAGTATACAGCCCCAGTGGTAGTATATAGCCCCAGTGGTAGTATACATACAGCCCCAGTAGTAGTATACAGCCCCAGTGGTAGTATATAGCCCCAGTGGTAGTATACATACAGCCCCAGTAGTAGTATACAGCCCCAGTGGTAGTATACAGCAGCCCCAGTGGTATATTCAGCCCCAGTGGTAGTATACAGCCCCAGTGGTAGTATACAGCCCCAGTGGTAGTATATAGCCCCAGTGGTAGTATACATACAGCCCCAGTAGTAGTATACAGCCCCAGTGGTAGTATATAGCCCCAGTGGTAGTATACAGCAGCCCCAGTGGTATATTCAGCCCCAGTGGTAGTACACAGCCCCAGTGGTAGTATATAGCCCCAGTGGTAGTATATAGCCCCAGTGGTAGTATACATACAGCCCCAGTAGTAGTATACAGCCCCAGTGGTAGTATATAGCCCCAGTGGTAGTATACAGCAGCCCCAGTGGTATATTCAGCCCCAGTGGTAGTATACAGCCCCAGTGGTAGTATATAGCCCCAGTGGTAGTATATAGCCCCAGTGGTAGTATATAGCCCCAGTGGTAGTATACATACAGCCCCAGTAGTAGTATACAGCCCCAGTGGTAGTATATAGCCCAGTGGTAGTATACAGCAGCCCCAGTGGTATATTCAGCCCCAGTGGTAGTATACAGCCCCAGTGGTAGTATATAGCCCCAGTGGTAGTATATATACAGCCCCAGTGGTAGTATATAGCCCCAGTGGTAGTATACATGGCCCCAGCAGGGCCCCCCTCATAATTTGGCGCCCCCACCTCCCTTTCTGGGCCCCCCGCATACAGCGCTGCACATATACATTACCTGTCTAGCAGCTGTCACCCTCCGATGGCGGATCGCGGCTCCGGGCTCCATCTTCCTCGCTGTCTTCCTGCTTTGTGACCGGGGCTCAGCGCGATGACGTCATCGCGACGCCGGCCGGTCACCTGACAAGCAGGAAGTCAGCGAGGAAGATGGAGCCCGGAGCCGGGAGCCGCGATCCGCCATCGGAGGGTGACAGCTGCTAGACAGGTAATGTATATGTGCAGCGCTGCATGCGGGGGGGCCCAGAAAGTGAGGTGGGGGTGCCAGTGAGGTGGGGGCGCCGTATTGACTCGCGTATAAGCCGAGGGGGGGACTTTTCAGCCCAATTTTTGGGCTGAAAAACTCGGCTTATACGCGAGTATATACGGTATATATATACATTTCGGAAGTGAAAGTGCCCGGCTTGCCTGCACTTTGCAGGCTCAGGCTTTCTGTGTCCGATCCCGTCAAAATCAAAGACCCGGACACAGAAATAGCATCTGGAAGTCACTTCCGATGCTGTCCTTTCCTGTCTGTGGGGTCCTGCAAAAAATAGGATCCCACGGACAGGAAAAAAAAACACGATGTGAAAGCAGCCTTAGCCAGTTGAGAAAATGTTGATGTTGATTACTCTCAGTAGGAGAAACAAGATAATAATCTTGTATACAAAGGACTTCATTAAAGAAGCACACAGACAGCTAATGGATATAAAGTACTACACCAAACTGGATGAGGATCCAACTCCTAAATATATGAGGGAGTTGAGAAGACTCATCAAATGTTTGGGTAAAGATTCCACAAACCTTCTGGACTTAATACCTGAGGATCCAAGGCTGGGAGTTTTCGATGTGCTTCCCAAGATTGATAAATGAGGCAACCCAGGGAGAGCAATCATCTCTGGGTGGGAACACTCACTGTAAGGATCTCTGGGTGGGTGGAAAATGTCCTTAAACTGCCTGTAAGAAAGACAGACAGCTATATACAGGACACAACTGACCTTTTAAATGAGCTATCTACAATAGGCCCTCTCTCCAAGAGTACCATCTTAGCCACCATGGATGTGGAATTCTTATATTCTAACATCCCACACGAAGATGGACTTACTGCCTGCCAAATGTTTCTTGAAGTCAATGGGATCCCTTCTGAATCAGTACTAAGGCTCACCAGATTTATCCTCACACACAATATTTTCTCTTTTGGTGAAAAACTGTATTTATAATGCACTGGAACCGCTATGGGAAGAAAAATGGCCCCTCAGTATGCCAATCTTTTCATGGCTAAACTGGAAAATGACTTTTTAGCTTCCTGCCCCATCAAACCCTTGGCCTACGTCTGCTACATTGATGACATCTTAATAATCTCAAGAGAAAAAAAAGACCATCTGAGGAAGATAGAGAAGGAGGAGAGTCTGAATAAAGGTCTTTTGAAAAACCATCCCAGTACCTGCTGCTTTTGTGCCTGAGCGCCTCCAATTAGACCGCTTACAGTTTGTTTACCTTCTAATCTTAATAATCTCGACTGAGACTGAAAATAAACTTCTAAAATTCCATGACAATTCCAACAAATTTCATCCCAACATAAGCTTGACAGTGGACCACTCAAAAACACAAATCAACTTCCTCGATACCACCATAAAAATTCTAAATGGTTTATTGGAGACATTAGTGTATCAGAAACCGATTGATCGTCCCACATACCTCAGATGGGACAGTTTCCACCCGAAACACATTAAAAAGTCCATTGTCTACTGCCAGGTATAACCGTATTTGCTCCAACCTAGCGGGCAGGGATGAACACTTAAACCATCTAAAAAAGACATTTTTAAACCAAGGCTACCACCCCACCTCCATTGATGATCAGATCATTAAGGCCACAAGGATCACTAGAAGTCAAGCACTCCAATATTGAGAAAAAGAAGAAAACCATCGTGCTCCTCTGGTGTTGAACTACAACCCACAGCTTGAGGTACTAAGAAAAAATGCCAGGAAACTTCACCATATTCTACACAAGGATGACTGACTAAAAATAATATTCAAAGACCCTCCCTTGCTATGCTACAGGCAGCCTCCCAATTTAAGAAACATTATGGTCCAAAGTTCGATGCCCTCAGTTGCACCAAGAGGAACTTATCCACGCAATGTGAAGAGCTGCAAGACCTGTACTCACATGAAGACCAAACACAGGATACAGATCCCCAACACACAGCAGGATTATAAGATTCCTGGAACATTCACCTTTCTCCTCTTCCAATGTTGTGTATTTAATTATGTGCACTATATGTCCTGTGGGGACTTTTTATGTTGGGGAGACAATGGCTAAGAGTAAGGATGAGGTCTCATCGTCACACAATTACGGACAAAAAAATCCATTTACCAGTAGCCAAACTTTTTTCTGGTCAAGGACATAATATTGAAAATATAAAAGTTGCAATTTAGAGAGGTAAATTCAAATCACAGAAACATCGAAGGGTCTGTGAATCCAAGTGAATTAGAACTTTTGACTGCATCCAAAAAAAGCTAAACCTATCTAATGGATTTATAGCTCATTATAACATCTGAAGAATGATTTTTAAAGACACTGAAGTCTGAAGACACCAGGTGTACATATAAATTAGGGTCATAAAAACGTTGATATCACTAAGCCCAGCTGAGTGAGGATCCTCTCCAGGCTATATTTTATTTACTAGCTGTAGAGGCCCGGTGTTGCCCGGGCATAGTAACTAACTGTTCTAAGTTATAAGTTCAGTGTATGTCTGTGTGTGTATGTCCACTATACGTATCAATCCTGCCACCCCACACCTCCCCCAACCCGCACCATCCACCGACGCTCCCACCCAAATCTACCCCTCACCCCCGCCCCCACCCCAAAACTTCTCCGACATGTTGACTGGGCATCGCCACGTGGAATGGGTGTGGCTTGCCACATACACACACACATACATACATACACACATACACTCAACTTTATATATTAGATTTAAATGTCTATTCATTATACACTCTCGGCCTAGGGCAACTCATTGAGTCCCATGGCCTCCTATATCACCTCTACACCGACGACACCCAAATCTACGTGTCTGGTCCTGACATCGCCTCCCTTCTATCCAAAATTCCACACTGCCTGTCCGCCATGTCATCCTTCTTCTCTGCTCGCTTCCTTAAGCTGAACATGGACAAAACTGAGTTCATAGTCTTCCCCCCAAGACGCACCCCCTCACTACCTGACCTATCCATCGTCGTCAACGACTGCTCTCTCTCTCCAGTCCCCCATGCCAAGTGCCTCGGGGTTATCCTTGACTCTTCCCTCTCCTTCAAGCCCCACATCCAGGCCCTCGCCACCTCCTGCCGACTCCAGCTCAAAAACATCTATAGGATTCGCACTTTCCTTGACCACGACACTGCTAAAACCCTTATTCACGCTCTCATCATCTCACGCCTCGATTACTGCAACCTCCTGCTCACCGGCCTCCCCAATACCTCCCTTGCACCTCTCCAATCTATCTTGAACTCCGCTGCCCGCCTAATCCATCTGTCTCCCTGCTACTCCCCTGTCTCCCTTCTCTGCCAAGCCCTTCACTTGCTCCCTACTTCCCAGAGATCCCGGTTTAAAACATTAACCATGACATACAAAGCCATTCACAACCTGTCCCCTCCATACATCTCTGACATGGTCTCCCGATACCTACCCTCACGCAACCTGCGATCCTCCCAAGAGCTTCTCCTCTACTCCCCCCTCATCTCCTCTTTGCACAACCGCATACAGGATTTCTCTCGTGCTTCACCCAGACTCTGGAACTCACTGCCCCAACACATCAGACATTCTCCTACCCTGGGAACATTCAAAAGAAGCCTGAAGACCCACCTGTTCCGCCAAGCCTACCACCTGCAATAAGACCCGGTCCACCACACTGCCTCATGACTGGAATTTCCTCCTCCCACTGTATTTCCACCCACCCCTCGTAGACTGTGAGCCTTTGTGGACAGGATTTCTCCCCTCTTGTTTCTGTACAACCGAATTGTCAACATTTATTGTTACTTGTATTGTTACTATGTTACTTGTCCTAGTCTGCCCTTTTTAGCATGTAAAGCGCCATGGAATATAATGGCGCTATATAAATAAATAATAATAATAATAATAATAATACCTTGTGTCAGCTTTAGTTGTTCATGTATATATTTGAGTTTCTTTCAATATTTTGTCATACCATGCCTGATGAAGAGACCTGAGATGTCTCGAAAGCTCGCCTTATAACATCACTTATTTTAGTTTTGTTAGCCATTAAAAGATATCACAACTACAAGATTATTATCTTCTTTCTCCCACTGAGAACAATCAGCAAGATTTTGAAACAACTAGTTTGAGGTCAAAAAAGCCTTTTTAGTGGAAACACCAAGATTTTGCTATCATTTGTTTGAGTCAAAAAAGCATTTTAAGGCTAGGTTCACATTGCATTTGTGCTGTCTGTCTAATTGATCCATTGGACAACATCATAAATGCAATGTAATGGACACATAAACGCATCCATAGGCTTCCTTTCAACAAACACATAAATAGGCATGCGTACATTGGTGATTTGCTTGAAGAAGTCGTAGACTTCGAAACGTGTAGCAATGACTCACTTTCCTTTATTAATATTTTTTTCTCTGAAGCCTCTTTGTATCCAGGCAGCGCGGCGTTTTGTCCTTTCCGTCTGCATCCTGCATCATCCTTTTACTGGGAAACTGCAGCTGCCATGCATTTGTGTTAGAAGCATGTGTAGTGGTTGTGGCTCAACACAACCCCTAAAGATGAGAACCCTACACTCAGCACCCATTTGGAAATTGTCACAGAGAAACCCTATGTGCACCATTTGTCTTTTTTATGTGTCTGAAATGTGCACGTGTAACGTGGTGAGGGCAATAGCTGTGCACTCAACTCTTATGTCTTAGCAAGTTTATAATAATAATATTTATTCATTTATATAGGTACTAGCTGTGAGCCCGATGCAAATGCATCGGGATTCTAGAACGTGCATTAATTTGATTATAGTAGTTATAGCTGTTAGCCTGATGCAAATGCATCGGGTATCTAAAATATGTTTATTGTTTTTTTAAAGATTTTTAAATAATAATCGCATCATCAATAGCAATAATATAAGCCATAGCATTATTATTAGCAGTAATAGCAGTATTAATAGCATTATTAGCAGTATTATGAGCATTAATAACAGTATTAATAGCATTAATAGCATTATTATTAGCATTAATAGCATTATTAATAGCATTATTAGCATTAATAATAGCATTAATAACATTAATAGCATTAATAGCATTATTATTAGCATTAATAGCATTAATAATAGCATTATTAGCATTAATAATAGCATTAATAACATTATGAATAGCATTAATAGCATTATTATTAGCATTAATAGCATTAATAATAGCATTATTAGCATTAATAATAGCATTAATAACATTATTAATAGCATTAATAGCATTATTATTAGCATTAAAGCATAGCATTATTAATAGCATTAATAGGATAAATATTAGCATTAATAGCATTAATAGCATAATTAATAGCATTAATGGCATTATTAATAGCATTAATAGCATTATTATTAGCATTAATAGCATTAATAATGGCATTATTAGCATTAATAATAGCATTAATAACATTATTAATAGCATTAATAGCATTATTATTAGCATTAATAGCATTATTATTAGCATTAATAGCATTAATAATGCCATTAATAGGATAAATATTAGCATTAATAGCATTAATAGCATAATTAATAGCATTAATAGCATTATTAATAGCATTTAATAGCATTATTATTAGCATTAATAGGATAAATATTAGCATTAATAGCATAATTAATAGCATTAATAGCATTATTAATAGCATTAATAACATTATTATTAGCATTAATAGCATTAATAATAGCATTATTAGCATTAATAATAGCATTAATAACATTATTAATAGCATTAATAGCATTATTATTAGCATTAATAGCTTTAATAGCATTATTATTAGCATTAATAGCATTAATAATACCATGAATAGGATAAATATTAGCATTAATAGCAATAATAGCATAATTAATAGCATTAATAGCATTATTAATAGCATTATTAGCATTAATAGGATAAATATTAGCATTAATAGCATTATTAATAGTATTGATAGCATTAATAGGATAAATATTAGCATTAATAGCATAATTAATAGCATTAATAGCATTATTAATAACATTAATAGCATTATTATTAGCATTAATAGCATTAATAATAGCATTATTAGCATTAATAATAGCATTAATAACATTATTAATAGCATTAATAGCATTATTATTAGCATTAATAGCATTATTATTAGCATTAATAGCATTAATAATGCCATTAATAGGATACTATTAGCATTAATAGCATTAATAGCATAATTAATAGCATTAATAGCATTCTTAATAGCATTATTATTAGCATTAATAGCATTAATAGGATAAATATTAGCATTAATAGCATTAATAGCATAATTAATAGCATTAATAGCATTATTAATAGCATTAATTGCATTATTATTAGCATTAATAGCATTAATAATAGCATTATTAGCATTAATAATAGCATTAATAACATTATTAATAGCATTAATAGCATTATTATTAGCATTAATAGCATTAATAGCATCATTATTAGCATTTAATTAGCATTAATAATACCATGAATAGGATAATATTAGCATTAATAGCATTAATAGCATAATTAATAGCATTAATAGCATTATTAATAGCATTAATAGCATTATTATTAGCATTAATAGCATTAATAGGAGAAATATTAGCATTAATAGCATAATTAATAGCATTAATAGCATTATTAATAGCATTAATAACATTATTATTAGCATTAATAGCATTATAATAGCATTATTAGCATTAATAATAGCATTAATAACATTATTAATAGCATTAATAGCATTATTATTAGCATTAATAGCATTAATAGCATTATTATTAGCATTAATAGCATTAATAATACCATGAATAGGATACATATTAGCATTAATAGCAATAATAGCATATTAATAGCATTAATAGCATTATTAATAGCATTAATAGCATTAATAGGATAAATATTAGCATTAATAGCATTAATAGGATTAATATTAGCTTTAATAGCAGAATTAATAGCATTAATAGCATTATTAATAGCATTAATAGCATTATTATTAGCATTAATAATAGCATTATTAGCATTAATAATAGCATTAATAACATTATTAATAGCATTAATAGCATTATTATTAGCATTAATAGAATTAATAGCATTATTATTAGCATTAATAGCATTAATAATAC
The DNA here is from genome assembly GCA_033576535.1 of Allobates femoralis. Classification (NCBI taxonomy): domain Eukaryota; kingdom Metazoa; phylum Chordata; class Amphibia; order Anura; family Aromobatidae; genus Allobates; species Allobates femoralis. The sequence goes on from JARQOC010000005.1 coordinate 374,917,929, forward strand.
ATGAATAGGATAAATATTAGCATTAATAGCATTAATAGCATAATTAATAGCATTAATAGCATATTAATAGCATTAATAGCATTATTATTAGCATTAATAGGATAAATATTAGCATTAATAGCATTATTAATAGTATTAATAGCATTAATAGGATAAATATTAGCATTAATAGCAGAATTAATAGCATTAATAGCATTATTAATAGCATTAATAACATTATTATTAGCATTAATAGCATTAATAATAGCAATATTAGCATTAATAATAGCATTATTAGCATTAATAATAGCATTATTAACATTATTAATAGCATTAATAGCATTAATAGCATTATTAATACCATGAATAGGATAAATATTAGCATTAATAGCATTAATAGCATTATTAATAGCATTAATAGCATTATTATTAGCATTAATAGCATTATATAGGATAAATATTTAGCATTAATAGCATTAATAGCATAATTAATAGCATTATAATAGCATTATTAATAGCATTATTCGCATTATTATTAGCATTAATAGCATAAATAATAGCATTATTAGCATTAATAATAGCATTAATAACATTATTAATAGCATTAATAGCATTATTATTAGCATTAATAGCATTAATAGCATTATTATTAGCATTAATAGCATTAATAATACATGAATAGGATAAATATTAGCATTAATAGCATTAATAGCATAATTAATAGCATTAATAGCATTATTAATAGCATTAATATGCATTATTATTAGCATTAATAGCATTAATAATAGCATTAATAACATTATTATAATAGCATTAATAGTATAGCATTATTATTAGCATTAATAATAGCATTATTAGCATTAATAATAGCATTAATAACATTATTAATAGCATTAATAGCATTATTATTAGCATTAATAGCATTAATAATAGCATTATTAGCATTAATAATAGCATTAATAACATTATTATTAGCATTAATAGCATAATTATTAGCATTAATAGCATTATTATTAGCAGTAATATCATTATTATTAGCATTTTTTTTAATTATTATTTTTTATTAATTAATTATTATAATTTTATTATTTATATTAAAAATTTTTTAATTAATTTATATTTTTTAATAGCATTATTAGTTTTTTTTTTTTAATTTTTTTTTTATTAATTATTTATATTTTATTTTTTTATTTTTTTATTATTTTTAAATTTTTTTATTATATTAATTTATTATTTTTTTAAGTGAGAGTGAGACACAGTTCTCATTCAGGTCCGTTTTTTTTTTTTTTTTTTTAATTATTATTTTTATTTAATTATTTAATATTTTTTATTTATTTTTTTATTATTTTTTAATTATTTTTAAATTATTTTTTTTATTATTTAATTTATTTATTTTTTTAAGTGAGAGTGAGACACAGTTCTCATTCAGGTCCGTTTTTTTTTTTTTTTTTAATTATTATTTTTATTTAATTATTTAATATTTTTTATTTATTTTTTTAGTATTTTTTAATTATTTTTAAATTATTTTTTTTATTATTTAATTTATTTTTTTTTTTAAGTGAGAGTGAGACACAGTTCTCATTCAGGTCCGGTTTTTTTTTTTTTTTTTAATTATTATTTTTATTTAATTATTTAATATTTTTTATTTATTTTTTTATTATGTTTTTAATTATTTTTAAATTATTTTTTTTATTATTTAATTTATTTATTTTTTTAAGTGAGAGTGAGACACAGTTCTCATTCAGGTCCGTTTTTTTTTTTTAATTATTATTTTTATTTAATTATTTAATATTTTTTATTTATTTTTTTATTATTTTTTAATTATTTTTAAATTATTTTTTTTATTATTTAATTAATTTATTTTTTTAAGTGAGAGTGAGACACAGTTCTCATTCAGGTCGTTTTTTTTTTTTTTTTTTTAATTATTATTTTTATTTAATTATTTATTATTTTAAATTTAATTTTTTATTATTTTTAAATTATTTTTTAATTATTATTTTTATTATTAAATTTATTTATTTTTTTAAGTCAGAGTGAGACGCAGTTCTCATTCAGGTCCGCCTTTTTTTTTTCCCCATTGAGATACATTAGCGGTGTGTCGGCGATTTTATGGCCGCCACCTGGTTCTATTTGTCGGCCCTAAAATCGCGGACACACCGCTAATGCATGTCTATGGGCAGTCAGCTCGAATTCTGATTGGTCGTCGTTCAATCCGAAATCGGGCTGACTGCCCATAGAGATGCATTAGCGGTGTGTCCGCGATTTTAGGGCCGACAAATAGAACCAGGTGGGCGGCCATAAAATCGCCGACACACCGGTAATGTATGTCAATGGGGAAAAAAAGGCGGACCTGAATGAGAACTGCGTCTCAGTTTTGAGGGGCTCTTCTGATTGGCTGAGGGCAGTATACAGCGACCAATCAGAAGAGGGCCTCAGATCTGATTAAGGTAGAATGGCGGATTTTTCGTCCATTCTATCTTAATGAGAAGGAAGAGGACGTCGGAGGTGGAAGTTAGCGAAAAGAAGACAGAAGATCCCCGGGGCCGGACGAAGAGGCGGAGATGGGTGAAAGAAGCGAGAAGACCCCCGGGGCCGGAGGAAGAGGACGCCTGGCCGGACGGAGGATCAGATGACAAAGAAGACATGTAAGTATGTGCGGACATGGGGGGGCTGTGTGGACATTAGTGGGGGTTGTGTTTTTGCGCGGTGGCTGTGCGGACATGGGGGTGGGCTGTGCGGACATAGGGGGTGGGCTGTGCGGACATAGGGGGTGGGCTGTGCGGACATAGGGGTCGGGCTGTGCGGACATAGGGGTCGGGCTGTGCGGACATAGGGGTCGGGCTGTGCGGACATAGGGGTCGGGCTTTGCGGACATAGGGGTCGGGCTGTGCGGACATAGGGGTCGGGCTGTGCGGACATAGGGGTCGGGCTGTGCGGACATAGGGGTCGGGCTGTGCGGACATAGGGGTCGGGCTGTGCGGACATAGGGGTCGGGCTGTGCGGACATAGGGGTCGGGCTGTGCGGACATAGGGGTCGGGCTGTGCGGACATAGGGGTCGGGCTGTGCGGACATAGGGGTCGGGCTGTGCGGACATAGGGGTCGGGCTGTGCGGACATAGGGGGCGGGCTGTGCGGACATAGGGGGCGGGCTGTGCGGACATAGGGGTGGGGCTGTGCGGACATAGGGGTCGGGCTGTGCGGACATAGGGGTCGGGCTGTGCGGACATAGGGGTCGGGCTGTGCGGACATAGGGGTCGGGCTGTGCGGACATAGGGGTCGGGCTGTGCGGACATAGGGGTCGGGCTGTGCGGACATAGGGGGCGGGCTGTGCGGACATAGGGGGCGGGCTGTGCGGACATAGGGGTGGGGCTGTGCGGACATAGGGGTCGGGCTGTGCGGACATAGGGGTCGGGCTGTGCGGACATAGGGGTCGGGCTGTGCGGACATAGGGGGCGGGCTGTGCGGACATAGGGGGCGGGCTGTGCGGACATAGGGGGCGGGCTGTGCGGACATAGGGGGCGGGCTGTGCGGACATTGCTGGGGGCGGGCTGTGCGGACATTGCTGGGGGTGGGCTGTGCGGACATGGGGCGGGGGGGTGGCGAATTGTGGGTAGCGGGGAGCGGAGGCAGCAGTGCCGCCTCCGCTCCATGGCCCCCGGGTAGCGATTTGCGGCTCAGGCAGCGACTCGCAATGGCCTCGCGGCCATTGCTCGCGCAGCATTGGGCGCTTCGTGCCCAATGTTAAATTCGTATCCACATGACCACGCCGGAAGTAGCGCGCGGAGGGGCGCTTTTCCGATTCGCGATTATATAATAGATAGGTTTCCTGGCTGGGTGAGTGAATTTATACTATGAAGATGTAGGTTTCCTGGCTGTGTGACTGAATTTATACTATTGGAGTGCTACGCCCTCGCAGGACACATGATGTTGATGACCTTGGCTGACCAGGACCAGATGTTGGACAGTTTAATGAGAGAGAACACCACTTACTGTAAATATAAGATCTTTACTGAACAAAAACCTTGTAGGGATTGTGTACAGTAGATAGTGGGTGCATAGCTTCACAAACATTTCCTTTACAACACGAATCATTTTAATCTACAGTCTTTACTTCTCCAAACATAATCTCTACTTTTTCAATGCCATCTGCCATGATCTCAACATTTCTGTTACTTTACCACAACCCAGCTCAGTATTACAGTCCAGTTAGTAAACTCCTATTCTTAACCCAGGGTTCCATGTCCTCTTTCTTTTAAAGCAGTTGCTTGCCAAATTGGCCTAATTTAGCTTCTTTACTTCTTTCGATTTAGGAACTCCCACCCAGGGCACTCTCTTCGTCTAACATACTATTCCATCCTTGCTCATTACCTCTCTGAGTTGCCAAATCAGGGCCAAAATGCTGGGTGTCCCATTCTAGATCCTGTCTCTCATGAGTATGCCTCACCCTGGGGGACCTCTGGCGAGTCTGAAACCAGAAACTCCCAGCTCCTTATTGATCACAGGTCTTCAAATGATGTTTAAATGTATGTTTTTTCTTTTGGCACTGCAGGGTTTAGGGATTCTTTCATTGCTGTCTGTTTCTTGTGGTCTTAATTCTCATGTGCAGCTCTGTTGTGGCCAATCCCCTCCGCTATAAGTAATCTCATGTCTTATCATTTTACATCGATTATATAATGCATTTCTATGCTGATCACTTCAGAAGGTGTCTGTTTTTAGGAGAAGCTTTGGAGTCATATATATTGCAGTTCTGGAATTTAGCAGCCTTGGAGATGATTGTTTGCTCTGTGTTGCACTGCACATCCATACGTCCCAGTGTGATATTATAACCGGCCTACATTTTTTTCCCAAATCTTAAATTAATTCTGTAAAGGCATTTGTATATTGAATGGAAAGCATATCCTTTAATCTGGCAGACCTGGGAGCTAGGATTGTTCAAGTCCAACAGCAGGCCACGGGTCTGGCAGCCAGATATAACATACCCAAAACTAAGGTGGTGCTTCAGGATAGATTGTCTGGAGGGTGGGTTGTTTTTTGTGTTGCATGAAGCTTGCAAACTTTATTTTAAACTTTGTCCACTAAGGAACGGTGGATGGGGATTTTGATCTCGCTCCTTCAGTGTGACCCCCACCCCAATCATGGACCTTTTCTCTGATGAACGACTCTTGGTTGATGTGTTTTTGTGGCCATGGCTTTGTTTATGATGACCCTAACTTGTCTCCCTTACTAAATCTCAGCTATGTAAGTTCCAGCAGGGCGACTGGCTGACGGTGTGATTTTGTTCTGAGTTTCGGAGATGGGGCATTGAGACTAGGTGGGACGACCGGGCCCTTAGGAGTAAAGATGAGTGAACTTTCCATGAATATGCTTGCCAATTTCAAATTTGGCATGAACATTGCAGATTCTGTTCGGGATCGGAAACCTGAAAAAATCGGCAAACGCGGCTATGTGTAGGAAAAAAGTTTGACATTTAAAATGACCTGAAAATTTTCCCTGATTGTTGGGGCCAAAACGCTCGCCATAAAACCCGTTGGGCAGGACAATACGTAACCTCACGGTTAGGAGTATTCCCACCCTTGGGTCTACTGGCTTGTATCAAGCTGTAAAAAATGTTTTAATGTTTAAATTATTTTTTTAAGCTTCCTAGAGTTTGCAAGGGTTTTGACACCTGCAGGTTGTAAATATTGGAAATTGTGCCAGATGAGGCAGCAGTTGTGAAGTCCAGGAAGCTTACAATGTCCTTAAAACATCCATCTAGGAGAGCTTAAAGGGAACCTGTCACCAGGTTTTGCCATCCCATCTGAGAGAAGAATAATGTAGAAATAGAGACCCTGATTCCAGTGACGTGTCATTTACTGAGCTTGCTGTCACTTTGATGAAATTAGTGTTTTCTCTGTTGCAGATTTAGCAGTCTGTGAATATGCCAGTCTAGTTGGTAGCAGATAATCTCCAGCTGATTAAACAGTCATTTTATCAAAACTACACTGAGCAGCCCAGTAATTGACACATCGCTGGACTCAGGATCTCGGGTCCTATACTATGCTATTCTCAGAATAGATTGCAAAAATCTGGTGACAGGTTTCCTTTAATATGTTTGGGGGAATTTTTTTCAAATATTTATTTTTTATTTTATTATTTTTTTCATTATTATTTTTTAAAATTATTATTTTTTGAGAGAGAGGAAACTTTTATTATTGCTGAAACTTTGCAGCATGTGAGGCCCCCTCTTCTACACTTATCTGCTTGCAATTCAAATATAAATAGCATATGTTCATTACTTTGTGCTCTGCTGTATTTTTCGTCACCAGCACAAGAACAGCAGGCAGGTATGGGCAGCCACCATCCCCCAGCTGCCTAGTTTTACCTGTCTGGTAATCAAATACAGAGGAGCCCTTTTTTAAATATTTCTTGAAATAATTACAAAAATAAAAATATTTTTGGTTGCCAGTCAGGTATAACTAAGCAGCTGGGGGCTTGAATCATTAGCATGGGGAAGCTCAAAATGTTCTGGGACCCCCCACTGTAAACTGCAGCCCATAGCCCCCCCAGAAAATGGCACATTCATACAAGTGCCATTTTCTGGTGCTGGACGCATATCTTCCAGTTGCCCTGGTACCAGTGGTAAACTGTGTAATAAAGGGGCTAATGCCAGATTTGTATTGGCAGCTGTCACTAAGCCCAAGGTTCTCAATATCGGGCTGTGTTTGGCAGCATTTTGGCTCCTTTGAAGGTGTTTGATTTTGCCTCCCATTGATTTGAATGGACTATAGATGTTCGTCTAACTGTTTCGAGAACAACACAAACCGAACCGAATCCGAACTTCAAAAAGTTCACTCATCTCTACTTTGGAGTAATTCTTGCAAGGGTCTATCAAAAAGGCTAAAAGACACACTAGTTTTATACAAAAATCCTAAAACTCTGGAGGTTCTTCCCAAACATATCGCTAGATGCATCAGGGATAGCCATATGATGAATCCACACTTTGTCGTACGTCCTAAGGCAGAAGTCCATCCTGTAAGAACTGATGAAGCCATGTAGTTAGGAGTGGCTTCCACTCAGTATGGGTCTCTTGCGGTTCGCCGTAAGATAGGGGTGTGTTTTTCTGTGGTCATAAGGGTCATTTTTATTGGGGCTTGTCAATTGCTTCCTAAGCAAAACAAGTCATCAGAAAACATCTGACCCCAGGTTGTATGGAGGATTACAACCTGGGTGTATGTATTTTCTCCGCATGTGCCTGTGACGCAATTTACTACAGTAAGAACTAGTCTCAGAGGTGAAGAAACAGACTGCAATAATGGAAAGTAAATATAATAATACTACTTACTGGAAGTAAAGGGAGTTCAAACAATCCGAGGTCAGGTCCAGGAATTGGTGCAGTAACAGCAAGGGGTAGTCAGAGATGAAGTTCAATTCTAGCCAAGGCAGGAAAACCAGAGGGACAAAACAGAATATAGGGAGCAGGCAAGAGAGTAGTCAGGTCACAGGCAAATGGTCAAAGTCCAGGTAAGGAAATAAAGTTAGGCTGGGTAGGGCACAGAGTACAGAGGGATCAGACTACACAGGCAAAAGCAAGTGTATGATTGACAATGAATGGAGGAGCTAGCATGCTTAAGTAGAGGCCTAATTAAGGGAAGTGAAGACAGATGATTACAGCACAGACCTAGTACAGACTAACAGCTTCCACAACAATAGTTACAGACAAAGGCAGAGTGGAGATTGTGACAGTACCCTTTCTTCAAAGAAACCTCCAATGAAAGGCCTGAACCAACTGATCAGCCCTTACATAATGAGCCACAACCCAGGACCATTCTTTGGGTCCATACCCTTTCCATTGAACCAGAAGGGAATTCTGGACCTTTCGGGATTCAATGATCCCTTGTACCTCATATTCCAAGCTCCCCTCAATACACACCAGAGGAGACGGGGACGAGGGAGAAAGAGCAGAGAGAATAAACTCTTCAACAACTTGTGGAACACATTTGGAATATTGAAAGACCAGGGGAGTTTTAATCAGAAGACAACTGAATTGACCACCTCCAGAATCTCATACAGACCAATGAACCTAGGACCCAACTTCAACGAGGGCTGAAAATGGCCTCTGACGAGTGCCTGCTATCAGCCTTCCATTTCTACTGATGCTGAGCCACCCCAATGTTCCTTTTTTTAACTTCCCTTCAGACATTCCCCAGCTCTTGAATGGTGATATCCACCCCAGGACCCCCAGAACATATCCTAGAGAATTCACCAAAATGAGGATAATCCATAATTACAGAAAAACGGTGAGGTCCCCATGGACTGATTAACCCAACTGTTGAAGGCAAATTCAGCCAGAGGAAGAAATGAAAGCCAGTTCTCCGGCTGATCGGTGACAAAATATCTCAAAATTTGTTCCAGAGACTGATTTGTCCTCTCTGTCTGACTGTTAGTTTTAGGGTGACAAATCAATCCCCTATTTTTTGCAGAAGGCCCTCCAAAATCTAGAGACGAATTGTACTCCCATATCAGACACTAGGGGGAATCCCAGACAATCGTACCACATGAACAATAAACAGTTTGAAGAGAGTTTCAGCATTGGGTAATCCAGATAATGGGACAAAGTGACCTTGTTTGCTGAATCGATCAACTACCACCCAAATATCAGTCATCTCCTCAGACAAAGGTAAATCAGAAATGAAATCCATGGACAAATGAGTCCATGGTCTTTCCGGAATTGGCAAAGGAGCAAATTCCCCGGCCGTCAATGCTGTACTTTGGCACATGCACAAGTTTCACAAGCTGACACAACATCTCTAATATCTTTATGCATAGTGGACCACCAAAAGAGTCTAGCAACTGCCATCTGAGTGGCAGTGACCCTAGGATGACCACTTTCTCTCCTGTTTTCCTGCTTCCCGCTCTTTTCCCACTCACTATATACCCTACCTCTCCTCCCACCGGGACCGGTTACCCTGGTAAAGGGCTGTCCACTGAAAGATGTTTAGGAGTAAAAGAGGGTAGGGAAGTATGTAGACCCCACGCAAAAGTGACATTATAATTCTCTCCCGCTGTGATTCACTCCCTGATTATGTAAAGTGCAAGGTAAAAAACTATTTTACAATTCTCCTTGAAATTTTTGAACTTCTTTAACACACATAAAGAAAAAATAGAATTATGACATCTGTGTTTTTTTCTTGAGGAAGGGGCCAGAGCACCTTGAAACGCGTTGCAAATAAAATCACAATCATTATCTTCATCCCGAGTTGTGTATTCGGATGGTAGCGCGGTCAGAAATTCCATTTTTTCTTTTACGTCTATTACGATTTATACCGTGAAAAACTGCTGCAGACCATCAATATTTGGATATTAATACGATATCACAGGCGAAAAAAGTAGTTGTGACTCTCACAACTATACAAGGTGAGCAACTCCAAACTATTTTTACTTGATATGTAATACAGGTAACGTCCTATGTAGCGCCATTTTCGTTTCCAGTTACTTGTTTTCCCTCAAACATTTGTCAGGGAGTGCTACAACAGTTCAGAGAGGCTCATAGATATGTCAGAAGGATCAGAAATCATAACGGCCGGTTGGAGGAAAGAGATTCTGAGGGGCAGGAAAAGTACCAGATATCCGGCCCTGTAACTGAGCCAGAGAGGCTGCCAGTTTGTGTTGCTCCAGGGCCAGATCCTGGACTAACTGAGTCAGATCCACCACCTGATCACACAAAGTACGTAACAGATCCATAGATGGGGAAAATATTAAATTAAACGGTCAATGTGACACGAGTCGCTACAGTAATAACTTGTCTCAGAAGTGATAATCAGACTGTAATAACAGAAAGTAAATATAATAATAATAATACTTACTGGAAGTAAAGGGAAGTCAAACAATCCGAGGTCAGTTCCAGGAATTGGTGCAGTAACAGCAAGGGGTAGTCAGAGACGAAGTTCAATTCTAGCCGAAGTCAGGAAAACCAGAGAGGCAAAATAGAACACAGGGAACAGGTATAAGGGTAGTCAAGTCACAGAAAATGGTCAAAGTCCAGGTAAGGGAATAAAGTCAGGCTGTGTAAGGCACAGAGCACAGAGGGATCAGACCTACACAAGCAAAAGCAAGTATATAATTGATCTGCCCTACTGTACCTGTATGATTCAATTGTCGTCATTTATGTTCTGGTCCTCGTCAGCCCTTACACATGTAAAGCACCATGGAACTAATGGCGCTATATAAATATATAATAATAATAATAATACTGAATGGAGGAGCTAGCATGCTTAAGTAGAGGCCTAATTAAAGGAATTGAAGAGAGGTGATTGCTGCACAGACCAAGCACAGACTAACAGCTTTCACAACAATAGTAACAGACTAGGGCAGAGTGGAGATCGTGACATGCCTCTTAGTTTATTTTACCAGCTGAAGTTTTTATTGGTACTAAAACTTAGACCATATCTGTCCCTTTAGATAGTGGAGTGGGAGCCAATATGATGGATCCTCGGTTTACACAGATACATGGACCTCTCCTGTAGTATGCTGGCTAAGTCCACCCCCTTTTTGCTATTGACTTTTTCACAAGTGGTGCATAATATTTAACTACACATAGCGGCTCTTCATTAGGAGCTACTTTCTTCTTGTGTCTTGGAAAGTATCCTACTCCCATTGTACTGGGCCTTTCCTTATTACTTATGCATAATCCACTGGTGGACTGGCAGTTCACAGAGATAGTTAGATGGAGTGAGTTCTGCAGTAATAATTGCCTGACTAGTTATCTCCTCTGTGTTTTCTATGACCATGCACTCTTTTTGATCCGATTTTGTGGATGTTTTCTGGAAAGGGGTGCCAAGAAGCCTCCCCACCATAATTATAATTGTCCTGTTATCTTGTTCCCTGGGGCAAAACTTCCCAAAACCAGATTGTATAATCTTTCTGGCCTTGAAAGGGAAATAATGAAAGATTATATTTTGGATCATTTTGCAATGGACAAAACATACCTTCCTCTCCTGTAGTGGTTGGATTTTTACTTTGTGAAAAAAAGATGGTGGTCCAAGTCCCTGTTTAGACTTCCATAAGTTGAATCAAATTATCATTCAAGAGTCTAATTTTTTCCACTAATCCCTGATTCAGATTGTTGGTGCTAAATGGTTTTTCCACGTTCAATCTCAGAGGGGCCTATAATCTAATAAGAGTCAGAGAAGGGGATGAGTGAAATGGCCTTTAACACTCCTAAAGAGCATTATGAGAACATAGTCATGCCTTTTAGTTTGACAACTGCTCCCACAGTTTTTTTTTAGTATTTTGCATTTAGCATTTTGTCAATTACATTTTTCACCATCTGGTAAGTAGATTTGTGGTGGTATATCTTGAAAATATTCTGATTTACTTGGCTGACCTCAAGACATATCAGGAACAGGTCAGGTAAGTGTTACAGATTTTATGTGATAATAAACAGTATGCCAAACTGGAAAAAGTGTTCATTCACTAAGAAAGACGTGCAATTTTTATGCTTCCTGGTGTCCTCTGCTGGTTTCCGGATGGATACAGATAAGGTCCATGAAGTGCTGGAATGGGATCCTCTTGAAAATCTGAAAACATTACCATGCTTTCTGGGATTTGCCAATTACTATAGGAAGTTCATCCAGAATTTTGTCAATTGTGAAACCACTTACTGATCTGACTTAGAAAGGTATGGGCATTTCAAAGTGGTCCAAACTGTCTGCCGAACAAAGAGGAAAAGGGGCGCAAAAGTGTAGGATCCCCTTATTAAAACGTCTAAGTGGCGTGGGTAGGTGGTCCACTCACCTTATCGGGTTGTGCAAGGTCTGTACAACCCGGTTTACCAGCCTCTGCCGCCGGCGGTATGTGCGCTGCCTCTCCGCTCTTTTCTCTCCTGGTCCTCGGAACAGGACCTATCCAGTCACTTGACCGCAAACCGAAATTGCGTCACCGTTCTTTGTTATGGGTTGCCAGTGAAATGCCAGGTTCTCAAAGCAGATCGTTTGTGCTGTTCCTGAGCTGCTCCAGCCGCCAGTCCCTCTCAAAGGGAGTGGTTTTCAGGCAAACAATAGTGATGGCGGTCTGATTAGGAGCGCTCTAAGAATCAAGCAGACATATAAGATATTTTAATAAATGGCAAACCTTTTATTAATTTCTTAGCTCCCTCACAGCTCCACTACGCATTTCAGCTGTACAGAACAGTCTTCATCAGGACACCACCATAGTGGAGCTGTGAGGGAGCTAAGAAATTAATAAAAGGTTTGCCATTTATTAAAATATCTTCTATGTCTGCTTGATCCTTAGAGCGCTCCTAATCAGACCGCCATCACTATTTTTTGCATGACAACCTGTCTGCCGGGATTTATATTCTTTGAAGAAATGCTTTGCCATGGCACCTGTGCTTGTCCAACCTGATGTCTCGCAACCATTTATTGTTGTGGTTTATGCCCCCTGTCACTGTAATTGCCGATCATACAAATATTCTTTACCTTAAATCTGCTAAGAGCTGAAAACCCGGGGTAGGGGGAATCATAATTCAGTCCTTGCGTGGCATCCAGGACGTAAAGCGACCTTTGATCTCCTTTCTTGTTGGTTTTGGTGGCTAAGGCTACTTTCACATTACGGATTTTGTAAATCCGATGCTGTCCGATAAAAATCGGACAGCATCGGACCGATTTTGGCATCCGATTCCAGGCATCAGAAGGGAGACGATGCTGTCCGATTTTTATCGGACAGCATCGGCTCCCTTCAAAATCGTAGTCTGAAAGTAGCCTAAGTTTGCATAAGGATGTAGCTGATTTTTTTCTACCTGTAATGTCTGCACATGTTCTAAGATCCCACATACTCATCCATTCGAGACTTTTGACCATACCTGTTCTCATCTTGGGGTACATCTGTCTTTTTCCTCAGCGTTCCAACACCAATCTAATAGTAAGGCTCCTTTCATATAATATAATAATAATAATAATATAATTGTATTTATATAGTGCCAACATATTACGCAGCAATATAGTGCCAACATATTACGCAGCACTTTACAATTCAGAGGGGACATGTACAGACAATATGAGACAATACAGAGTAACAAAAATTCAAAAACCATGAGGAGTGAGGATCCTGCTTGCAAGCTTACAATCTATATCAGCGTTTTTAGCAATTGCGGCAGAATAGGCAACTTTAAACTTTTAAACTTTGGGTTTGCCTGATCTGCCAGTTTTAAAACCTGAAAAAAATGAAGCTGGCACACTTGCAGCAGGATGGCAGCAAGTCTGCGTTCTGCCTAATGCATTTTCTATAGGACTTGTGACATGTGTGGCACATGCGGTTTTGCCGCAATCCGGCCAATCTGCCACTTTCTGCAACAAACAAAAACCACTGTGGTTTTAAACTCACTGCAAGACCCGCATTTGCCGGATTGTGGTAAAACCGCAAGTGCCGCCATGTCGGCAAGACCTATATGAAATGCATTAGGCAGAATGCAGTCTTGCCGTGATCCTGACGCACTCTTGCAGAATTTGAGTGAACGGAGTGAATCAGAGTTTGAAGACTAAGGGTGGTTCCACATCTCGTTTTTGCCTTGTGTTACAATGGATTCATTGTAAAGCAGCATAAATACCATATAACGGAAGTGTGAATGCATTCATAGGCTTGCATTACAAAAACACATACTAACACATGCAAAAATAGGCAATGCAAGTCTATATATGCGTTAACGCATCCGTTACATGGCGTTTATGCTGCTTTACAACAGATCCTTTGTAATGCAAAGCAAAAACGAGATGTGGACCCACCCTTACTTAAAGTGTTTTGTGTCTGATAATCAATTTTCCTGGTTATCTTATCTTTTCCTTGGATGAGTTTGCGTTAAAATAACTGTTGCAATGAAACCACTGGCAAGTCAACCTTTTTTGGTGCGTGGGGGTTCCAACCTCTGACCTGTGCATTCAGTAGGGAGGGGACTTTGAGGGTTCTTGGTGAAGAACAATTCTCCACCAGGAATTCTTTGCTTGCCACCAGAAGTATATATGATGTACATTACAGTTCAAAAGTTTGGAGTCATCTAGAAATTTCCTTATTTTTGATAAAAAAAGCACATTTTTTTCACTGAAGCTAACATTAAATGAATCAGAAATACACTCTATACATTGTTAATGTGGTAAATGACTAGCTGCAAACATTTGGTTTTTAATGCAATATTTACATAGGTGTATAGAGGCCCATTTCCAACAACCACCACTCCAGTGTCTTAGGCGGCCGTCACACGCTTCAATTTAGTGATCGAAATTGTTAGCGATCACATGCACGCGCGATCGCTAACAATATTGTTCACATCGTTGGTGAGCTGTCACACAGACAGACTCACCCGCGATGTGGACCAGCGAGATCGCTGGTAACTATGGTACACATCGGGTTACTAGGCGCCGCGCGGCGCCTTAGTAACCCGACGTTTATCATAGATACCATCTCCCAGCATAGGCTCTGCCGCTGGGAGATCGTTCATCGTGGTGTCACACACCACGATGATGCAGATTGAACAAGCGATTATCGCTTGATATGAGCTCCGGCTCACAAATCTGCGATCAAACAATCAAGCGATTTTACATTGTAAAATCGCTTGATTACACACAGCGATGCACAAACGATATCGCTTAGGCGATCAAAAAGCAGATCGCTTAAGCGATATCGTTCAAGAAATTGATGCATGTGACGGCCGCCTTAATGGTACATTGTGTTTGATAACTGTGTAAGAAGGCTAATGGATGTTTAGAAAACCCTTGTCCAAGTATGTTATCACAGCTGAAAATGGTTTGGCTGACTAGAGAAACTATAAAATTGACCTTGCTTTGAGCTAGTTGAGAATCTGGCGCATTACATTTGTTTGTTCTATGAAACTCTCAAAATTGCCAGAAAAAGAGAATTTCCTGTGAAACTTGACAGTCTATTCTTGTTCTTAGAAATGAAGGCTATTCATGCGAGAAGTGTCCAAGAAACTGAAGATTTCCTACAACAGTGTGTACTACTCTCTTCAGAGGAGAGCACAAACAGGCTCTAACTAGAGTAGAACGAGAAGTGGGAGACCCCACTGCACAACTGAACAACAAGACAAGTACATTAGAGTCTCTAGTTTGATAAATCGACGCCTCATAGCTCCTCATCTGGCAGCTTCATTAAATAGTAACCGCAAAACGCCAGTGTCAATGTCTACAGTGAAGAGGCGACTATGCGATGCTGCCTTCAGGGCAGAGTGGCAAAGAAAAAGCCGTATCTGAGATTGGCTAATAAAAGGAAAAGATTAATATGGGCAAAAGAACACAGACATTGGACAGAGGAAGATTGGAAAAAAGTTTTATGGACAGACAAATCAAAGTTTGAGGTGTTTGGATCTCACAGCAGAACATATGTGAGACTCAGAACAACTGAAAAGATGCTGGAAGAGTGCCTGACGCCATCTGTCAAGTATGATAGAGGTAATGTGATGGTCTGGGGTTCCTTTGGTGCTGGTAAAGTGGGGTATTTGTACAAGGTAAAAAGGGATTTTGAATAAGGAAGGCTATCACTCCATTTTGCAACACCCTGTGGACAGCGCTTGATTGGAACCAATTTCATCCTACAACAGGACAATGACCAAAACCACACCTCCAAATTATGCATGAACTATTTAGGGAAGAAGCATGCAGCTGGTATTCTATTTGTAATGGAGTGGCCACAAAATTGTCTGGGTGACCCCAAACGGTAGTCTACGTCCACTGTCCAATGCTAAATGTTTGTTGTGTATGTGCAACTACAGGTTGTATGCAAGAGGCATCAGCGCCTGCTTCCTGGACAATATATTGGGTAGGAGATAAAACAGGAAAAGTGCCAGTGCTTTGGCACTCATACACAGTTTTATTTCTAGGCGTTCCAACCACCTAGTGGGGTGCTGCCTATGTCAGCAATATTTTGAGAATGTTAAGAGAGGTATTATGTTGAATTTTATTTTTTCTTCTGGGTCAATTGATGTCACGTTGGTAGTATCTGGGCATAATTTTTTTAAATGGGGAGACTCTTGGGGTGTTTTTTCATGGGTTTTGTGAATTTAGCTTGGCTCTCTGAGCACCATGCCTACACCTGTCACTCATCTCCTTATTCCTGATCAACATTGAAGCATGAAATACTGGGCTATGCCTTGTCCTGTGCATCCATAATGCACCATGATGAAAATTTTAACTCTGAGGAATAGATGGCACGTTGCCTGGTGTCTATCTCTAATTTGAGCTGTTTTTCCAAATTTTGTGCATCTTTGAAGGTGTTTTGTAGGCCCTTAATTTTGCCTCCCTTTTGCCAGTTCTGCAATCCAAGTGAAATGCTCTGTAGTAATTTAAATGGTATTAAATTTCCTTTGGCACACATAGTGTTAAAGTCAGAAGCTGCTGCTGTGTGTGGTGATGCAGGTCCTCAGGGTGAGCTGCTGCTGAGTTAGTCAGATGACACAGTGGTCCACTCCCCTAGCCTTTAAATAATTCCACTTTCTGCCAACTTGTGACATTGATAGAGTTTCATTCTGTTCTGACCGTGTTTCCAGTAGGACATTCGTATTCTCTGCTGTGGCTTTACTGCAGTTGTATCATTGAAGATTACCATCTTGGGGAACTTGGTGTTGCTATCCCGGTCCGTGGGTGGAGATGAGGGGGAGTTAGCCCAGGACTGTTTGAGGAGCAGGGAAAGGGTAGTGGTGTGGTGGCTCAGACCTCCTCACCTTCATAGGTACCTCTGGTAGCAGAGTCAAATAGGGATCCTAGTCTACAGACTAGCTACCCAGGTACCCTGCCATTATTGTCATCCTGCATCTCATTCCCTCATCCACTATACCACTATCGTTACACTATTGATTTCAATGGGGTTCTGTGTTTCGGTGACTTTTTTGCCGATATAGTGGGCAAACATATGCCCGTTTGGCAAACCGACACAAACTTTAAATGGTTTCATCATATTTAATTAAGGTCAGTTTCAAAAATGAACATTTTGGTTGAATTTAGGTTGGGTTGCTGTCATCTGGAGGGATTACAAAATGTGGAGAAATCCAGTCCTTGTTGAATTTAATCAGAGTAAGTCTGCATTTTCGGTGGAGAGGCGTGTGCGCCTATCAGTGATGATTGATTGCCCCAGTGGGACTGAAAACACGCTCTGACATCACACTAGCAGCAGGGCAGGTCAGCACCTCTAAGGTGTATAAGGATAGGTCAGGCCAAGGATTCTGCTTGGACACCCAATAATTAAAGGGAACTGAAGCATCAGGAAGGACGCAGGTATGGTCACTTAAGTATCTCATGAGCATGTTGTTCAACTTCTCCCTCCTTGGCATTGTTACAGGCACAGATAGCCCTTGCTGATGTGCTGGTTTATTGAAAGGCCCAGTTTGTGCACATTATCCCTCTTCTCTGTTTTACAAGGTGTGCATGTCTCTTCTCATTAATGCTTGCTTTTAAATAGTACCTCTGCTGCCAGCATTGTCGGAGGATGATATTTTCAGCAAATGATCTACGATGGCCCTCTTGAAGGATTCCATTGTGCAATCCTTTGGTGACTCCAAAAAGAGAGAAGGAAATTTTTCCTTGTACCGTGGGTCGAGAAAGGTGGCCAACCAGTATAGATTGTTGATGAAAATGTGTATTACACGAGGGTCTAGCAACAGACACTTACACATGAACTGTGCCAAGTGGGTCATGCTGCAAACAGGCAAAAGTTCTGTGTCCCCATCAGGAGGAACAATACCCATCCTCTCATCATGCTGGCTTGCCTCCTCCTCCACCTCCTCCTCTCCAGCCCATCAATGATGGACAGACATGAAGCTAGAGTTGGAAGTCCCCTCTGTAGCATTGGGAGTCCTCTCGGTAGCACAGAAAAACAAGTCTTCTCCCTCCTCATCCTCCCCATCTTTCTCATCATCACCCAATGTTGCCTTAGAATATTGGATGGGCTAGGAAGTATTACCTATTGGAAAATCTTTCTCCATAGCCACATGCTGGGCACTCAAAGCTTCTTCTTTGAAACTATGCAGTATTTGTTTCCACAGGCAAAGCAGCGGTGTTGGTTATGCTGATAAAAGCCTGATCACGAGCTTATTGCAGTACTCAAAGTTATCAAGAAGCTTTCAAATGTCAGTGATCCTCACCCAATCGACAGTTGTTATTTGTGGTAGCTGAGTATCAATCTAATGTTCATGTTGAAGCTTGAATTCAGCTACAGCCCTATGCTGCTCACTAATCCTTGCCAGCATATGATAAATTGAGTTCCACGGCATGGGCAGGTCGCAAATGAGTTGGTGACTTTTCAAATTCAAGTGCTTTTGCAGCGCTGCAAGACCAGCAAAAGTGATAGAAGAATGATGGAAATGGGCACTTATACAGCACACCTTCTGAAGTATGTATGGCAAGTCAGGGTATGTTTTGATTAATTTCTGAACAACTAGATTCAGCATGCATGGCACATGTACCAGCTGGCTGACCTTTAAAGCCACCACCAGGTTATTGCCATTATCGCACACGACCAAGCTTATAGAGGAGGGTCCTCCAATATGAACAAATGAGGGCCCTTCCAAATGTATAGAGGAGAGCCCTCCCAAATTAATACAGGAGCACCCTCCCTAATTATACTGTAGATGACTTCAGTGGCATCAACCATGGCTTTTCTCATGACTTTATTTTTAAGGCAGTGATTCCAGACCCAAATGTATAGAGGAGAACCCTCCCAAGTAATAGAGGAGGGCCCCCCAAATGTATAGAGGAGGACCCTTACAAATGTTTAGAGAAAGACCCTCCCAAACATATGCTACAGAGCCAACTCAGGGCCTTCACCAAACTCAGGTTTCCTGACACCTGCAGGCCATCTGAAAACTAGAATTGAGTGCCACAGAATGACAAAGAGGTATGTGGGAGGAGGAGGATGGGGAGGAGGAGGAGGGGAGACAGGAATTGGCATACAAGGAGAAACCATGATGGAAGCTGGGCCCACTATTCTTGGTGTGGGTAGGATGTGTAATGTCCCAGGCTGTTACAGTGTCCCACCCTTCACCAGGTTCATCCTGTGTGCTATCAGAGAAATGTGATTATCCCTGTCCACAACAACTTGTCCACATGTCTGTAGTTAGGTGGACCTTACGGTGTTGATAGGAACACAGTTGATATTGTTTCACACATTCTTCTATAACACGTGGACAGCACATTGGATAAAACAGTGGCGGCTAGGAATTGAGTAACGTGGGGTAGCCACAGGTATGAGATCACGGAAACACTCTGTTCCCACAAGCCTTAATATCAACATCTACACAGCTAGCAGTTTGGCAATGTGTGAGTTTAGTATTTGTGCCTGTGGGTGTGTGGCTGGGTATTTATGCTTCTTTTTCAAGATTACAGGCATGGGCAACTGGATGCTTCACTGGAGCAAGGAAGTGGATGGGTTTGATGTTTGCTTTGTCTGTGCAACCGCAGCTTGTGGGCAGGAGATATGAGCTCCTGCTTCCTGGATAGCAGATTGTCAAGGACATAGCACAGGTGACATGGCAGTGGTTTGACCTGCAGATACAGATTTGGTATCCTGATGGTACACCCACCTACTGGGGTGCTTGGCTGGCGTTCTGCATACTGAAGGTGCTCAGGTCACCTTTGCCCTGGCCTCTGCTAATCTTGGTATGGCAGATGCTACAGATTACAATGTTTTTCTGTTACGGTCGTTCAGAAAAAAACTTCCATACAGCAGCTGTATGCCCCCTTGCCCTGAGTTGGGGCACAATTGAGGTGTTCTTGGGAACAGTTGACCTAGTTCTCACTCTGGTGCCTGTTGTGGTGCTATGTATCCATCTTCATCTATATTGCTGTGCTGGTTATGCATGCCAATGGTCCAGGTCGGATCAGTGGACTCATCATTGACCACCTCATTTTCCATCTCATTCTCCTCCCCAGTTGAGATTGTAGGCTGAACTGCTGATGGAAACTGTGTCTCATCATCATCGTCCTCCATCTCTGGAGACAGTAACTCAGGTTCCTCAAAGTGGCTTTCTTCTGGCTATGGGTCCTCAAATACTTGCACATCAAAGCAGGCCACCTCCTCATGTCCCTCTTCAATGCTGCATGGTGAGAGGCCAAGCTTGGGGTCATATGTCCTCATTGACTGATCATGGAAGGAGGATAGAGGACCAGGTTGATGATTGAATGGGCAAGCTTTTTGTGTATCGAGAGTAGACAGTATGGTTGTGGAAAATTTGTTGCTGCTTGAGAAATGCATAGAGGCCTTGGATCTGCTCTTGCTTTTCTAGCTTCTAGGCACGTTTATGTTCCAGATCGGGAAATTTGGCAAGAAACATAGTGGATGCATCAAGCTTCCTCTAGCCTGTCACAGACTCAGTACCTTGTCGCGCACCACTGACAACACCACACCCATGTCCATGTCCTTGTTCTTTAACAACAGGCTTTTTTTTTGCATTTTGTGTTTTCGTTAGATATTTACACATGTTGATGCCACAAGCCAAGCTAACTGAGTCCCCAAAAATATTGGGGAAAAAAAGTCCACTGCAAAATGGCAGTGGTTTCCCCCCAAAATGTATAGAGGAGGACCCTCTCAAATGAATAGAGGAGGGCCAGGGCCCTCCCAAATGTATAAAGGAGGGCCCTCTGACATGTATAGAGGAGGGACCTCCCAAATGAATAGAGGAGTGCCATAACACATGAATAGTGGAAGGCACTTCCAAATGTATAGAGGAGGATCCTCCCAAATGAATACAGGAGGGCCCTTCCAAATGTATAGAGGAGGGCCCTCCCAAATGAATAGAGGAGGGCACTCCCAAAGGTATAGAGGAGGGCCCTCCCAATGAATACAGGAGGGCCCTCCCAGAGGAGGGCCCTTCCAAATGAAAAGAGGAAGGCCCTTCCAAACATATGTTACAGGGCCACCTCAGGGCCCTCACGAAACTCAGGTTTCCTGACACCTCCAGGCCCTCTGAAAACATGCTGCAGAATGACATAGAGGAGGGGAGACAGAAACTGGAATACGAGGAGATGGAAACCATGATGAAAGTTGGGCCCACGATTACTGGTGTGGGTAGGATGTGTGATGTCCCAGGCTGTCACTCTGTCCCATCCTCCACCAGGTTCACCCATTGTGCTGTCAAAAAAATGTATCATCCCTGACTGTCCACAAAAACATGTCCACGTGTCTGTTGTTACTTGGACCTTCCCGGTTATGGCATTGGTGGCGTTGGTGGCAGCATATTGATATTATTTAACACATGCTTCTGTAATGCGGGGATAGCACACTGGGTGCAATAGAGGTGGGTAGGAAATGAATATCGACTGGCAGCCACAGCTGAGAGATCACAGAAAGACCCTTTTCCCACAAGCCTAAAGGGCACCTCCACAGCTAGCAATTTGGCAATGTGAGCATTTAATGTTTATGCCTGTGGGTGCGTGTTTGGGAATTTATTCTTCCTTTCCCAGATTTGGAACAAGGACAACTGCATGCTTTGCTGGGACAAATAAGTGGGCATGGTTGATGTTGATTGCTGTGTCTGTGCAACCGCATCTTGTGGGCAAGAGATAGGAGCGCCTGGTTCCTGGAAAGCAGATTGGGAGGGACATAGCAGAGGCAAATGGCAGTTGTTTCAGCCCCAAATGTATAGAGGAGGGCATTCCCAAATTAATACAAGAGGGCCCTTCCAAATGAATAGAGGAGGGCCCTCCCAAATGAATAGAGGAGGGCACTCCCAAAAGAATACAGGAGGGCCCTTTCTAATGCACAGATGAATGTCAGTGGCATCAACCATGGCTTGACTTATGCCGTTATTCTTAAGGCAGTGGTTTCAGCCCCAAATGTATAGAGAAGACTCCTCCTAAATGAATACAGGAGTGCCCTCCCTAATGAATAGATGACCTTCAGTGACATCAACCATGGCTTTGCTTATACCCTTATTCTTAAGGCAGTGGTTTCAGCCCCAAATGTATAGAGGAGGGCCCTCCTAAACAAATGTTACTGGGCCACCTCAGGGCCCCCAAGAAACTCAGGTTTCCTGACACCTGCAGACCCTCTGCAAACTTTAATTAAGGGCCGCAGAATGTCATGGAGGAGTAGGAGGAGGAGTAGGAGGAGGGTAAACCCTACCACCACAATAGGCACATTGGAACTGGCATTGTAATCTGCTATGGAATATGTATTCCCCTATGTGTGTCTCAATGAGGGAAAGAAAGCCCAAATGTAAAAGTAACAGCAGTCCCTCCAAAACGTATGGTACAGAGCCAACTCAGGGTCCTCACCAAACTCTGATTTTCTGACATCTGTAGGCCCTCTGAAAACTTGAATCGAGGGCCACAACTTCTACAGTAGTCTTACGCAGACAATGTTTGTCCTGGGAGGCCCTTGACATGTTCTTGCTTTTATGACACAGCCCCCATGAGTAATTTTTGGAAATCCGGTGAACATTCTACACTGGACCGAGTACTAGAATATTAACAAGTCTTTTCTTCCTATATAATCTGGGTATATTTGGCATACACTATTTATACATCTTATAGCAGACTGCTGTCTGTCTGACACGCTAGACTGCTAGCGGGGACTGCCTCACCGCTTCCTAACGGATCTCCTCTCAGATGAATTGGTAAATCCAGCTCGCTGGCACTATACCTTTAATTAGATATTGATTAATGTGCGTTTTGACTAGCATATCTCCACTGATGTGCTCTTTTACACTCTACCCTTTGCTGCTACTGATATTTATTTGACCCTCTGGTCTTTAAATATGCCTCTGGGCAAACTACCTAGCCTCTTGTATGCATGTAGTCAGACTTTGATCTGTCTTGTAAAAATGTAAGATAGACATATCTATAACTGGGTTAACTCTTTACCTTATCATTTGTACCTCTATTACACCACTGGGCATTATATGTAACTATTAATATGTCCTTTGGCATACATCAACTAGTAATATGCTATTAATATGCAATTTGTTGATCAATTAGTCTACAATTACACTGCTGGGTAATTTGCCGATCTATTAATATGTTATGGATTACATGATGTTTTAAAGGGAACCTGTCACCTGGATCTAAGCCCCTACACTATCACTACCTGTCCCTGCACCTTCCTAGCTGCTCCCTATCTATCCCTCTCTGAGCTAAATCCGCCCTATAAAACAGCAGAAAAATAACTTATACCTTACAGAAGTCCCTGGGGCTGGGGACAGGTTCCCTTTAATTTTCAAAGAGCTGATTGTTCCCTGTATCTTGAACTAGTGTATTTAACATTAAAATCTGATTTTGGCCCTTTGTTACATCACCGGACAACTTTGTAAAGATTAACAAACCCTTGAATGTTTATCGATTTATTACTGTGTAATAGTGATGAGTGAGTATACTCGTTACTATTCGCTACTCGCATGGATAGTACGGTATTTGGGATACTCGGTACTCTGTGAGTGTTTTGAGACACGTGTGGTTGAGACACGTCCGGGAAAGGAGCCCTTGGGGACGCTTGGTGGACCCGTGACCCAGGCAGCGAGACCCGGATCCATGCCCGGTAAGAAAGCAGTTCTCGAATGCTTGTGTGAACTGTGCACCTGGTGCGTGAAATGTGCCAGGCGGGCATAGCCGCCCGAGGTCCGACTAGATAGTCAGTGAGGGACCTGTTTTAACTATATGTGTATGTTATGGCTTAGGTAGAAAGGCCATGTGCGGAGTCTGTGGGAGAGCCCCACCTGGAGTGGATGATATTGGAGGCGTTCCGTCCCTGTGGGACGAGAGGGAGGCTTGGCCTGCTGCTTGCAGCGGGTACCTGTCCCTCAACCTCTAATGGTGTGGGTGTGCCTGTGGCCAGTTACAGGGGTCACAAAGTCTCCTAGAAGGGTAACCATGGCTGATCCGATAGGGTGCTACTCAGACGCAGGGTACAGTCGTCGACCTGGAGACCTGCCATGAGATGGAGGTTCGGTGGTGACTGGTGGCCCGTACTGTGGTGAGTAGGCCATGGTGACGCGTGGTTAGCCCAGATTCTATGGTTGACCAGGTCCCTGTTATGGTCATGGAGGAGCCACAGTCCATGGATGTATTATGATGGGCTGTGAGCGGGTGTGTGAGGATGCATGGGATCCATGAATATTGTATGATGGATCACATGTGATATGTAAGGTCCCGGTCAGGCAGGTATCCTGACTACGGGGTAAATATGGAGTCATTGTGCTGGGTGACTAAAGCCAGGTGGCAGGTACCTCCATTGGGACCCACAGGGCCCGTTGAAGCATATGTAGCGAGGGTCAGAAGCAGGGGTTAAAAAGGGCTCCTAGAGTGGGGACACCATGGTTGAACCAGGTGGACTCTGACCAGGACGTAGGTTGAGATGCGTTCAGGAAGGAGCCCCTTGGGGATACATGACATACCTGGTACTCAGGTTGCTCAATCCCTGTTCTGAACCCGGAGGCGTCATCGTTGATCTATATATATATAGGGTAAACTGATAGATGTATGTGTAAAGTGTATATAGGCCGGAGGCCGTAGCCACCACGGGAGCTGTTAGTAGAGCTCCAATGGGGACAGAGAGATGGTTACAGGTCCCAGGTTACGATAAGACGTTATGTGCAATAAGTGTTATGTAATGTTATATGTAAATGTATGGTGTATTTATGTAAAGTGTTTATAATCAATGTGCAATGTGTCAAACATGCTACCCGGGTTATGTTATTAATATATGAAAATAAACGGGTAGACATTGGTTAACTTATAAACACGTGTTGTTGTCGTTATGCAAGCGGGTTCCCCGCTCCACTGACCGGCAAACAGCCAATTACAGATGCTTACACTCTGCGAGAGCCTCTGTGATTGGCAGTTGCAGTCAGAGTGAATTTCCACAATCTGGAAGGTGATTGTGCTTGGTTGCCATACACAAGTGTATTGGAACCAACCTGCCTTCATAGGGTTTTAAATAAATGATAATTAAAGAAAAACCACATGGGGCTTCATAGTATTTTTTAGTCTATCCCAGTGAAAGCAAACAGCTGTGAGCTGCCACCCTCAGCTGTTTAATTTTACCTTGGCCGGCAAAAAAAGAATGTGTGGGCTTCGCCCTATTTTTAATTGCCAGCCAAGGTAAAATTACGCAGCTGAGGGCTAGTATTCTCAGTGGGGTGAGGATTCATTGTTTTCGGGCCCCCCATGCTAAGAATAGCAGCCCGCAACCACCCCTGAAAATGGCTCATTCATCATAGCAACATTTCCAGGTGCTTTACCATGCTCTTCCAGCAGCCCTGGTGGTGATGGCACGCTGGCAATAAGGGGTTAACAGCTTTGTATTGCCAGCTGAAATTAAGCCCTGAGGGCGTCATCATTCGTTCTTGATCTCCTCCCTCCTGTTTGAATTTCCCGCCCTCTTCTACTCTATGATGCTCTGGCCGGACCGTCATATCCGGCCCGGTGCATTGCGGGGGCTGATCATGTTGTACGGCCCCGGCTTCTGGCGCATGCGCATTGCGTATATTGAAGCCAGCCTGTACCACGTGACCAGCTCCCACAATGCACCGGGCCAGATATGACGTTCCGGCGGGTGCATCATAGGAGTAGAAGAGGGCGGAAAATTCAAACATGAGGAGGAGATCAAGAATAAATGATGACCCCAGTGGGGTATGCGGTGATAAAGCGAGGGGGAGAATGGAGCCTGGAGCATGCCTTTCCAGTCTCCTGACTGAGCGACTGCTTGTAAGTTATAACCCATTTTTCACCATCTTTAAAGGGCGCATTTACAGCAGACAGGGATGGTTAGGGAGCAGCTAGGAATGTACAGGGACAGCTAGTGATAAGTCAGGGGGTAGAATGAGGTGACAGGTTCCCTTTAATGTCAAGCCAAGTTAGACGCAGCCATTGACAATTTCAAATAAATAGTAAAAAAGTCATAACACAGGCAAAAATTATTTTATTCGAAAAAAAAGATACTTTCAGTTATTCTTTTTTAATAAATTTGCACAAATATCTACATTTCTGTTTTTTTCAGTCAAGATGGGGTGCAGAGTGTAAAAAAAAAAAACTTTTTTGAATTTACCAAATGGCTGCAATGAAACAAAGAGTGAAAATGTAAACGGGTATGAATACTTTCCATTCCCACTGTAAAAGTTGTATCATGGTTTTTGCATACCCTCTTTTCTCTTGTTTTGCTTTATGACTCCTTGGGTATGACCTAGTGATCCCTATTATTTGATCTTTCATTAGTGATGCCCTCCTACTTTCCACTTTCTAGCTCTACGTTCTTCAGTCACTTCTGTATCTCTCAGGATAACCACCCTCTGCTCACCAATCAGACAATAGATCTGCTATTACTGCATACTGAACACTATCTGCTCTGCTGGCAGGAAACTACCCCTGTTTTCTCACCTTAGCCCTCCCACTCTGGGTTAGTCCCAAACATTAAAGGGGAACACCAGTGAGAGAAAAGTTTTTAGTACAGTCCCTGCCCTCCTACGTGATGAAGCAGAGCTGTGCACTGCAGTTCTAGGATCTATAGATTTCTTATAAATCAATAAAATCATACCTGCTCCTCAGCTCTGACACCTCCTCATGGGACAGAGAATTTTCATGCTGGCAGCTTCATGTAGGAGCAGAAAGCAGGAGCTGTGTTGGGGGGTGTGGACCCTGGGAGCAGCATTGCAGCCCCCTTACACTTCTTTATAGGGAGGGGGCATGACGGGGTGTGGCCCATGCCCACACTACAATCCTGTCCCTGATTATACCATGTTATGTGACAGGGGGTCCAGGCTTGAAATAGCAATTATGTCACCAAGCAAATACAAATACACACTGTGATCCTCTGCTGTATGATGATGCATATTGTGTTATTGTGTAAAACTGTTATTGTGAGGCTAGGAGCAGAGGTAAATGATTACATTGATCAATTCAGCTCTGCATGGTCTCCCCTCCCCCATAGAAACATGGTAGCTTCCTATCCCTCCAACTTTCAATGGATCATCATCATCACTCCTTACTGGAATGAAGGATTATCCCTCAGCCCACAGGGTCCACGCCCCTGACACACCTCTGTTCTCTGCTGGTGCATGAAGGTGTCAGGCTAAAATTTTATGTCTCATGAGGGAGGGGGGAGATTAAAGGAGCAGGTACAATTGTATCAATTTATAAGTGATCTAAAGATCCTAGAACTGCAGTGTACAGCTCTGCTTCGTCATGTAGCAGGGCAGGGACTGTACTAAAAACTTTTCTCTCCCAGAGTACACCTCTAACTCTATCTTACCTTGTTGTCAGTCAAAAATCACATTGCAAGATTACTAACACATGTCACTGTTCACATTATACTTCACAATAACACTGCTGTCTTCAAGAGGGAGCATTGTTATTATGTCCATGTTCTTATACATTATGCTTGTGTAAGGTGTCTGATGTGTGCAATGTGCTTGTGTGAAGTGTACCCTTTGCTTATGTGATGTGACGAGGATTACATAATGATGGAGACCATAATTCTAACACAGAGGCCATTTGCTGCCCGTGTATACCCCTGAAGCATATAATGGCCTAATTTGTTTGCCTATATTAGTCATGCATGTCTCAACCACATATCTAAAGATTTGAACTGACAGCTTTATAGATCCCTGTTAAACTGTCAGTTTGAGTAAGTTTGCATTCGGACCAGGAGTTTTGTATGTAATATGGGTAAATAAAGATACCTACAATATGCTTGTTTTCTGTTTTGCTAGTTTTAGTGTATAGTAGAGATGAGCGATGTTTGATTCGAATTGTTCACCAATCTCAAATTCGAGCTGTTTTTGGCGGTGTTCGAGTCATTCGCCGAATTAGAACAATTTGCTTGAAATTCGGCAGTTCTAGCATAACGCGTCAATCCACAAAAGCTTAATCTTCCTAACCCTAAACCTAGCCCTAATACTGCAAATGAATGTTAATATCCAGTTTGTGTGTATAGTGTGCAGGGGGGTTGTATCAGAGCTGCAGCAATAAGGTTGCTTTTTTTTTTTCTCCTAAAGCATGTACAGTGGGGCGGTTCAGGCTGCTAGCCAATCACAGTCCCACAATGAAAAGTGCATTTTTTCATACAACCAAGGTCATCATTGGCTGTGTCTGTCACATGTCCTAGTCCTATAAGACTCGGCCATTTTAACGATCGTCACCATTTTGCTGATAGCTGCTGCAGAGTGTTAGATGGCACCGCTGCAGCTGTGTGCGACTGCTAAACAGTGAAAACTCTAAATTGTGTTCTCTCAGACAGCTAGTGAGTGAATACAAAGTTAGATAGATAGGTTTAGGGAGTAAGGACTGGAGGGAGGGTGCGAATATTAGTAATATCTGCCCTTTTTACGGCTGCTCCATAGGAGTAGCGATTAGGGATAGGGACTAGTAGTCTATCAGCCCTTTTCAGGGCTACTTCATAGAAGCAGGGGCTAGTTTTAATTGCAGCACTTTTGAGGGCTAGGTTAGAGCAGTCTCTATTAGTTTTTGCCAGGCATGTATGTGTCAGGTGTGTGCCAGTGCTGTGCAAGTCTTTCTTACAGCATCTGGCCACAGTAATATAGCTCTTTGAATCCATTAGGGCAGGTAGTGTAGCACTGCTGTGAAGAAAGCTACACCATCTGTCTTAATTAGGCATTTTTTTGCTGCAGCTAGTCCAGGCACTTTGTACGGGCTAGTAGAAGACTAGCAGTGTCCCACAGTGGTGTAGCTCACTTGTGAGAGAAGCTACACTGCCTGTGTAGTTCCTTCTACTAATTTTTAACTGCACCTAGCAAACCTGTCAGTTTTTGCCTAAAAACAGTGTCCACAACAACATTACTGTAGGCCACGTGTAATACAACCAAGTACATCTTGAGTGGAGTTCATTATACTAATTTTTAACTGCACCTAGCAAACATAATTTTTTGTGCCTAGTACCACTGTCTGGCCACTCAGCTCTGCTCGATTTCCATCAGAATATTTTTTGCCAACAACTGCAGAGTTGGCAATTTGTTCACATACAAAATGAGTGGCAAAAGGCCTGCTGCTGGTGGAAAGGGGAATAGGCGTGGTGGAAAGGGAAAAAAAAGTTTGTGTCCGTGGGGTACGTGGGAAGGCAAAAGTAACATCTGCTGAGGAAAGACCATCTTCCAGCCAAAGTAAATGTCTACTTCTTTCCGTGGAGATTCTAATACTAGCTGTGAGCCCGATGCGATTGCATCGGGATTCTAGAATCTGTGTATAGTTTATGTATTAAGAGTTTAAAATAATAATCCAATTCTTCCATGATATCTTTCCATTAACTACATATGTTTGTATGGTGGATATCATTTGTGGAAATGTGAACTATTACGTTGTAAGGGTCTTAGAACACAAAGTAGCAATACGTGTTAATTTCTCAACCGGTTTCTTTGAGAAATCAATATTAGAATTCTGCCTATTGGCCAGTTTGTGTCAGCCCACCAATCGCGGCAAGATGCCCTTACGTCTGGTGGGTCCCTACTCTAACTAAATCCGAATTGATATTACTTTGATATTTTTTACGGCTGCTTTTTTCTTATATTTTTAGAGGATGTAGATTTAAATAATCCAATTTTCAAATTTGATACTGAAGGAGTTACCGACAACAGACTTGCAGCAATTTCCGTGCAATGACTAGAAAACTTGCAATTAACCTGCTGTAAATGGAGCGAACGTGGCTTCGGCAGGTGCAGCAAATACAGCCACTAACTAACCACAGGTGACTGCAGTTGATGTGGCTGACACTGCCGCAACTACGTTGTCTGCACACACTGCAAGTAAACTACAAATTGCATACATGCAAAAATAGAAATTACAGCAAGTATGTTGTAGGTTAGTCCTTAGTGATCAACTGTTAAAATTTAGAATATTCCTCAAAAATGTACAAAAATATGAGAAAAAAGCCGCGGTAAAATGTAATTTTAAATTTATGTATGTCCCTATCTATCTAAATGTGCAGAACATACCTTGAGATGGAGATGTGTGTGAACAGCCATCCCACCCGTCTCTTAGCTGTTCACAAAAACCTCTCCCTATGCAAAAAGAGAAACAAATTTCTCAGCACCTATAGTGCTGGAATTTAAAACAGTGGTTTCTATCATCCAGTGCAGAAATTTGGATGATACACATCTCTGATGTTCTTAGAAAAGTGTGTTCATAAGAATATAGTATGAAGAATGTAAGTAAAAGAAGAAATTTCTAAAAGACTAAGCTAATTTTTTTGTTATTTTTTTTTTTTTGTATAAAAAAAGATAATAAGTATAGTAAAAGTCAAAAGTTCAATCTAAAATTTTCCTGTAGACAATATTTTTGGTAAAGACTTTTTCAGAATTAGGCAGCAATTTGCCTTGAATGGGTGTATCCAGCACTTTGACCTTTACATTGCATCGTCTTTTGACTCGTGAAAAAGCCACATATACCGTATATACTCGTGTATAAGCCGACCCGTGTATAAGCCGACCACCCTACTTTTGCCCCCAAAACCTGGGAAAACCTATTGACTCGTGTATAAGCCGAGGGTGGACCCCAGCACAGGTATACAGCCCCCAGCAGTGTGGTCTCCAGGCCTCCCCAGTGGTAGTATACAGCAGCCTCCCCAGTGATATGCAGGCCCCAGCAGTATATACAGCAGCCCCAGTGGTATACAGCAGCCCTTAGGTAGTACACAGCAGCCCCAGAGGTATATACAGCAGCCCCAGGGGTATACACAGCAGCCCCAGGGGTGTACACAGCAGCCCCAGGGGTGTACACAGCAGCCCCAGGGGTATACACAGCAGCCCCAGGGGTATACACAGCAGCCCCAGGGGTGTACACAGCAGCCCCAGGGGTGTACACAGCAGCCCCAGGGGTATACACAGCAGCCCCAGGGGTAGTACACAGCAGCCCCAGGGGTAGTACACAGCAGCCCCAGGGGTAATACACAGCAGCCCCAGGGATAGTACACAGCAGCCCCAGGGGTAGTACACAGCATCCCCAGGGGTAATACACAGCAGCCCCAGGGGTAATACACAGCAGCCCCAGGGTAATACACAGCAGCCCCAGGGGTAGTACACAGCAGCCCCAGGGGTAGTACACAGCAGCCCCAGGGGTAGTACACAGCAGCCCCAGGGGTAATACACAGCAGCCCCAGGGGTAATACACAGCAGCCCAGGGGTAGTACACAGCAGCCCCAGGGGCAATACACAGCAGCCCCAGGGGTAGTACACAGCAGCCCCAGGGGTAATACACAGCAGCCCCAGGGGTAGTACACAGCAGCCCCAGGGGTAGTACACAGCAGCCCCAGGGGTAATACACAGCAGCCCCAGGGGTAGTACACAGCAGCCCCAGGGGTAATACATAGCAGCCCCAGGGGTAGTACACAGCAGCCCCAGGGGTAATACACAGCAGCCCCAGGGGTAATACACAGCAGCCCCAGGGGTAGTACACAGCAGCCCCAGGGGTAGTACACAGCAGCCCCAGGGGTAGTACACAGCAGCCCCAGGGGTAGTACACAGCAGCCCCAGGGGTATATACAGCAGCCCCAGGGGTAATACACAGCAGCCCCAGGGGTAGTACACAGCAGCCCCAGGGGTAATACACAGCAGCCCAGGCCCCCCTCACTTTTTGGCGCCCCCACCTCAGGATGCCCCCCCCCGCACGCAGCGCTGCGCTCATACATTACCAGCCTGTCAGCTGTCATCCTCCGGTGGCGGATCGCGGCTCCCGGCTCCGGCTTCCATCTTCTTCTGTGTCTTCCTGCATTGTGACCGGGGCTCATCGCGATGACGTCATCGCGACGCCGGCCGGTCATGTGACATGCAGGAAGACACAGAAGAAGATGGAAGCCGGAGTCGGGAGCCGCGATCCGCCACCGGAGGATGACAGCTGACAGGCTGGTAATGTATGAGCGCAGCGCTGCGTGCGGGGGGGGCATCCTGAGGTGGGGGCGCCAAACAGTGAGGGGGGCCTGGGGCTGCTGTGTACTACCCTTGAGATTTTTTTTTTTTATATACCGTATATACTCACGTATAAGCCGGGGGGAGACTTTTCAGCCCAATTTTTGGGCTGAAAAACTCGGCTTATACGCGAGTATATACGGTAATTGTCCATGTCCAAAAACTGGTTCTGGCAAATAAATCCCTACTTTGTCCAGTGTTTGGCCTTGGGATTTGTTGATGGTCATGGCAAAAGCAGGCTTCACGGGAAATTGTCGACGTCTTAACTTAAAAGGTAAGTCAGTCTCTAATGGAGACAAATCAATCCTTGGAATGAACACCACATTTCCTTCGGCAGACCCACTAATGACTTTTGCTTGAATCATATTGTCAAACAAAGCGATGACAATCAAGCGAGTCCCATTGCAAAGACCTTTTCTGCTGTTAAAGTTTCGCAAAAGCATGACAATGGTGCCGATTTTTAATTTGAGGCGATGAGAAGGCATTCCCGTCGGTGTAAGTGAATTTAAAAATTCCACCGGATATTGGTCTGGGTCTTCAGTCTCATCAGGATCAATGGAATCATCACTAATGTATTCAGTGTATTCACCAGCAATGCAATCCATGACCTTACAGTTGACCAAATCCACATCGTCATTTTTAGGGCAAAGAATGGCATGTGATGCAGCAATTTGAATGCTTTCGTTGTTATTTGCATCAATTAAAATGTTTTCACCAAATATATCAAATATAAGTGAGCCAGTGCAGATCATGTCTTGCGGGATTTCTATGATATCATCTCCAAGGTTGAAATTATTGGACAAATCACCATTTCCCAGTTGAAGTAACCAACTGCTATAATCGGGATGAATAGAGCGCATGTTGTTGATGAGCGGCAATTGAGTGAAAAGCTGCCATTGTTGTGAGTATTTAATGCAACTCTCTACAATGTCTGTTCTTGTACCATGAGGGATGATAGGGAGACACTGTCGAAAGTCTCCTCCCAGAACAATTACTTTATCTCCAAAAGGTGTTTTATTTTTCTTACAGATATCTGTTGTCATGAGATCTCGTAAAAGTTGATCTATGACATGCAGTGCATATTTTGATAACGTAGTTGACTCGTCAATAATGAAAAGTTTTGTACTTTTCAAATGTTGTGCAGCATCAGTATCAGTTTTAATTCTGGAAACCGATGCTTCATTGATTGGAATTGGTATTCCGTAAAGCGAATACGCAGTAAGTTAGCTGCAATCCCTGTACTGGCTGCAGGTGACACAATTTCTCCTTCTCCTCTTAGTTCATGAATTAATAAATCATAGAGGTATGTTTTCCCACTGCCACCTGGACCGTCGATGAAAAAGCAGTTAGGTTGTAGACTTCTATCTTCTAAAGCTTGATGTATAGCATGATAGGCTAAAAGTTGTTGGTCATTTAAAGTAGCTTTCATTTCCCGAGCTCTTCTTAACTCGTCATCCTTGTTGTATTGTGGGCGGATTTGTGGTTTTCTTTTGGGGCGTGGTAGATTAAAATCAGTAAAACTTTTGGCATGAAATTTTAAAACATTTTGGACATCTGTCATTGCATATCCTTCGCAATTCTCACACTCCTCAGTGTTGGAGTGGTATGCATGGCAGTAGTCTTGTATGAAGTCTTGTTTAAATTCTTGCCACAACTCCAACGGATGAGCGGGAGGACCAAAAATACATATATATGCAAACATATCACGAAGCTGTGTAGGCATGTTTAGAACACA
Source organism: Allobates femoralis (assembly GCA_033576535.1). Classification (NCBI taxonomy): domain Eukaryota; kingdom Metazoa; phylum Chordata; class Amphibia; order Anura; family Aromobatidae; genus Allobates; species Allobates femoralis. The sequence goes on from JARQOC010000005.1 coordinate 374,951,519, forward strand.
GGCATCCAATAAAGTATTTTTCCAAACACTATCATCAAATAGCAATCCAAGGGCTAATGCCGCCTCTTTAAAAGTTGGGTATGTGACTTCATTAACAGTTTTAATGTTGTTAAAACTTGTTGCTCCTTTGACATGCAGTAACAACAACCTTAAATAGTACCTTTCTTGTTCTTTGATACTGACAGTATACATTCTTCCAATCACTGAAGCACCTCCTCGCTTTCTAATTTCCCATGCACCTTCTTTCCAAACATAGTGCTCAGGAATTTGGCGGTATAAGTAATCATGAGCATGTGGGTCATTCTCATTGAGCTCAAAGTAGGCCATAAGAGTGGATTTTCTGTGCATTGTGTAACTGATGTTGTCAACAGAGTCATTCTCATGAAAATATAGTGGTTGAGAATGTGGGAGATGTACCGCAAGGCGAATAATGCTGTGAGATTGTCTATGCATTGGGTAAGCAAAGATTCGCCAAGCTGCCTCCGGTGCACTTACATACCTTGAATCCATGAATTGGTGTGTTTCATCATGTTGGATGTTGGTTTGACAAATTTCCAGATTGGCTTTATCATGTCCTTTGTAGACATATTTGAATAGGTATTTGACACTTTGAATGGAAGCACATACTTCCACATTAATATGACATTTGTATTTTAATAGTAGGAAAATGTTATAGGGAACAACCCAAGAATTATTAATCATCTCGGAATGGTGTGGAAAGGATGGTCCTAAATTTCTTTGATAAGTAGGATAGGCATCCTTAGTTATGACTGTTTTCGGCTGGAATTTTTTTGGAAAAGCTTTTTTACACATTCCAAGATCCATACAGGGCGAATTGGGGTTGTGTTGTCCACAGGGCCCATGAATCATGTGTTGCATCACAATTTGATGGAGCAGAGGGTAGTACGCAGGATTGGGAATTTCAGCCCACACTGTATTGTCTACTTCAACCTCAGTTCTTAATTTGGAATTGGTATGTAGAATAATCAAAATGTGAGCATGTGGTAGGTCACGCTTTTGGAATTCAATGACATGAACCATTGCACAAACTTTGCCAAACAATCCGCTGTTATTGTCTTTTAATAGGGCTTCAAGTTTAATTCTGAAGACACGGGCCACTAAATCAGGTCTATGTTCCACACGCTGCCATGGTTCTAAATTGTTTATAATCTCACTCCATTTTGGATTACAGGTCATGGTTACAAAAAGATCCGGTTGTCCAAATTTAGTTACAATAGCCATGGCATCTTGATATCGTTGCTGCATGTTTCTTGGACTGCCTTCAAAGGAAGATGGTAAAATGACCGTTTTGCCAATGGGGATACCTTTTTCTATAGATTTTTTTTGTAGATGTTCTTGGAGTACACAAGAACTCCACTTTTAAATCCTTTTGGTGCTGACGAATAAAATTTAGGCGATTAGCCTCGATCTTCACATACGCATCAACTAAGTACTGCTGTGTTAGTTTGCCACCATTTAGGACAGGATTGAACTGAGTACGTACAGACAGCAAATAGCAGTAATATTGCAGTTGTGTAACCCTACGTGGACTTTGGCCTTGATGCTTGAGTCCCTCATGCCAGCCTTGTTCTCCATGAGGAAAAAATAAGGGATAGAGTAATGCATCTAAATTGCTATGTAGAATACCGACTTGCTGTGTTTTAGGGGCCATGGGGTTATTTGGGTCAGGTTTCAAATGAATTAAAATGTCTCTATTGAATGGTGGCTCTCCATTGTCATTATCAAAAACCACAGCGACTTCATTCACAGTAGGATTGTTATACCGTCTTGGGTCTTGATGTCTATCTTGTTAATGGCCATGGTTATATTTGGCATGACGGTGCCATTTTCTACTGCCTTCTGTTGTCCCTCTAATTCAACGTCACGTAGCATTTTGTAGGCCGAAACAAAGGGATTAATATTATCCAACTGAAGAGCAATGATACTCATCAACATAGGATGACATTTTAAATTTTCGGGAGACTGTAGCCGTTTTTCAATAGCGCTTGCAGTATCCAAAATGTACAGTTGTGCATATGCTGGAACTTGATCTTGAGCGGGATGGAGTGTTCCAGTGCGATGATAAATTTGCCCATGAATACGAAAACAGTAAGGGCCGTGTCCAGGTGGTGGAGAAACATTGGCACCCATGGAGGCAAAAGCAGAAGAACTATTAATGCTCCGGATGTTCTCCATGAGATTTTTGCTATATTCACTCTGTCCTTTGAGCAAACGTTGGAAGACCTCAGGGTATTGAGGTAAGGGTACCTTGACTTTTCCCTTGTGACAACAGAGAGTGAAATGTTGATCAGCTGGGCGTTCGGCCGAAAAATGTAAAGCTTGACAATGTTCACATACGAACTTCATGGGACCACAGCTATGTTCTAAAATAGCAGTATCATCATCCGTAAAGCCCATAGGATTTAGAAGAAGAGTTGAAGGTAACAAAACCGGCCTTTTTTTCTGTAAGCCTACATAGATCAGGCGTTGAATGGACGAACTGTCGACACTTTCAATAAATGAAGAAGTGGAAGGTACATTCAACGCCGGCTCTTCAAATGTTGAAGTGGAAGCTGTCTGTTTACGTAGTTGATGACGATATTTAGCAAGATAGGTCAAGCGGACTTGTTTAGACTTCGGAGACTCATTGCGTCTACATGTCTGTAAAGCAGTTTTACGCTTCATAATATCACAGCGTTTGGTGTATGGCGAGTCTTCAGCACAGTGTTTGCGCTTACATGTGGCTTTGCAAGGTGGTAAAGGCTGTTCAGTAGGGGTTAATTGAGTAGAAGAAGAGATGGAAGCAGTATGATGGGCAGACGGTTCTCCTAAGGCATAACCTTTTGTTGTTTGCGTTTTTCACGCGCAGCCATCGCTTTTTTGGCCAATCGGTTGCTTCTTTCTTGCAAAGACTCTTTAGAAATGCGTCTTTTAAAAGCAGCCTTTGCATGATCCAACCGAAGGCGCCTATCTTCGGCTCTCTCCTCAGCACGCTTCTTGCGCATACGTGCAGCATCCTTGCTCACATCAGGCTTGTTTTGTGCCTGTGAGCTCATGTTGGTCATTAGGCAGTGCAAAAGATGCAATATGAGCTACAGTAAGTTAGTTAAGGAAGCAATCAATAGTGAGTGTGTATAGATAGGCAATAGCAATAAAGTAATAGTGTGATTGTTAGCGAAAGAGTAAAATCAAAGTACACACTTATTGGTATTGACAATGAAGCAGTTACGTATAGATAGTGTAAGTAGGTGTAAATAGAAATGAGTGTGTGTTCCAATGACATAAGGCAAGAGATATGGATCTAAGTAGCATATATAGGTAAAAATGACACTGTAGCAAATATATAACAGGTATAGAATGACATAATGTCCCTGTGCTACAACTATAACCCACTGGGAAGTTAGACTAACATGCAAAGAGGTGTTAAAGGGGTTAATGTGTTAAAGACATTAGAACTACAGAGTAATAATTTGGCAGTGTATCCCTAATTGGATAGAAGGTGTTAATGTACCCCTGGCAATACTACTACACACTCCTAAGTAAGAGTTAGATGGAAAATGGTATGTAAGGGGTTAATTTACCATTGGGATTACTGCAACACACTTCAAAGTTGGAATTATATGGCAAATGGTATGTAAGGGTTTAATGTAGCACTGCTATTCTTACTACACAGTACGAAAGAGAAAAATAGTAAAAAAAAGGCATATAAGGGGTTAATGTCCAAATGCCATTAGTACTACCCATGTTACATATGAATGTAATGGAAAATGAAATAGAAGGGGTTAATATCATAGTGTTAATACAATGAAAGACTGTCCAATTGTTATGAATAGAAATTTGTTATAGAAGGGGTTAATGACTTAACTGGCCTTATTAATCTAAACTCAAAAGTTACCGTATATACTCGTGTATAAGCCGACCCGTGTATAAGTCGACCCCCCTACTTTTGCCCCCAAAAACTGGGAAAACTTATTGACTCGCGCAGCCCCAGCAGTGGGGTATACAGCAGGCCCCAGCAGTGGGGTATACAGCAGGCCCCAGCAGTGGGGTATACAGCAGGCCCCAGCAGTGGGGTATACAGCAGGCCCCAGCAGTGGGGTATACAGCAGGCCTCAGCAGTGGGGTATACAGCAGGCCCAAGCAGTGGGGTATACAGCAGGCCCCAGCAGTGGGGTATACAGCAGGCCCCAGCAGTGGGGTATACAGCAGGCCCCCAGGGGAATACAGCAGGCCCCCAGGGGTGTAAGCAGGCCCCCAGGGGTATATACAGCAGGCCCCCAGGATACAGCAGGCCCCCGGGGGTATATACAGCAGGCCCCCAGTGTATACAGAAGCCCCAGTGGCACTCGCCCCCCCCCCATATTGAGAAGAGCCCCCAGACTTTGCAGAGCCCCCCAGTGTATACAGAAGCCCCAGTGGCACTCGCCCCCCCCATATTGAGAAGAGCCCCCACACTTTGCAGAACCCCTGAGTGTATACAGCAGCCCCCCAGTGTATACAGAAGCCCCAGTGGCACTCGCCGCCCCATATTGAGAGGAGCCCCCACACTTTTCAGAGCCCCCCAGTGTATACAGAAGCCCCCCCCAGTGGCATTGTACTAAAAACGATCCGGACCTTGCTTCCCGACGTCCCTCAGAAAGGATGAACAAAGCAGGAATGATGTGTGAGGGAAAAATTCAAATTTCGCGGTGTAAAATAGCGGCCACAAAATTTGAATTCATAAAATGGTGGAAGGCGCGACGCGATCTTCTGATTGGCCGCTGACTCAAGGCGCCGACCAATCACAATAGCGGCGGATGCAATGCCGCCATATTTGAAATACACTGACTACAGTGTATTTGAAGTATGGCGCTCTTCTGATTGGTTGCCGCGTTCAGCGCGCCGACCAATCAGAATACCGGCGCGCTGTATGGCGGCATGCTTCAAATACACTGTACTCATTGTATTTCAAATATGGCGGCATAGCGGCCGCCGCTATTCTGATTGGTCGGCGCGCTGAAGGCGGCGACCAATCAGAAGAGCGCCGCGCTCTATGGCGCCATACTTCAAATACATGGAGTATTTTGAGTTTCAAATTTACCGCTGTAAGTGAGGCGCTATGCTCATTGGTCGCTGTGTGCTGGCGCCGACCAATGAGCATAGCGCCTCACTTCCCATTGAGATACATAGCGGTGTTTAGAGCTATGAATGGCCGGGCCCTTGATTCTATTTTCGGCCACGGCGCTCGGCTCTCGTCGGTCGTCGCCGGGGCGGGAGCCACTGCAACAGCTCGCAAAGGCCGCTTCGCCATAGATAGATATAGAGATAGATATAGATTGATATAGATATATAGATAGATAGCTAGATATAGATAGAGATAGATAGATAGATAGATAGATAGATAGATAGATAGATAGATAGATAGACATAGATAGATATAGAGATAGATTGATAGATATAGATAGATAGATATAGATAGATAGATATAGAGATAGATATGGATAGATATAGATAGATATATATAGATATAAATCAAGGAAAACAGGCAGCACTCCAGTTCAGGTGAATAAAGGGTCTGTTTTTTATTCAGAGCCCATGTGGCACGACGTTTCGGTGCACTAGGCACCTTTCTAAAGTACTTGAGAAAGGTGCCTAGTGCACCGAAACGTCGTGCCACATGGGCTCTGAATAAAAAACAGACCCTTTATTCACCTGAACTGGAGTGCTGCCTGTTTTCCTTGATTTATTTGAATTGGTTTGGACACTAATACACAGGACTTGCACCGCGGATGAGTATATTATTGTGCTGTTCCATTTTCTCTTTTTATATATAGATATAGATAGATACATATAGATAGATAGATAGATAGATAGATAGATAGATACATATAGATAGATAGATAGATAGATAGATAGATAGATAGATAGATAGATATATAGATAGATATAGAGATAGATAGATATAGAGATAAATGTCAAAGTTAGGAGCAGCGTGTAACGCTGGTATTAAGCAGAGTGCAAAGCGTCCCTTGAGGCTCCTTCCAGCCTCTTAGTACATACGGTTAAAAAATGGGTCACAGCACTTCTCTCCAAGGTTATAGATGTTTATTCCAGCCTGGCACGGATGGCAACGTTTCGAGCTTGTCAGCCCTTCTTCCAGCAACCACAATACAATCTGAACAGTCTTTTATGCACCTTTGGCTAATTACATCACTTCCTTGCATCTAATTAGCATAAATCCATTTACATAATTATACCCATCACCTAATTCTTAATTAAACAAGTGGCTATTGTGACAATATTTCATTTACAACAGTAATCAGAAGTTCATACTTTTGTTCTCATACATTAATCACGCCTATACCGATGTTAAGCAGCTTTATACAGTACTCAACCAATTAGTTTTTACTTTCCCTAGTTGCTTGTCATTATATTACAGTACTTTATTCATTGGGAGCGGCTTACCGGGTTCCTGTATATCAGCATGTGTTTTTCGGCGTCCCGGAAGCGCCTGCTGTGTGTGTGTCACTTGGCCCCCACCTTTGCAAACGTGGGAGCCGCGCCATGCGTGCGCGATGACGTCAGAGCGTCCGCGCATGCGCATATCATTAACTCCGTCATCCTCCATCTTTGTTGGGGCATTTTATCCATCTCGGCAACACAATACTATATATATTGCACATTGCCCATCATACTAAGTGCTCAGTGCATCTATGTGCTTATTGGTATTAAAACCTCTCTATATTAAAATGCTTGTGTCCAATATTATATATATTAAGGTGCTTATATATTAAATAATGAGTATTATTGCTCATCATTTTGTGCTAAAATTGCTTGTAGTGACCTTCCTTCATAAGGGGCACTCTCTGGTTTTATTTAATCCCTTCTTTGTCCCACCAGAATTTCTGTCTGTTTCTTTGGCTTTAACCAAGCCTCTATCATTGACCCTTCATATGTGGGGCAATCCGGGGGTGTACTAGTTTCCCCTTTATCTTCTTTTACCTCTTATTCTGGTCACAAGGTGACATAGTGCTAATAATCTCAAAAGGAAATATGAGAATGGCTGCAAACGTCTGGTGTCCATGGAATTGCATCTCACGATGCTGGGCCAGTACTATAGGGCCAAGAGGATCCCGAGGGGATTGAGGTCAAATATACGCCCAACCCTGTTTGTGAATGATGCAGTGTACTGTAGCAAGTTCGCCATGATGTCAAATAAGTACGCGATGGATGTGATGCTCCTCAACATGGAGTATTTGCAGGAGGAGGTACAGAAAATAGGACAGGAGAACAAAGACATGGAGACGCAAATTAAGTTGTTAGTGAAGGAGGATGATTTCCAAAAGTTCAAAGAACTAATACGGTTGAGAACCGAGAAGGTCAAAAAAGAACTAGAGGAGACTAAACGCCAAAAATGGGCAAGGGACAACGAGGACTATCAAACGGGATTAGTTTACAATTGGCAGAAGGATAAATGGCCGAAGAAAGGTGGTTTGAAACGGAAAAGACTATGTTATTATCATACTAAGCATGTTAATGAATCTGATTCCATTCCATTCAGAGACAGACAGGTCACAGGAAGAAGAAGAGGAGGAGTCCGCCACAGAAGGAGCCAGAAGAAAGAGAGAGAAACAGAGGTCAGGACTGAGGAGCAACAGAAAACGAAACCCGAACTGGTGGTAAATATATCTGAAAAGACTCTGAGTGTAGCTCAAACTGATATACTTAACAAAGGACTGAGCTTTAACATTAATACGCATGTAGACTGGTTCCAGTTAGATATTGATATGGCCAGGATGTTTCGAATGGTTAAATTAAAACATTGGTTTCATGGGAAAGAAATAAGACCTAAGCCGAGGGAAAGCGAGCTAACATTGAAAGAATTTTCACTGTTTAAGAAAAGTGATTTTTCCCCAGTTGAAGTGGTACCGGCAATAGAGACATTTATGGCAGCAGTTAAAAGGGACTTAGATGCCATACAACGAAATAGTCAGACAACCTTTAAACGCCCTAATGTAAAGAAAGACGAGCATGAGGCACTGCAGAAACTTGTCCATGACGGCGACCTAGTGGTGAAACCAGCGGACAAAGGGGGAGCAGTCGTCGTCATGGACAAGGGGATATATGTAGCAGAGGTCATGAGACAACTGAGGGATGAGGAGGTATACCAAAAATTATCTAGAGACCCAAAGTTCGAGATTCAGAAAAACATAAAAACAGTCTTAGAAGAAGCTAAATTAGGAGGGTTGATAGACCAGGAATTACTGGACTATTTAATAGTGGATAGCCCGAGGACACCTGTACTTTACATTGTCCCAAAAATCCACAAATCGATCGAAAACCCACCAGGGAGACCGATAGTGTCGGGGGTAGACTCTGTTTTTAGCAATATAGGAATCCTATTAGACAAAATGCTGAATCCAATAGCAAAGTCAGCGAGGTCCTATATCCGTGATACCGGACATTTTCTGGAGAAATTAAGGAACTTGGAAGTAGGTATGGGAGACATATTGGTATCCTTCGATGTAGTCTCATTATACACATCTATCGAACATGAAAAGGGGATTAGAGCAGTAAGGATGAAGCTGGAAAATACACAATATAGCCAGGATAGTAAAAAACTTATAATTGATCTGTTGGAAATATGCTTGCGGTCTAACTATTTCTTGTTTGGGGACACTTACTACAAGCAGTTGAAAGGCACCGCCATGGGGGCCCATATGGCATGTGCATACGCCGGGGTCACCATGGCGGTGCTTGAGGAGGAGCACGTCTATGTGTCCCACCACTTCCGGAATGTCCGGGAGTGGTGGAGGTACATAGATGATGTGTTCCTTATATGGAGAGGTGATGTAGAAGAGCTCGAGGTTTTTCATAAGTACCTCAATACGGTAGACACCAGCATCAAGTTCACTATGGTCTATTCAAAAACAGAGATACAGTTTCTCGATGTGAATGTTGAACTGGAAGGAAGGAGTTTGAGTACAACTTTACACGTGAAACCGACAGACAGGAACAGGTTGTTGCATTTTGACAGTAGCCATCCCATTGAGATGAAAAGGGCCATACCAAAAGGACAGGTCGAACGAGTAAGGCGTATTGTAAGCAATGAGGGGAAAAGAGAGGAAGCAGTCATTAAGTTGATGGACAGGTTTAGAGACAGGGGCTACCCAGAGGAAGTCCTAAAAAGGAGTAGGGACCAACGTAGTAAAGAGGGAACCACCCAGAGGAAAAGTTGGAGATTACCAGTAGTGACGACTTTTGGTGAAGAGTCTAGGGAGATAACTCAGGCAATAAAAAGGAACTGGCAAATTCTTAGCAATGGCTTACCGGAAATAAGGGAATTTAGGGAACCACCACTCTTCTCTTTTAGAAGGGGTCGGAGCCTGAAGGATCGCTTAGTAAAGTCAGACATTGGATCTTTTAAACGACAGACCACGCTGACAGGTATAACGAGAACAGGGAATTACCCGTGTATAGGATGTGTTAACTGCCCATTGATGAAGAAGGGAAATTCATATGAGGTTAAGGGAAAGACATACAGGATACGACAATTTTTTACATGTGCCTCTGATCATGTAGTGTACCTGTTAGAGTGCCCGTGCAGAGAATATTATGTAGGTGAGACCACTCTAGAGTTGAGGATCAGGATGAGCCAGCACAGGTATAGCATCAGGAAAAAGATAATGAACTTACCAGTGTCAAAACATTTCACAGAGGCAGGGCATGATGAGTGGGATTTAAGAGTTAGAGCAATAGATGGAATACCAGTGATGAGGAGAGGAGGTGATCGAGAGAGACAACTGAAAATACAGGAATTGAAGTGGATAAAAAAATTAGGCACTTTGAAACCAAATGGCCTAAATGTAGACTACAAGTTAGGATTTGCCCTTTAAACGGTAGGATTGGGGTCTCTCTCATAATAGATCGTATGCATTTTTTAACCACGTTTGGATTTTAATACAAATTTTAAAAGGACACGAATTATTAACACTATTTTTTCTAAATTGCCTTATAGAAAAGTATGAAGAAGCGGGAATCAGAAGGAGGTCACAAAAATGCTGATAGAGTCCATACAGTACTGATGGAATGGGAGCGGCAATATAGGGAGCACTGTATGGTAACTACAAACAACATAGCGCACTAAACAGATATCCGTCTTTGTGAGGTATTGTTTTAAAGAGAGTAATCATTTTATATAAGCACATTAAGACACTGATTATGAGTATTAGTAAAAAAGCACTATGTCACCTTGTGACCAGAATAAGAGGTAAAAGAAGATAAAGGGGAAACTAGTACACCCCCGGATTGCCCCACATATGAAGGGTCAATGATAGAGGCTTGGTTAAAGCCAAAGAAACAGACAGAAATTCTGGTGGGACAAAGAAGGGATTAAATAAAACCAGAGAGTGCCCCTTATGAAGGAAGGTCACTACAAGCAATTTTAGCACAAAATGATGAGCAATAATACTCATTATTTAATATATAAGCACCTTAATATATATAATATTGGACACAAGCATTTTAATATAGAGAGGTTTTAATACCAATAAGCACATAGATGCACTGAGCACTTAGTATGATGGGCAATGTGCAATATATATAGTATTGTGTTGCCGAGATGGATAAAATGCCCCAACAAAGATGGAGGATGACGGAGTTAATGATATGCGCATGCGCGGACGCTCTGACGTCATCGCGCACGCATGGCGCGGCTCCCACGTTTGCAAAGGTGGGGGCCAAGTGACACACACACAGCAGGCGCTTCCGGGACGCCGAAAAACACATGCTGATATACAGGAACCCGGTAAGCGCTCCCAATGAATAAAGTACTGTAATATAATGACAAGCAACTAGGGAAAGTAAAAACTAATTGGTTGAGTACTGTATAAAGCTGCTTAACATCGGTATAGGCGTGATTAATGTATGAGAACAAAAGTATGAACTTCTGATTACTGTTGTAAATGAAATATTGTCACAATAGCCACTTGTTTAATTAAGAATTAGGTGATGGGTATAATTATGTAAATGGATTTATGTTAATTAGATGCAAGGAAGTGATGTAATTAGCCAAAGGTGCATAAAAGACTGTTCAGATTGTATTGTGGTTGCTGGAAGAAGGGCTGACAAGCTCGAAACGTTGCCATCCGTGCCAGGCTGGAATAAACATCTATAACCTTGGAGAGAAGTGCTGTGACCCATTTTTTAACCGTAGATATAGAGATAGATATGGACAGATATAGATAGATATATATAGATATAGATAGATAGATAGATACATATAGATAGATATAGATAGATAGATATAGAGATATATAGATAAATAGATATAGATAGATATATATAGATATAGATAGATAGATATAGATAGAGATAGAGATAGATAGATATAGATAGATAGATAGATAGATAGATAGACAGATAGATATAGATAGATACATATAGATAGATAGATAGATAGATAGAGATAGATATTTATAGATATATAGATATAGATAGATTGATTGATATAGATATATAGATATAGATATATAGATAGATATAGATAGATAGATATAGTTACCAAAAAATTGGACAGCACTCCATCTTGCTCATCATGCCTTTCTTTATTGGCCCATATGTACTGAACGTTTCGGTTCCTCAAGAACCTTCTTCCAGCAGTGTACAACTCATACATTGTGTTAGGTTTATATAGTGTGCCAGTCATTAGTGTTATTACAATGAATTATCAATAAAGCGCATTTTTACAGTAGTTTTCAACCTCACATTATTGCCATAAACTATCAGGTATTTTCACCTCATTTACAGATATAAAGTGCCTTGTGCTTAATTAATATTGCTATTACAGTGCATCATATAAGTGCATTATTATCTAAAGTGCCTACAGGTGCTTTAAATACATATAATATGTTTTAGATCATCAGACTCACCCATCACATGTAAAGCACACTACATCCCGGTGACCGGCGTCTTCCGGGTTCCCTGGGCATGCGCAGTAGTCCACTAATCACATTCGCGGCTGTCTCCTACCAATCCCGCTGCTGTGTGCGCGGTCATGTGGTGCAGCAGCCAATAGTAGGTCGGCGCCTTCATTACACGTGCAGCGTCGCTGCCCTATGACGCCGCCTGCCCATACTCGGAGCTCCGTCCTCCATCTTTAGTGAGGGCCGTTCTTCAAAAGAACTGGCACTGATATATACTTTGTAATACCGCTCCCTACAGTGCCCATTCATGGCTATGACATAACCATTCCATCTACTAGGTCACTGTACATGAAATAAAACCCTGCACAGTTCCCCTATATACATTAGGGCCGATCACCGGGGGCTGAAAATATCAATTCATCAGTATAATGCCAATTAGATTATTTTAGTTTTTTATATTATGATTGGTGGGTTACTCACATGTCCCTGGGTAAAACATACATATTACCCCCCTCCTTTTATTCTTATACATGGATGGATGAGTCTTCAGTTTCTCATCTTCATTTTTCATCTAAAATACAAAATTGCAAAAATACAAAAATATAAAAAGGTTATAAAATAGAAATATGTTATTTCTCATAGATATGGTTACATATATACCTCCATTTAACTAATACCATTGATTATGAGTTGTCAAGGTTATACTTTCAATTATAGTACAGGGCCTATCTTAAAATCTATATTCAATCCCTGGGGTCTCAAGGTCTCAAGTCTATATATCCATTCAAGCTCTAATAGTTTGAGTTTTTTCTCCCTATCACCCCCTCTCCTCAGTGGTGGTACTTGGTCAATGATCCTAAATTTTAAATGTTTTTCACTATGTCCAGCTTCAGTGAAGTGTTTTGGTACAGGCAACTCTGTGTTCTTTTTCCGTATAGTGTACCTGTGGTTATTGATACGTGTTTTAACATCTAATGTCAAACAACAGAGGAGGGGAAACAAATATCTCTAGAAAAACTAGTTCAGAAATTTGAGAATAGAGGGTACCTAAAGAAGTTGTTGAGAACACAGATGGAACAAATCGGTAGGAAGAGGAAGGATAGAGGTGAGACTGATAATCCTAAAAAAGAAAAAAGAGTCACCTTTGTTACGTCATATGGTGAGGAGAGTGAGGATGTAGCGGGGGTAATAAAAAGGCACTGGCCAATATTGACAAAATGTCTACCTCAAATTGAGGAATTTAAACTACCTCCCCGTACTGCATATAAGAAAAATGTCAATATTAAAAATAAAATGGTACACTCAGATATAGGGAGTTTTAAAAAATCCACACAGCTGACCCTAATGAATACAAGAAGAACAGGTTGTTACCCCTGCCTATCGTGTGTAGACTGTTCCTATATGATTAAAGGTAACAGATTTGTGTACCCAGTAACTAACAAAGAGTATAAAATCAATCACTTCTTAACCTGTGACAGTGATTATGTGATATATCTTCTGGAGTGCCCCTGTAGGTTTTGGTACATGGGGGGAAACGACATTAGATGTTAAAACACGTATCAATAACCACAGGTACACTATACGGAAAAAGAACACAGAGTTGCCTGTACCAAAACACTTCACTGAAGCTGGACATAGTGAAAAACATTTAAAATTTAGGATCATTGACCAAGTACCACCACTGAGGAGAGGGGGTGATAGGGAGAAAAAACTCAAACTATTAGAGCTTGAATGGATATATAGACTTGAGACCTTGAGACCCCAGGGATTGAATATAGATTTTAAGATAGGCCCGGTACTATAATTGAAAGTATAACCTTGACAACTCATAATCAATGGTATTAGTTAAATGGAGGTATATATGTAACCATATCTATGAGAAATAACATATTTCTATTTTATAACCTTTTTATATTTTTGTATTTTTGCAATTTTGTATTTTAGATGAAAAATGAAGATGAGAAACTGAAGACTCATCCATCCATGTATAAGAATAAAAGGAGGGGGGTAATATGTATGTTTTACCCAGGGACATGTGAGTAACCCACCAATCATAATATAAAAAACTAAAATAATCTAATTGGCATTATACTGATGAATTGATATTTTCAGCCCCCGGTGATCGGCCCTAATCTATATAGGGGAACTGTGCAGGGTTTTATTTCATGTACAGTGACCTAGTAGATGGAATGGTTATGTCATAGCCATTAATGGGCACTGTAGGGAGCGGTATTACAAAGTATATATCAGTGCCAGTTCTTTTGAAGAACGGCCCTCACTAAAGATGGAGGACAGAGCTCCGAGTATGGGCAGGCGGCGTCATAGGGCAGCGACGCTGCACGTGTAATGAAGGCGCCGACCTACTATTGGCTGCTGCACCACATGACCGCGCACACAGCAGCGGGATTGGTAGGAGACAGCCGCGAATGTGATTGGTGGACTACTGCGCATGCCCAGGGAACCCGGAAGACGCCGGTCACCGGGATGTAGTGTGATTTACATGTGATGGGTGAGTCTGATGATCTAAAACATATTATATGTATTTAAAGCACCTGTAGGCACTTTAGATAATAATGCACTTATATGATGCACTGTAATAGCAATATTAATTAAGCACAAGGCACTTTATATCTGTAAATGAGGTGAAAATACCTGATAGTTTATGGCAATAATGTGAGGTTGAAAACTACTGTAAAAATGCACTTTATTGATAATTGATTGTAATAATACTAATGACTGGCACACTATATAAACCTAACACAATGTATGCGTTGTACACTGCTGGAAGAAGGTTCTTGAGGAACCGAAACGTTCAGTACATATGGGCCAATAAAGAAAGGCATGATGTGCAAGATGGAGTGCTGTCCAATTTTTTGGTAACTATATACAGCTGAACACTGCTGGACACTGCACCCGAGTGAACTGTTCCTAGTGCTGCTATCTTTTTCATTACTACGATAGATAGTAAGATATAGATAGATAGATAGATAAATAGAGATAAATATAGATAGATAGAGAGATAGATATGATAATAGATATAGATAGATAGATATAGATAGAGATAGATAGATAGATAGATAGGATGGATAGATATAGATTATTAATTATTAATTATTATTAATCTAAACTCGGAAGTTACATTTTATTACCAAAAAAGATATATTAGCTTATATTGTGCTGAAAACGATCCGGACCTTGCTTCCCGACGTCCCTCAGAACGATGAGCAAAGCAGGAATGATGTGTGAGGGAAAAATTCAAATTTCGCGTGTAAAATGGCGGTCGCGAAATTTGAATTCATAAAATGGCGGCAGGCGACGCGATCTTCTGATTGGCCGCTGGCTCAAGGCGCCGGCCAATCACAATAGCGGCGGCTGCAGTGCCGCCATATTTGAAATACACTGACTACAGTGTATTTGAAGTATTGCGCCATAGATCGCAGTGCTCTTCTGATTGGTTGCCGCGTTCAGCGCGCCGACCAATCAGAATACCGGCGCGCTGTATGGCGGCATGCTTCAAATACACTGTACTCAGTATATTTCAAATATGGAGGCATAGCGGCCGCCGCTATTCCGATTGGTCGGCTCGCTGAAGGCGGCGACCAATCAGAAGAGCGCCGCGCTCTATGGCGCCATACTTCAAATACATCGAGTATTTTGAGTTTCACATTTACCGCTGTAAGTGAGGCGCTATTCTCATTGGTCGCTGTGTGCTGGCGCCGACCAATGAGAATAGCGCCTCACTTCCAGCGGTAAATTTGAAACTCAAAGTCGTCCATTATATCTCAATGGGAAGTGAGGCGCTATTCTCATTGGTCGCTGTGTGCTGCCGGCGACCAATGAGAATAGCGCCCCACTGTCAGCGGTAAATGTGAAACTCAAAGTCGTCCATTATATCTCAATGGGAAGTGAGGTGCTATTCTCATTGGTCGCTGTGTGCTGGCGGCGACCAATGAGAATAGCGCCTCACTTCCCATAGAGATATAATGGATGACTTTGAGTTTCAAATTTACCGGTGAAAGTGAGGCGCTATTCTCATTGGTCGCCGGCAGCACACAGCGACCAATGAGAATAGCGCCTCACTTCCCATAGAGATATAATGGACGACTTTGAGTTTCAAATGTACCGCTGAAAGTGAGGCGGTATTCTCATTGGTCGCCGCCAGCACACAGCGACCAATGAGAATAGCGCCTCACTTCCCATAGAGATATAATGGACGACTTTGAGTTTCAAATTTACCGCTGAAAGTGAGGCGCTATTCTCATTGGTCGCCGGCAGCACACAGCGACCAATGAGAATAGCGCCTCACTTCCCATAGAGATATAATGGACGACTTTGAGTTTCAAATTTCCCGCTTAAGTGAGGCGCTATGCTGATTGGTCGCTGTGTGCTGCGCCGACCAATCAGCATAGCGCCTCACTTCCCCTAGAGATACATAGCGGTGTTTAGAGGAATTTATGGCCGGGCCCTTGGTTCTATTTTCGTCCACGGCGCTCGGCGCTTGTCGGTCGTCGCCGGGGCGGGAGACTCGCCCCTACAACGGCTTGCAATGGCCGCTTCGATAGATATAGATAGAGATAGATAGATAGATCGATAGAGATATAGATAGATATATAGATAGATAGATAGATAGATATAGATAGATAGAAAGATAGATATATATAGATAGAAAGATATGAAAAAGATCCTTGCAGCACACAGCTACTACCAATGATGTACATAAGCTACTAGCTATATATATTTGAGGAAAAAGTTTAAAAACTTACGTTTTTTTTCAAAAAACTAAAAAATCTCCAATTTTTTATTTAATTCTGAAGTTCTTGGTACATACATTGGCCAATGTCTGTTTGCTCATCAACTGCGACAAAGTGACTTCAGGGTCTGATGAGTCCTACTCTGATATCCCTATCATCCTTGTCCCCCCCACTTTTCAATGGGCAGACACCATCTAGACCAGAGGTCCCCAACTCCAGGCCTCAAGGCCGCCAACACTGCAGGTTTTCAGGATTTCCTTAGTATTGTACAGGTGCTAATGTGATCATCTGCACAGGTAATGATTCCAACCCCTGTGCAATACTAAGGAGATCCTGAAAACCTGCACTGTTGGTGGGCCTTGAGGCCTGGAGTTGGGGACCTCTGATCTAGACCCTCCATCACCTGTAGGTAATGAGGGTGCACATTGCAGCATGGAACCTGCAACTCCATATGATAAATAACAAGAAAAAAACTGCACAGCACTCAAAGACAAATGTGAACTGGTGCTAGCAAAGCTGCAGGGTTATATAATATGAAAAAGATCCTTGCAGCACACAGCTACTACCAATGATGTACATAAGCTACTAGCTATATATATTTGAGGAAAAATTTTTAAAAACTTACGTTTTTTTCAAAAAATTCAAAAATCTCCAATTTTTTATTTGATTCTGAAGTTCTTGGTACATACATTGGCCAATGTCTGTTTGCTCATCAACTGCGACAAAGTGACTTCAGGGTCTGATGAGTCCTACTCTGATATCCCTATCATCCTTGTCCACCCCCACTTTTCAGTGGGCAGACACCATCTAGACCCTCCATCACCTGTGGGTAATGAGGGTGCACATTGCAGCATTGAACCTGCAACTCCATATGATAAATAACAAGAAAAAAACTGCACAGCACTCAAAGACAAATGTGAATTGGTGCTAGCAAAGCTGCAGGGTTATATAATATGCACCCAGCGACCAATGAGAATAGCGCCTCACTTCCCATAGAGATATAATGGACGACTTTGAGTTTCAAATTTACCGCTGAAAGTGAGGCGCTATTCTCATTGGTCGCCGGCAGCACACAGCGACCAATGAGAATAGCGCCTCACGTCCCATAGAGATATAATGGACGACTTTGAGTTTCAAATTTCCCGCTTAAGTGAGACGCTATGCTGATTTGTCGCTGTGTGCTGCGCCGACCAATCAGCATAGCGCCTCACTTCCCCTAGAGATACATAGCGGTGTTTAGAGGAATTTATGGCCGGGCCCTTGGTTCTATTTTCGGCCACGGCGCTCGGCGCTTGTCGGTCGTCGCCGGGGCTGGAGACTCGCCCCTGCAACGGCTTGCAATGGCCGCTTCGATAGATATAAATAGAGATAGATAGATAGATCGATAGAGATATAGATAGATATATAGATAGATAGATAGAAATATAGAAAGATAGATATAGATAGATAGATACATATAGATATACATATAGATATAGATAGATAGGTGAGTCTTTGCAGCCGCGGTCACTCCGGCACGTAGGTCCATTGCGAGTTTCATGGGCCGGCGACGACCGACGACAGCCGAGCGCCGTGGCCGAAAATCGAACCAAGGGCCCGGCCATGCATCGCTCGAAACACCGCTATGTATGTCTATGGGAAGTGAGGCGCTATTTTCATTGGTCGCTGTGTGCTGGCGGCGACCAATGAGAATAGCGCCTCACTTTCAGCGGTAAATTTGAAACTCAAAGTCGTCCATTATATCTCTATGGGAAGTGAGGCGCTATTCTCATTGGTCGTTGTGTGCTGCCGGTGACCAATGAGAATAGCGCCTCACTTTCAGCGGTAAATTTGAAACTCAAAATCGTCCATTATATCTCTATGGGAAGTGAGGCGCTATTCTCAATGGTCGCTGTGTGCTGCCGGCGACCAATGAGAATAGCGCCTCACTTTCAGCGGTAAATTTGAAACTCAAAGTCGTCCATTATATGTCTATGGGAAGTGAGGCGCTATTCTCATTGGTCACCGGCAGCACACAGCGACCGATGAGAATAGCGCCTCACTTCCCATAGAGATATAATGGACGACTTTGAGTTTCAAATTTACCGCTGAAAGTGAGGCGCTATTCTCATTGGTCGCCGGCAGCACACAGCGACCAATGAGAATAGCGCTTCACTTCCCATAGAGATATAATGGAGGACTTTGAGTTTCAAATTTCCCGCTTAAGTGAGGCGCTATGCTGATTGGTCGCTGTGTGCTGCGCCGACCAATCAGCATAGCGCTTTACTTCCCATAGAGATACATAGCGGTGTTTCGAGCGAAATATGGCCGGGCCCTTGGTTCTATTTTCGGCCACGGGGCTCGGCTATCGTCGGTCGTCGCCGGGGCGGGAGACTCGCAATGGCCGCTTTGCGGCCATTGCTCACGCCCTTGCAACGGGTCACAATGGCCGCTTCGTGGCCATTGCGAGTGAGTCGCGTGGGCACTACGCGCCCACGAACAAAGCCACGGAAGTAGCGCCGTGTGCGACGGAAGTCGCTACGGCTATTATATAATAGATGATCCCTTTCGTACAGACACGACTCAGACGACGATCGATACCAATTCTCTATGAGGCACAAAAATAGCAGATGCTTGAATGGATAGCAAGCGCTTCAGCAAGTGGGCTCTCCTCCACCTCAACTTCTACATCACAAATATACAGTTGTGGTCAAAAGTATTGACACCCCTGCAATTCTGTCAGATAATACTGAGTTAGAAAAATCATGTGATGCTTCTCTAATTTGTGTAATTAACAGCACCTGTAACTTACCTGTGGCACCTAACAGGTGTTGGTAGTAACTAAATCACACTTGTAGCCAGTTGACATGGATTAAAGTTAACTCAACCTCTGTCCTGTGTCCTTTTGTGTACCACATTGAGCATGGAGAAAAGAAAGAAGACCAAAGAACTGTCTGAGGACTTGAGAAACCAAATTGTGAGGAAGCATGAGCAATCTCAAGGCTACAAGTCCATCTCCAAAGACCTGAATATTCCTGTGTCTACCGTGCGCAGTGTCATCAAGAAGTTTAAAGCCCATGGCACTGTGGCTAACCTCCCTAGATGTGGATGGAAAAGAAAAATTGACAAGAGATTTCAACGCAAGATTATGCGGATGGTGGATAAAGAATCTCGACTAACATCCAAGCAAGTTCAAGCTGCCCTGCAGTAGAGGGTACAGCAGTGTCAACCCGTACTATCCGTCGGCGTTTGAATGAAAAGGGACTGTATGGTAGGATACCCAGGAAGACCCCACTTCTTACCCCGAGACATAAAAAAGCCAGGCTGGAGTTTGCCAAAACATACCTGAGAAAGCCTAAAATGTTTTAGAAGAATGTTCTCTGGTCAGATGAGACACAAGTAGAGCTTTTTGGGCAAAGGCATCAACATAGAGTATACAGGAGAAAAAAAGAGACATTCAAAGAAAAGAACACGGTCCCTACAGTCAAACATGGCGGAGGTTCCCTGATGTTTTGGGGTTGCTTTGCTGCCTCTTGCACTGGACTGCTTGACCGTGTGCATGGCATTATGAAGTCTGAACACTACCAACAAATTTTGCAGCATAATGTAATGCCCAGTGTGAGAAAGCTGGGTCTCCCTCAGAGGTCATGGGTCTTCCAGCAGGACAATGACCCAAAACACACTTCAAGAAGCACTAGAAAATGGTTTGAGAGAAAGCACTGGAGACTTCTAAGGTGGCCAGCAGTGAGTCCAGAACTGAATCCCATAGAACACCTGTGGAGAGATCTAAAAATGGCAGTTTTGAGAAGGCACCCTTTAAATATCAGGGACCTGGAGCAGTTTGCCAAAGAAGAATGGTCTAAAATTCCAGCAGAGCATTGTAAGAAACTCATTGATGGTTACCGGAAGCGGTTGATCGCAGTTATTTTGGCTAAAGGTTGTGCAAGCAAGTATTAGGCTGAGGGTGCCAATACTTTTGTCTGGTCCATTTAGTTTTGTGTGAAATTATCAATGTTTTGCTTTTTCCTTTATTCTCTTTTGTGTTTTTTCATTGAAGACAAATTAAATAAAGATAATAATACCAAAGAATTTGTGATTGCAATAATTTTCAGGAAGAAACTGAGTATTATCTGACAGAATTGCAGGGGTGTTAATATTTGTGGCCACAACTGTACCAGTCCTCAGAGGTGTCACCCCAAACCCACTTGCTTCCGCACAGCTCCCAAGTCTCCAGCCATCCATCTGAGTATGGGGTAAGACAGATGGTTGAGTATGCATTGCTCTTCACTCATTCTATAGCCTGGGAATCAGAGGTCTGCTCTGTGAGTCAAGACGATGAAATTATCTGCACTGATGCCCAGAAGATATTGGAGTCGGATCCAGGTCCAGATAAAGAAGGTTCTGAGCAAGCATAATGTAGACCAGGGGTCTCAAACTCGGCTGGGTTGGTGGGCCGTACATAGAGAAACATTTATAGCGGGGGGCCGCATCCCTTGTAGGACTAAAGGTACCTTTACACGCCGCGACGGCAGGCTGGATACATCCCACTACAGGCTACAAATGTAGCTTGTAGCGCCAATGTAGCCCGTCATACCGGCGTCTGAAGACGTGACGCTACAGCCGGCAACAGATACATCTGTTTCCTAGCTCTGCTCGAAAACTGATGGCTACATCGCCGATGGTAGCGAGCTGTATCGGCGTGTAAAGAAGCAACGGAAGGGAACTCTGGACAGCCTGCGATGTAGCTGCAATGTAGCTAAGGCGTGACCCTGGCTCCGTGTTACCGCGCCCCATGTGCGATCATTGGTGGAAGCTGCTGCATGACGATTGGTAGTCGCTGCATAGGGAGGCATATTTAAGGAGCTGACGAGTCACACTACACAATCGCCCGAGCGTGCTGTATTACTCAGCCTCCTGCGTTGCCTGCCCAATCAGGATGTTATTGCTTCGTCCTATCAGCGTACGGACGGCTCGTAATCCACAATTGTAGCACGCCTATGTGCTGGCCCTGCTGCACCAGGTACGCCCATAGTAGCTGGTTATAGCGGTGTGTAAATGAGCTACAGCTGGCTACTTGAGACACCCGGCGATGTAGCTAGCTATAGATGTAGCGTGGCGTAGCGCACCTTGTGGCGGCGTGTAAAGAGGGTGCGTTGACCGTTTGTAACCGTTTGAGCGTGCTCGTGCACGTGAAGTAGCGGGATGTATCCAGCCTGCCGTCGCGGCGTGTAAACGTACCTTTAGTGATATTTTTAGTAATACCAGAATTTTTTGCTCAATGTAGTAAAGTACAAATCCTGATCCCTTTCTTGTAGTAATGTCCCCATCCTGTAGTAATGTCCTTTTCTACTGATTTCCCCCATACTGATCCCCTTTTCTAGTGATGTCCCCCATCCTGATCCCTTTTTCTAGTGATGATCCCTATCCTGATTCCTTTTTATAGTGATGTCCACTATCCTGATCCCTTTTTCTAGTAATGTCCCCCATCGATCATGATCCCCTTTTGTAATGATGTCCCCATACTGATCTCCTTTTGTAGTGATGTCCCCCATCCTGATCCCCTTTTCTAGTGATGTCCCCCTTCCTGATCTCCTTTTCTAGTGATGTCCCCAATGTCATTCCCCTTTAGTAGTGTTGTTCCCATCTTGATCCCCTTTAGTGATTATGTCCCCATCCCGATCCCCTTTTATAGTGATGTCCCCCATCCTGATCTACTATTATAGTGATTCCCCCCATCCTGTTTTACCTTCTTTTTACACACTCAAATACACACTCTATCCACTCAAACACATACTTCACACACACATCTACACATCTCATCACACACACTCACACTCCATACACACACTCCACACCACCTTAATACACATTTCCTCACTCACCCTCACACACACACCCTCTCACACACACTCACACTTTTCTCACTTTAATGATACATCGCTCCAGTGCAGGGGGCCGCCGCGGTCCCCGCTGTGCTGGCTTCCGGCCTCCACTGTGCTATGACTTCCTCCAGCCGCTGCATAGACAAGCTCTGTTGCAGGTGACATTGATCTTGCTGAGTGGCAGAGCTTGTTAGTGCTGTGGACAGAAGTCATCACACAGCGGGGACTGCAGCGGTCTCCTGCACTGGGGCGATGCATCATTAAGTTGTCCAAGGTGCCGCGGGCCGCATAGTGAAGACCCAGGAGCCGCATGCGGCCCCCGGGCCGCGAGTTTGAGACCCCTGATGTAGACCCTCATTCATAAACTGTGAACTGCACCTTGGAGATCTTGTGAGCCCTTCCGCATATGACTCCTCCTTTACTTCCTCCCTCTCCTCTAGTGCCACCACCTGACTCCGAATACTGTTTAATGTGCTTCAGCATGTAAATAATGGGTATAGTCATGCTGATAATGGCATCATCATCACTAAACATCTTCATCGACATTTCAATACTGTACAGAATGGTGCTTAGGTAATTCATTTCAGGCCACTCCAGCTGTGTGATTTGCCCCACCTCTGGATCTCGTAGGCCCAGGTTATACGTCATGACGTATTGCACCAGGGTTCATTGGTGCTGCCACAGTTGTTGCAAAATGTGCAGAGTTGAATTCCATCTTGTCGGCACATCACATTTCAGCCAGTGAACTGGCAGGCCGAACGACTTCTGTAGAGATGCAAGGCGTTGAGCTGCGGGATGCAAACGGCGGAAGTGAGCACACAGCGACATTGCCCTCTGCTGAAGACCATCTAGGCCCGGATAGTGTGCAAAAATTGGCTGGACAACCAGATTTAAGACGTGAGCCATGCAAGGCACGTGTATCACATTGTCCTGGCGGAGGGCTGCACCCAGCATTGCAGCATTGTCGCGCACGGCCTTCTCTGGCTGCAGGTTCAGTGGAGACAAGCATTGATAAAACTCAGTCTCCACAGCTGACCACAAATCCTCAGCTGTGTGACTCACATTTCCCAGACATTTCAAGGTAAAGACCGCCTGATGCCGTTGAGCCCTGCTGCCATCATAGTAAGGAGGTGTGCAGGATTCCTTATGCGCAGTTAGAACGCGGGTGGCATTACCAGACAAGCTTTAGGTGCAGGTGGAGGACCGAGATGAGGTTGAGGAGGCAGAAGCAGTGGAGGAACTTGTACATACAGAGGATTGACGCACAACTCGTGGGGATGGCAAGACTTGGACAGCAGCCCCTTCTCCTGCTGTCTTCATAGTTACCAAGTGCACAGTCACCGCCATGTAACGCCCCTATCCATGCTTACTGGTTCAAGTGTCAGTGGTGAAATTCACCCTGTCACACACAGAGTTTCTCAAGGAAGCGGTGATGTTGTGTGTGACATGCCGATGTAGCGCAGGCACAGCTTTCTTGAGAAGTAGTGGCGACTGGGCATCTGGTACTAGGTCACTGCGACGGACACAAGGTCTCGAAAATCCTCTTTGTACAACAGGCGGAGACGGAGCATTTCTGTAGCTAACAGCTTGCAGATGGTAAAATTCAACTTCTTAGCTTTGTCATGGCTAGGAGGAAATGGTCTTTTACTTGTCCACATGTGAGGGACCAAGGGCTGGCTGCTGTGCTGAGACATGGTTGAGTAGAGTGTCCCCGGTAAACTGTTGGTCTGTGAGGAAGGTGCAGGTGGACATATTATGTTGCCTTCATCCAAAGGTGGTGCTCTTGATGTCTGACAGCGCTCAACACCAGCAGGTGTTCCCACTTCCAAAAGAACTGACGACCTGCCATTCACACTGGCTGTTGCGGGTAAAGAGATGGAAGGTCTGCGTCCAAAAGCATGTGTGACTGCTGTCCCCACAGTCACAGAGGATGAAGAGGCTGCGGATGCACTTGATGGGCCACATTGTAGCACAGTGAGCTTCCCACTGCGACTTTTGCTTCATATCCATGTGATGGTTCATGCATGAACTACTTAAACTATTAATTTTTTGACCTCTACTTAGATTTTGGTGACAAATCTTACATATAACATGGGGAGACTAAAGGCTTGTGGATTTTGGAATGTGCTGCATGAAAGTCACATCACCAACCAATTTAAGCTTGCAACTGGGGAGCAATTGATGCCACTGAAGTGGTGTCTGGGCCCAAATGTTTGGAAAAAATGGAGACTCTTGTTGTAGTCCGCTAAATGTGACACAATGCTCAGTGTGTGCACGAGGCCTTACAGATGCTGAGGTAAAAAAACACCAAATACTTATCGCCTGCACGAGGCCTTCCAGATACTGCGGTAAAAATGGCACCAAATACTCATCGCCTGCACAAGGCCTTACAGATACTGAAGTAAAACTCACCAAATACTCATCTTCTGGATGTAGCCTTACAGATACTGAAGTAAAACGCACCAAATCATCATTTGAACATGGCCTTACAGATACTGAAGTAAAAAGACCAAATAATCATCATATGAACATGGCCTTACAAATACTGAAGTTAAACTCACCAAATACTCATCGTCTGCATGATGCCTTACAACTACTGGAGTAAAAACTGATTTTGGAAGGGCATGACATTCCTATATCTGTGTCTCCTCCCCCTTTTACTTGTCTCTCTCTTTTCTTTTCACATTTTTATATGTACTTTTCACTTTTCCATTTGTTTGTTGTATCTTCTGAGTAGTTTGTCACATTTTGGACACTTTAGAAGGTGTTTTCTATGTGTTTGTATGTGTTTGTGTTGGCCTGCCATTGTTTTCAATTAGGGATGGGCAAATCTACTCGCTAGGACTCGTTACTTTGCGAGTAATAGTGAAATCACAGGACTCGGTACTCTGCGAGTTTCCAAGCTATTACTCGCACAGTAACGAGTCCATCATCCCTCCGCCCCCCCCGCAGCCTCCCCACCTGATCCTAAGCTTGGACCAGGCAGGGGGAGCAGGAGGTGAAATTTGCTCACCGCTGCTTCCTCCTCTGAGTCCTCACCAGGGGCGGGCTGGCAGCACGGGGGAAGGAAGAGGGGGCGGTGAGAGCACCGGACCGGCCGGCTACTTACCGCTGCCTCCGCCGTCACAGACTCGCTCCCTGACTCTCTCTGCTGCCTCCGGAGATTCCCGAGCGGTGACAGAGCAGTGAATAAATTAACTTCCGTCACCGCTCGGGAATCTCCGGCAGCAGCAGAGAGAGAGTCGGGCTGACAGCAGGGTCCAGCTCAGGTCATAATGACCTGAGCTAAACCCTGACTGTTTAATCAGTTCTCAACTTGCTCTCCCTGTGCATAGATATGTGTGTCTAAGCACAGGGATGTAGCAGCGCTGAGATTGTCAGCCTGCTCTCCCTGTGCATAGACATGTGTGTCTAAGCACAGGGATGTAGCAGAGCTGAGATTGTCAGCCTGCTCTCCCTGTGCATAGACATGTGTGTCTAAGCACAGGGATGTAGCAGTGCTGAGATTGCACTTTGGACTACGTCGGACGGAAGAGGATTTTTTAAATAAAGATGAGTCCCTAATTGTGTTCTGTTTTATTACTAATAAAATTATTTTTTCTCAGTGTTGCGTTTTTTTTTCTATTTATTACTGGAAATTCATGGCGGTCATGTCTAATATTGGCGTGACCGCCATAAATTTCGGGCTTAGGGCCAGCTGATAATACAAACTGGCCCTAACCCCTTTATTACCCAGTGAGCCACCCGGCATCAGGGCCACTGGAAGAGCGGGGTTCAGCGCCAGAAGATGGTGCTTCAATGAACGCGCCATCTTCTGGGGCGGCTGCAGGCTGCAATTTGCAGCGGGGGGGTGCCCAGAAAGCTTGGGCCTCCCTGCGCTGCGGATACCAGCCCCCAGCTGCTTAGCTGTACCTGGCTGGACATAGAATTTGCGCGGAGCCCCACACATTTTTTTTTTATTATTTCATGAAATAATGAAAAAAGGGGGCTCCCCTATATTCTTGTGTCCAGCCAGGTACAAATAGGCACCTCGGGGTTGGGGGCAGCCCGTCGCTGCCTGCTGGATCCGGCTGGTTACAGAAATACGGCGAAGCCCACGTCATTTTTTTTTTTTGAAAAATCAATAAAACAATCCTAAAAAAGGGACTGCATCTTTATTAACCCCTCGACCATGGTCCAGAGGTTAATAAAGATGCAGTCCCTTTTATATATATTGTTTTATGGATTTTTCAGAAAAAATTTGACGTAGGCTTCGCTGTATTTCTGTAACTAGCCGGATCCAGCAGGCAGCGACGAGCTGCCCCTACCCCCAGGTGCCTATTTGTACCTGGCCAGACACAAGAATATAGATGAGCACTCTTTTTTTATTATTTCATGAATTTCATGAAATAATAAAAACAAATGCGTGGGGCTCCACGCAATTTCTATGTCCAGCCAGGTACAGCTAAGCAGCTGGGGGCTGGAATCCGCAGCGCAGGGAGGCGCAAGCTTTCTGGCACCCCCCGCTGCAAATTGCAGCCCGCAGCCGCCCCAGAAGATGGCGCGTTCATTGAAGCGCCATCCTCTGGCGCTGAACCCCGCTCTTCCAGGGCCCTGGTGCGGTGGCTCACTGGGTAATAAAGGGGTTAAGGTCAGCTTTGTGTTATCAGCTGGCACTAAGCCCGAAATTTATGGCAGTCATGCCAATATTAGACATGACCTCCATGAATTTCTAGTAAAGTTTGTTAAAAAAAAAACACAACACATAGAATTTTTTTTTATTAGAAATAAAACAAAAAAGACATTAGGGACTCCATCTTTATTCCAAAAATCCTCTTCCGTCCGACGTAGTCCAAAAACGAGATATTCACTTCCACATCCCTGTGCCTAGACATACATGTCTAGGCACAGGGAGAGCAGGCTGCAAAATGACTTCCACAGTCAGGGTTCACCCCAGGTGAACCCTGCTGTGACAGCCCGACTCAGCTGCTGCCGGCAGGAGCGCCGGCAGAGCAGTGAATAAATTAGCTTCAGGGAGGCAGGCAGGCTCCAGCAGGCTCCTGCAGGATCCCGCAGGGTCCCGGTGTCCTCCCGGAATCGGCAGCTGTCTGCTGACAGGACCTGCCGTGACGTCACAGTCACATGACTGCCAATCATGTGACATCACGCCACCGCCGTCACAGACTCGCTCCTCGAGTCTCTCTGCTGCTGCCAGAGATTCCTGAGCGGTGATGGAAGTTAATTTATTCACTGCTCTGTCACCGCTCGGGAATCTCCAGAGGCAGCAGAGAGAGTCGGGGAGCGAGTCTGTGACGGCGGAGGCAGCGGTAAGTAGCCGGCCGGTCCGGTGCTCACCCCCTTCCTTCCCCCGTCCTGCCAGCCTGCCCCTGGTCAGGACTCAGAGGAGGAAGCGGCGGTGAGCAAATTTCTCCGCCGGCTTCCCCGCCTGGGTCCTGCGTCCCTGCTCCTGCTCCCCCTGCCTGGTTCAATCTGTTTTTTTGTTTTTTTTTTACTATTGTTTAAAAGCCGGCGGCTTTTTGCCGCTGGCTTTAAAGGAATAAAATGGGGAATTGCAGGTTTTTCCTTTGCTGCTAGACCCCTTATAGGGTCCAGTAGCAGAGGAATCGCTGCACTACTCGCTTCCCCATTCATTTACATTGGACTCGCTAGTCTCGTAACGAGTAGCGAGTCCTGGACTCAGACTCGTTAGAGTCTAGCGATTCCGAGTAATTTAGGATTCGCCCATCCCTATTTTCAATGGGATTCGACGGTCTTCGACGATCATTCGACGAACAAACGCGCAATTCAGCGAACCGAATAGAATTCGAACACTAGGTTGGTGGCTCATCTCTAGTGTATAGTCCATGTAACATTTTGATCATCTTAGGATTTTGATAGAAATATGTCAGCAGGATTTCATGCCCCAAACTATTTGTATGCACATGGAGCTCTTTCAATGAGAAGTCCAACAATACCTTTATGTGGCCATTACTGAAACATCATCATATAAATTATGCAAATGGGACTGTGGATCTGAAACCTCTGTCACTTCAAATATTACTCTCTCAGCATCACCTTTTTCTGCTTGACTGAAAGCTTCTTTGCTTGAAGTCACACAGAAGAGTAAGTTGTCAGATAAACAGAAAGAGGAAGCACTGCTGGGAAATAGAGCTCGAATGACTGAGACTTCAGTTCTACAGCCTCTTTTGCATAATACGTATTTCTCAGTAGTGGAGGAATGCACAGTCTAGGTCAGGGGTCTCAAACACGAGGCCCCTGGGGCTTCACTGTGCGACCCATGCCACCGTGGGCCACTTAACCTTGCTGGCAGTCCAATGCATGGGGCCGCCGCGGTTATTGGCTGTGCTATTTCCTTCTGGACGCGGGACTGTGTGACAAGCGCTGGCATTCAGTAACATCAATGCAAGCCACCAACCAGTGAGAGGCCCGCAGCTTCTGTCTTCGTATAACGTCACCTGCGGGCATCTCATTTGCTGGCGACTTGCATTGATCTTACAGAGCGACAGCGCTTGTCAAACAGTCCTGCGGCCGGAAGTAAAATATCACAGCGGGGACCGCAGCACCCCCATGCACTGGACCGCTGACAAGGTTAAGGTTAAAAAAGAGTGTGTATGAGTGTGAGAGTGAGTGAGTGTGTGAGTATGTGTGAATGTGTGAGTGTGAGTGAATGTGTGTGTGTGAGTTAATGCGTGTGTGAGTGTATGTGTAAAAAGAAGGTAGACACCAGGTTGGGGACATCACTACAAAAGGGGATCCGGATGGGGGACACTACTACACTATGGGATCCAGGATGGGGACATCACTACAAAAGGGGACCAGCATGGGGACATTACTACACTATGGGGGTCAGGATGGGGACATTACTACAAGAAGGGGATCAGGATGGGGGACCCTACTACACTATGGGGGCCAGGATGGGGACATTACTACAAAAGGGAACCAGCATAAGGGACACTACTACACTATGGAGGCCAGAATGGGGACATCACAGCACAGGATGTGGATATTACTACAAAAGGCGATAAGCATGGGGGACATTACTATAGTATGGAGGCCAGGATCGGGGACATCCATCACTACAAAAGGGGACCATCATGGGGGACATTACTACACTATGAAGGCTAAGAATGGGGATATTACTACAAAAGATGTCCAGCATGGGGGACATTACCACACTACATCACTACAAAAGAGGACCAGCATGGGGGACATTCTACACTATGGGGCCAGGATGGGGACATCACTACAAAAGGGGGCTAACATGGGGAACATTACTACACTATGGGGGCTAAGAATGGGACATTACTACCAAAGATGTCCAGCATAGGGGACATTACTACTGTTGCGTCCCTGCGGCACGGCACCTCCACTGCACGCTCTGCTGTCCCCCCTGCCCGCTTACCTATTGCTCCGTCACCGGCCCTGGTCCGGGGATTCAGGGTCCCAGCCAGCTGGCGGCGGCTCCAGGGCTCCAGAGTGCATCGCCGCTTGTCAAGGGCCAGGGTTCAGCTTCCACGCTGCTGCATCGTCCTCCTGGGGCTCCTGCTGCCTCACTTCCTCCCTGAGCTCTCAGTAGGGGGCGGGCGCATGCTCTCAGCCACTCTTAAAGGGCCAGAGTTCCAGTCTGCCCTGCCCCGCCTCTCAGCCAATCACTGAGAGACAGCGGGGATATAAGGTCCTTATTCACTTCTGGACATTGCCTGGGCAACTTCTACCTTCTTGAAGTTGCTAGTCCAGGTCTTGTTAAGGTTCTCCTGTTGTGTGCTTTTCCTTACCCTTCTTTTGTTCTCTTGCAGTTGGATACCTCCGTGCCTGTTCCCTGCTGCCCTCCGTGTTTCCTGGTTTCCCCAAAGGACTCCATTCTGCACCTCCGGGGTCTCCCTGCTGTCGGTTCCTTCCCTTGGGTCGGTTCAACACGGGTGTCCGCCTCTCTTGGGCCCCCCTTAGCCTCGTCCAGGAGAAATCCCTGTGTAGGGGTCACTCTTGCTGGACTCCTTTGGAGGTGTTTTCGGTGAGGTGGCCCTGTGGCCTTCCTTTGGGGTGTTTTGCCCACTGCTGTTGTTGTGTCCAAAAAATCTTTGAAAATTACCTTACTTGTCTGGTCCTCATACTGGTATCAGCATCCGCATTGCCTGCGGTCCAGTGGGTCCTCACATCAGGTCCGTCTGTAGAGCGTGACAGATTTTGCCCGGCCATGGACCCCGCTGATGCCAGGTTTGATGCCCAAAGAGAGCTTGCCGGCCTCCGTCAGAGCCATGACCACGTTGTGTCCTTCATACAGTCATTGGAGGGCCGCTTAGAGGCACTCCACACCTCTGACCCTTCTTTTCTTCCCAGATATTGGGTCGCACCAAGAACTGGACTACCAGAGGGAGCTACAGAACAGGATGCTGTCCTATATGACATCCGTGGATGGTCGACTTACCAGCTTACAGAGGGCAACAGCCTCCCAGGGTTCTGGCTCCATATCACCCTCAGGAGCCACAGTGGGCGCTGTTTCTTCTCCCCGGATATGCCAGCCCACCAGGTACTCAGGGGATCCTAAGTCATGCCGGGGGTTTCTCAACCAGTGTCAACTTCATTTCCGGCTGTTACCACACCAATACCCTACGGACGAGGCCAAGGTGGCGTTCCTGGCGTCCCATCTGGAGGGAGAGGCATTGGCTTGGTTTAATCCAGTACTGGAGAGAGAGGATCCCATTGTGTCAGACCTGCGGGCGTTTCTGGCCACCTTCCGCAGGATCTTCGATGAACCCGGACGGGTCGCCTCTGCTACCGAGGCCCTCTTCAGTCTGCAGCTAGGTAATCTGTCTGTCGGTCAGTACGCGTTACAATTCCGTACTTTGGCTTCTGAGCTTCGCTGGTCTGATGAGCCCTTGATCGGTGTCTTCCGTCGGGGGTTATCCGGGCATGTGAAGGACGAACTGGCGGTACGGGTCTCCCCAGTTCCCTGGACGAGTTCATCACCCTGGCGATCCGGATAGACCGCCGTCTGCAGGAGCGGAACAAGGAGAGGACTCAGGAGAGGAGACCCCCCCTGCTTGTCTCCCACGTTCCAGCGGCCCCTTCTTCAGGTACCTCCGGCTTCCTCTTCAGCCCACGAGCCCATGGAGGTGGACCACGTCAGGTTAAGCAATCAGGCAAGGGAGGAGAGGCTCACCCAGGGCCTTTGCCTTTACGGCGGTGGATCTGGACACTTCCGTAGGCAATGTCCCAAGAGACCGGAAAACTCCTCCACCTAGGCCAGGTAAGAGAGGCCAACCTAGGTGAGGGCGACTCCTCTCTACCACTTACTGTTTCCATTCAGGTGAAGATCGGTGACGAACGCCATTCGGACGTGGCTTATCTGGATTCCGGGTCTGCAGGTAATTTCGTACAGCTGGAAATGGCGCAACGTTATGGTATTCCCATACTACCCCTGCAGCATCCCCACATCATCACCTCCGTCGATGGGAGACCCCTACAGGACACGATAGCAGGCGTCACAGGTGAGGTGGAGATACAGGTCGGAGCACTCCACACTGAGCGGCTCTCCTTCTACGTATTGCTGTCTCTTTCGCCTCCGTTTATGCTCGGCTTGCCATGGCTCCGCAGTCATGAACCAGTCCTGGATTGGCGTACGGGAGAGGTCCTTCGGTGGGGTCAGGCTTGTCACAGTCGGTGTCTGCTCCCCGTTCATCCCGTCCAGATGCCTCCCTCACCGGCGGCCTTGCCCGGTCTACCATGAGCCTACTGGTCCTACACTGATGTCTTCAGACAAGAAGGAGGCAGAGACCCTTCTTCCTCACAGACCGTACGACTGTCCCATCGATCTGGTACCAGGGGCTTCGCGTCTGAAAGGCCGCATCTACCCGTTGAACCCCGCCAAGACCCAGGCAATGGCCGATTACGTTAAAGACAGCCTGGCGCGGGGTTTCATCCAGAAATCCACATCGCCCGTGGGTGCAGGGTTCTTCTTCGTAAAGAAGAAGGAGGGGACCTTACGGCCATGCATTGATTATCGGGGTCTCAATGCCATCACCGTGAAGAACAAGTACCCGCTGCCCCTCATTCCCGAGCTCTTCGACCGGCTGCGTGGATCCCGGGTCTTCACAAAGTTGGATCTGCGTGGTGCCTACAATCTTGTCCGGATTCGAGCAGGCGACGAATGGAAGACAGCCTTAAGCACCTGGGATGGGCACTACGAATATAAGGTAATGCCGTTCAGATTGTGCAATGCTCCTGCGGTATTTCAAGAATTTGTGAATGACGTCTTCAGAGATCTCCTCTATGTCTGTGTCGTAGTCTACCTAGATGACATCCTGGTGTTCTCCCCTGATCTTCCTACACACAGGCGAGACGTCCGGTAGGTCCTACTACGGTTACGAGAGAATCGGTTGTACGTGAAGTACGAGAAGTGCCTGTTCGAACGGACTTCCTTGCCCTTCCTGGGATACGTGATCTCTGATGCCAGTCTCGAGATGGATCCAGAGAAAGTACCCGCCGTCCTGAAGTGGCCTCGACCAGTGGGACTTAAGGCCATCCAGAGATTCCTGGGGTTCGCCAATTACTACCGGCAATTCATCCCGCATTTCTCTGATCTGGTCAAACCCCTCACCGCGTTGACTCGGAAAGGGACGCCAGCCAAGGTATGGACCCCAGAAGCCGAATCCGCCTTCCTATCGCTCAATAGCGCTTTCTCCACAGCTCCTGCCCTCCACAGGCCTATGGCGGATAAACAATTCTTTCTGGAGGTGGATGCATCCTCATCCGGAGCGGTAGCCGTCCTCACCCAGAGGACCACCACTGGGTGCATGGTAACTTGTGGTTTTTTCTCCAAGACTTTCTCTTCCAGTGAACGGAACTACTCCATAGGTGACCGGGAACTGCTTGCCATCAAAATGGCACTGGAGGAGTGGCGGTACCTCCTAGAAGGCACAGTACATCCTGTAGTGATCTACACCGATCACAAAAATCTGGCCTACCTACTGTCAGCCCAGAGACTCAACCCATGACAGGCTCACTGGTCCCTTTTCTTTGCCCGCTTCGACTTCCGTCTTCACTTCCGCCCGGCAGCCAAAAACATCAAGGCTGACGCCTTGTCCAGGTCCTTCCTCATCGATGATCAGGAGGAGGAGCCACGCCCCATCATCGCTCCGTCTAATGTCTGCATGGTGGCTCCGCTCCGTTTGTCTCAGCCGCCCCCAGGTAGAACGATGGTTCCCGAGGCCGATCGAAAGCATGTTCTTTGCTGGGGTCATTCCTCCAGACTCGCTGGCCATGCTGGACTAACAAAGACCCTGCAGCTGATATTGTCGGCATTATTGGTGGCCACGGATGCGCCAGGACGTCACCGACTTCGTCTCAGCTTGTTCTTCCTGTGCCGTAACAAGACGCCCAAACGGTTGCCTGTCGGACCTCTCCTGCCCTTACCGGTGCCCTGTGAACCCTGGAGACACATCGCCATGAACTTTATCACCGACCTCCGCCCTCCTCCGGCAACACCATCGTGTGGGTCGTGGTGGACAGGTTCTCCAAAATGGCCCATTTCATTCCGTTGCCCGGTCTGACCTTCTGTGCCCAGACGGCTGAGCTGTTCGTCCTCCACGTTCTCCGCTTACATGGTCTTCCCTCTAACATTGTTTCTGACAGGGGTGTTCAGTTCGTGTCCAGGTTCTGGCGGTCCCTCTGCAAGAAGCTCGATGTCGCCTTGGACTTCTCCTCAGCCTACCATCCGCAGTCCAATGGGCAGGTCGAACGGGTGAATCAGGTGTTGTCGGCTACCTGCGACACTTCACCAACGCACACCACGACGATTGGGCAACCTTACTACCCTGGGCGGAATTCTCCTACAACAATCACACCGTGAGTCCTCTCGTTCCACGCCTTTCTTCATAGTGTATGGACATCCATCCAAGGATCCGACTCCCGTGGCCATCACAACTCCTTCTCCGGCATGCGCAGTGCGGGTCTTGAAGCTAACAGAGCGGCGCGGGTGTACATACATCACCCGAAGCCGGAAATGACGCGATTCGTGTCATACAGCCCCACACTGCAGCGCCCGCCGGAATAGGAGAGCGGGAGGCGCGCATTTGAATGTGAGTTGCAGATCACGCCTATTAAGGCGTGATATCATGAGGAGGGACAGCCTGCCTGGGTGACTATGCATACAATAGTCACTCATTAACATGCCTAATGAGGTACGTTTAATAACGTTTATCTTCATTTTCAATATATGTATTTAGGAGCTAAAAGGAGTGTAGGATA
Source organism: Allobates femoralis (assembly GCA_033576535.1). Taxonomy (NCBI): domain Eukaryota; kingdom Metazoa; phylum Chordata; class Amphibia; order Anura; family Aromobatidae; genus Allobates; species Allobates femoralis. The sequence continues at coordinate 374,986,280 of JARQOC010000005.1, forward strand.
AGTGTTACTATGCTCTAGGGACATCTTTTAATAGCTTAGGAGGTGTTTTGGGGGTGACAGGATCCCTTTAATTGCTATTCTTTATAAGCAGATTAGAAGGCATTGCTGTATGGAGTGAAACATTTTTAGAATACTTGGTGTTCTTGTGCATTCTTAATACATAATTCATCTCCACATCCATTCATTGCTTTATGGCCTGTAATTGTTTGCTAAGTGCATTTCTATGACTTGGATTTTAACCACTGAGTGAACAATATGTGGCACACAGCAGGATCCCCCAAGTAAAAGCAGCTGATAATGGCAACAATAACGATCCTGAAGCTTTCGGGTCGTTCCATCTAATGTGAGCAATTTTATCCATTAGTATTTGCATAGGCAGCAACACAATATTTATTTGATGGCAAAAAAATGTTTTCTCTGCCCAAATAGCTTTGTCATGAACATGTTACAAGCATATGTCCTCATAGACACAGGCACAAATCAAGTCTTGGTTACTTTACACTGACTGATTGGACCATTTGGATTTTCTCAGAAAGGACTGCAGATAATTCAGATGACGGGCTTATGTTAGGCCTTACATCACTTTTTATAATCTGAAAAAAGATCTGGCTTGCCGCATAACCGTTCATGCGGTCGTTATAGATATAGACAATGCGCAAGTGCTTTTGCATTTGGAGCCCACCCCCTGTGATGCAAAAGCATTGGCTTTCCGCAAGTCCCAAAGGGACCCCTGACTTTACGATAATTTTTTCAGACTGATTACGACGGATTGATGGCCTTACAGACTGCTAAAAATCTAAATAAAAATAAATAATGCTCATACACCATACATGTCATATTTAGTCTACAACAACTGGCTTTTTTTAACCACTTGATAATTAACCAATTTTGGGTATTAATGCCCAAGGATTGTTCTTTTACATTTTTTATGACTGCATTACTGGAATTGATACTTTTTCTATTAACATAGTTATATGAGGGCTTTCTTATAGACTATGTATTTTAAATTGCATAATTTTAAAGTTTCTATATGGGGATAGATATAAAACCTGAAAATTCTGCAAGATTTTATTCTTTTAGAAAATCATGTTCCATGACATTTTTTACCACACAATTATCTCCATATAATTTCCTCCCAAAAACAATGAAGAAATTGCAGTTTTTCACCATATCACAATTTGTTTCCTGTTTTTCAGAACACTATATGGTAAAATAATGGGGTCATTCAAAACTACAAGTCTTCCCTAAGAAAAATCAAGTTCTCATATACTTTGATGATGTAAAAATAAAAAAGTTATGGCTCATAATAGACAAGGAGGAAAGACAAACAGACACATTTGTAAAATCGTCCAGTCATAAAGGGGTTAAATTTAATTAAATTAAGATATGTTTTAATTACATTCGCCATCATCGCAAAAATCATGAAGCCCAATTATAGAAAAATCAACCTGTAAACGTGAGTTAAATGCTCATAGGGTCTTATCCTTTTTACAAAGAGTTATAGCAGTATATATCAGGAACTGCTCACCTGGCTCAGTTGTGTCACCCACAACCGGTATAATCGCCTGTAAGATGGCTTATAGGATGGCTGCTGCAGGGCCGCACCTTCACGATGACCGTGGAAACAGGAATGCTGTAATGGGACAAAATGCCGGAAAGCCCGCGCTACCACCAGGAATCACCAGGAAGCAAAGAGTTAACTGGGCAGATTTTTCTTTATTTTATCCTACGCATTTCGGAGCCTCTATCCGAGCTCCTTCCTCAGGGAACATCAAGAGCACAATGGAAACAATCTTATTTAAACCCAACTGAGAATAAGGGCTTGTACACATGTTCACATTAAAAAGACTTGTGCTGTCTGGACTGCAAATGTAGAGCACAAATACTTATTATACCAGATATGCAAGTGCAGATGGACAATTTTTCAAACAAATCAACTATCTTCATGGAAAAAAAAATGTATAGCCCAGTCCTTAGGGTGGGAAAAGACAGCCATAAAGCTCAGATGAATGTCACATCACATTTACCCCACTGGCTTTGGCTTTCCTGTCCTGAGTGTGACAGCTTTATGTATTTCCATGCAGTTGTCATGCTTGGGTCAGGGGAGTCACTGGCCAGTCCAAGTATAGCGATGTGATCCTTGTCTGAGCTAAACGACCATCTACATCCCCAATGGTTTAAACTGGAGTCACACAAGCATAAAAACAAATGGTCCCATTCTCATTCAGAACAGTAGGATGGGTGAAATCTAGTTGGCATTCCATGTGTAATGCGAGTGCAATTTGAGTGTTTTTTTTTTTCTTATATCTGTATGCCATCTGTGTGCCATTGATATTATATCTTTATGTACTGCGATTTCTATCATGGGTTTTCAATCAAATACAATACTAACTTAAAGGTTTGATGGATTCTAACTCTAGAAAATCACACTTCACAAGGCCCTACATTGGGAGCACATCCATAATATTGTTAGGATATCCCCTACACTATTATCCTTTGGTCTAGTCTCTTTCTACTTGTATAGAAATATGACTTTCTATTTGACTTTCAACCAGACTGAGCAAATTCTATTCTACTGGGTGCTGTCTAGACAGTTTGATGAGTTATCCAGTTATTGTGGATCCAAAGAGATAGCGCAAATTCTAAGTGCATTTGCTAATCAGCCAACAGGCCACATAAGCCAGGAGCTGTACAGGGAGTTACACATCCATCCTGACAGAGCCTATGCATATTGCCACATGAGCCTTTAGACATTTGACTGTCTGTTGGAGGAGCTATAACATGGTATTTCCAGTGCATCTTATAGTCTGAAAAATATGGTATATACTAGATGGTGGCCCGATTCTAAAGAATCGGGTAGTCTAGAATCCATATATAGTTTATTTACTAATAGATACGGGAGTGCGGTGAAATGAATTGTGTGTATACAGGCGGCTCTGTGGGTAGCACAGTATACGGTGGCTCAGTGGTTGGCACTGCGCGGTGGCTCAGTGGTTGGCACTGCGCGGTGGCTCAGTGGTTGGCACTGCACGGTGGCTCAGTGGTTGGCACTGCACGGTGGCTCAGTGGTTAGCAGTGAGTGCGGTGGCTCAGTGGTTAGCAGTGAGTGCGGTGGCTCAGTGGTTAGCAGTGAGTGCGAGTGCAGTGGCTCAGTGGTTAGCAGTGAGTGCGGTGGCTCAGTGGTTAACAGTGAGTGTGGTGGCTCAGTGGTTAGCTGTGCGTGCGGTGGCTCAGTGGTTAGCAGTGCGTGTGGTGGCTCAGTGGTTAGCACTGCGTGCGGTGGCTCAGTGGTTAGCACTGCATGCGGTGGCTCAGTGGTTAGCACTGCGTGCGGTGGCTCAGTGGTTAGCACTGCGTGCAGTGGCTCAGTGGTTAGCACTGTGTGCGGTGGCTCAGTGGTTAGCAGTGAGTGCGGTAGCTCAGTGATTAGCAGTGAGTGCGGTGGCTCAGTGGTTAGCAGTGAGTGCGGTGGTTCAGTGGTTAGCAGTGAGTGCGGTGGCTCAGTGGTTAGCAGTGAGTGCGGTGGCTCAGTGGTTAGCAGTGAGTGCGGTGGCTCAGTGGTTAGCAGTGAGGGCGGTGGCTCAGTGGTTAGCAGTGAGTGCGGTGGCTCAGTGGCTTAGTAGTGAGTGCGGTGGCTCAGTGGTTAGCATGTGAGAGCAGTGGCTCAGTGGTTAGCAGTGAGTGCGGTGGCTCAGTGGTTAACAGTGAGTGCGGTGGCTCAGTGGTTAGCAGTGAGTGAGGTGGCTCAGTGGTTAGCAGTGAGTGCGGTGGCTCAGTGGTTAGCAGTGAGTGCGGTGGCTCAGTGGTTAGCAGTGAGTGCGGTGGCTCAGCGGTTATCAGTGAGTGCGGTGCCTCAGTGGTTAGCAGTGAGTGCAGTGAGATTGGTCAGCACAGCGCCATGGGCAGAGTGGTCAGCGCAGCGCCGTGGGCAGAGTGGTCAGCACAGTGCCGTGGGCAGAGTGGTCAGCGCAGCGCCGTGGGCAGAGTGGTCAGCACAAACATACACACACACACATACACACACTCCGCTATACTTACCACCGACCCTGCGTCTTCCCCGCCGCCTGGATCCTGAGTCGACATGTCGCCGCCCCTGGACGACTGGATCCAATATGTCATCCGGGTAGTTTGGCGAGACATATTGGACGCTATATTGGATTTAGTAGTTCGGGGGTGGCGACATGTCGACTGAGGATCCAGGCAGCGGATGCAGGGCCGGTGGTAAGTATAGTGGAGTGTGTGTGTGTACAAAGTTGAGGGAAGTGCGGACAAAGTGACGGAAGTGCCTACATACACACATATATACACATACTGTACATTACATATGGAGGGGTTAGGAGAGCGGAGGCTGGGAGGGCAGAGGACAGGGAGAGGAGAGCGGAGGCTGGAGGCAGAGGACAGGAGAGGAGAGCGGAGGCTGGAGGGCAGAGGACAGGGAGAGGAGAGCGGAGGCTGGAGGGCAGAGGCTGGAGGGCAGAGGACAAGGAGAGGAGAGCGGAGGCTGGAGGGCAGAGGACAGGGAGAGGAGAGCGGAGGCTGGAGGGCAGAGGAGAGGGAGAGGAGAGCGGAGGCTGGAGGGCAGAGGCTGGAGGGCAGAGGACAGGGAGAGGAGAGCGGAGGCTGGAGGGCAGAGGACAGGGAGAGGAGAGCGGAGGCTGGAGGGCAGAGGCTGGAGGGCAGAGGACAGGGAGAGGAGAGCAGAGGCTGGAGGGCAGAGGACAGGGAGAGGAGAGCGGAGGCTGGAGGGCAGAGGCTGGAGGGCAGAGGACAGGGAGAGGAGAGCGGAGGCTGGAGGGCAGAGGACAGGGAGAGGAGAGCGGAGGCTGGAGGGCAGAGGACAGGGAGAGGAGAGCGGAGGCTGGAGGGCAGAGGCTGGAGGGCAGAGGACAGGGAGAGGAGAGCGGAGGCTGGAGGGCAGAGGCTGGAGGGCAGAGGACAGGGAGAGGAGAGCGGAGGCTGGAGGGCAGAGGACAGGGAGAGGAGAGCGGAGGCTGGAGGGCAGAGGCTGGAGGGCAGAGGACAGGGAGAGGAGAGCAGAGGCTGGAGGGCAGAGGACAGGGAGAGGAGAGCGGAGGCTGGAGGGCAGAGGCTGGAGGGCAGAGGACAGGGAGAGGAGAGCGGAGGCTGGAGGGCAGAGGACAGGGAGAGGAGAGCGGAGGCTGGAGGAGGCAGAGGACAGGGAGAGGAGAGCGGAGGCTGGAGGGCAGAGGCTGGAGGGCAGAGGACAGGGAGAGGGGAGAGGTGGAGGGCAGAGGACAGGGAGAGGAAGCGGAGCTGGAGGGCAGAGGACAGGGAGAGGAGAGCGGAGGCTGGAGGGCAGAGGACAGGAGAGGAGAGACAGGGAGAGGAGAGGCGAGGCTGGAGGGCAGAGGACAGGGAGAGGAGAGCGGAGGCTGGAGGGCAGAGGACAGGGAGAGGAGAGCGGAGGCTGGAGGGCAGAGGACAGGGAGGGAGAGGCGGGAGGGGAGGGCGAGAGGCTGGAGGGCAGAGGACAGGAGAGGAGAGCGAGGCTGGAGGGCAGAGGACAGGGAGGGGAGAGCGAGGACAGAGCGGGTGGAGAGGGAGCTGAGGCAGAGGACAGGGAGAGGAGAGCGGAGGTTGGAGGGCAGAGGACAGGGAGAGGAGAGCGGAGGCTGGAGGGCAGAGGACAGGGAGAGGAGAGCGGAGGCTGGAGGGCAGAGGACAGGGAGAGGAGAGCGGAGGCTGGAGGACAGAGGAGAGCGGAGGCTGTAGGGGGGAGGTTGGAGGGCAGAAGACAGGGAGAGGAAAGCGGAGGCTGGAGGGCAGAGGACAGGGTGAGGAGAGTGGAGGCTGGAGGGCAGAGGACAGGGAGAGGAGAGCGAGGCTGGAGGGCAGAGGACAGGTAGAGGAGAGCGGAGGCTGGAGGGCAGAGGAGAGCAGAGGCTGGAGGGCAGAGGGCAGGGAGAAGAGAGCGGAGGCTGGAGGGCAGAGGACAGGGAGAGGACAGGGGAGGCTGGAGGGGGCAGAGGACAGGGGAGGCTGGAGGGGGCAGAGGAGAGGGGAGGCTGGAGGGGGCAGAGGAGAGGGGAGGCTGGAGGGGGCAAAGGACAGGGGAGGCTGGAGGGGGCAGAGGACAGGGGAGGCTGGAGGGGGCAGAGGACAGGGGAGGCTGGAGGGGTTAGGGCACAGGGGAGGCTGGAGGGGTTAGGGCACAGGGGAGGCTGGAGGCTGGAGGAGTTAGGGCACAGTGGAGGCTGGAGGGGTTAGGGCACAGGGGAGGCTGGAGGGGTTAGGGCACAGGGGAGGCTGGAGGGGTTAGGGCACAGGGGAGGCTGGAGGGGTTAGGGCAGAGGGGAGGCTGGAGGGGTTAGGGCACAGGGGAGGCTGGAGGGGTTAGGGCACAGGGGAGGCTGGAGGGTTAGGGCACAGGGGTGGCTGGAGGGGTTAGGGCACAGGGAGGGCTGGAGGGGTTAGGGCACAGGGGAGGCTGGAGGCTGGAGGGGTTAGGGCACAGTGGAGGCTGGAGCCTGGAGGGGTTAGGGCACAGGGAGGCTGGAGGGTTAGGGCACAGGGAGGGCTGGAGGGGTTAGGGCACAGGGGAGGCTGGAGGCTGGAGGGGTTAGGGCACAGGGGAGGCTGGAGGCTGGAGGGGTTAGGGCACAGGGGAGGCTGGAGGGGTTAGGGCACAGGGGAGGCTGGAGGGGTAGGGCACAGGGGAGGCTGGAGGGGTTAGGGCACAGGGGAGGCTGGAGGGGTTAGGGCACAGGGAGTGGCTGGAGCGGGTTAGGGGCACAGGGGAGGGCTGGAGGGGTAGGGCACAGGGGAGGCTGGAGCTGGAGGGTAGGGCACAGGGGAGGCGGCTGGAGGGTTAGGGCACAGGGAGAGGCTGCTGAGGGGTAGGGCACAGGGAGGGGGCTGAGGGGTAGGGCACAGGGGAGGCTGTAGGGGTTAGGGCACAGGGGAGAGGCTGGTGAGGGTTAGGGCACAGGGGGCTGGAGGGGTTAGGGCAAGGGGAGGCTGGAGGGGTTAGGGCACAGGTGGCGGGCGCGCCCGGCTACAGTGGACTGGTGACGTCACCAGCATGGGTCGGATGCCATCACGGAAGTACCCTTCGGGTTTTCCGGAAGTGGCCTTCGGCTTTTATATTATAGATAGAATACTACAGGCATCTATATAATCCAAAAAATGACGAGCTTACACTACAACCTACGGCCGATAACATAAACAAACTATTTCAACATATCCAGTTTCCTAAACTATCACCACATCAGAAAGCGTTTCCAGACAAACCCTTTGTTCACTAGAAAGATTGTAGATGTTATATAAATCTGAAAAAAGGAAAATCTCCTTGGCCAGACAGTTTTAATAATGAATAAAATGTAGATTTCTCAATATTCTGACCTCTCCATTAACAAATTTTTGATAACTTTTTAGCCAGGGTCTGATTTCTGAGGAATGACCAACGCTTACATAATAGTCATCCCAAAGATAAAGGTGATCATTCTTCATCAAAAAACTACCACCCAATTTCTCTGTTTAACTCTGACTTGAAAATCTACACTGACTATCACTAATGATTAAGAAAAATATCACGCTTTCACCAGAGAGCAACGTTACAAACATTTATGAAGGCGTAGAGCACATCTAATAGTAAGGGTGAATACCTGTACTATTACACAGTATTTATTACTGAAAAAAATGTAATTTCTACACTCTACTCTGATAGGACGAAGCTTTTCATATACATTGGGGTTCTAGTAAGAAGCCGCTCGGATTGTTTGTGGATTTAATATGCCACCTAGCAGCGATACATTCATGCAGCACTACCATATCCACATAGGGGAAAAGGACGCTAGTCTTTCAGTCAAGTTCCTTCCTTCTCTTTTTACACCAAACATGTACACTCGGCATTATTTGTTATGAGTGAATACTAACGTCTCTTTAGACGCCGTTACGGCTTTGGGAAAGTAAAATCGTAGCCGTAGCGTGTATGCATCTGTGTGGCGGTGTAGTACCATAATAGATTAAAAATAATAATCATCGACTTGGTCCACCAAAGAGCAAGCTGGTTTTACAAACAATATGAAGGCTTTAGATGCAACATGTAGAGTGATTATGACTAACACAATTTATTCTGAAAAAAATGTATTCTCTACTTCTCTCTCTAGATGCGGAGAAGGCTTTTGACATAATTCATTGGTGTTTCTACAAAGAACCCTGGATAGTTTTGGATTTAATTTTCCAACTTTAAAGGAATACTGGCATTGCAGAACAATCCATTACATAGGTTGAAAAAGACCTAGTTCATGAAGTTCAATTTTCCTTCAATTATACATTTTTATCACTAAATCATTGATAACTGACATTATGTGTATTGAGGAAACTAACCAGTCCTTTTAGACTGCCATTACTGCCTCTTGTGGAAGAGCATTCCATGGTTTGATTACTCTAATTAACCCTTTTTTCTATGTAACTGACAGATTCATAGAATCACCTTTTTACCACCCACAGTGAGTGCCCACTGGTCCTTTAGAAGGAATATGTCTTTAGAAGGAAAGAAGGAAAATGTCTTTAGAAGAATAAGTCATGTGACAGTCCTTTGTATTGACCACACATTTATGTATACATATAATAAAGATCTTTTCCAAGATGTCTTTCTTCTAAGCTAATCAAGCCAACTTTTCCAGCCTCTCATGATATCGGAGACCTTTCATAACTTATAAAAAATCTAGTTGCCTGCCTTTGAACTGACTTTAACATTTGAATATCCTTTTTAAAATGTGGAGCCCAAACCTCGATCCCATATTCTAGATGTGGCCTTACAAGTGATATATACAGAGGTAACAATATGTCGGGATCACAGGATTTTATCTCTCTTTTATACACCCTATTTTTTTTTTATTTTGCAGTTGTTGCTTGACATTGAGTACTGCTGGTCAGCTTACTTGTAACCAGAATGCTGAAGTCCATCTCCTGTTCAGTAGACCCTAGTTTACTTCAATTTAATGTATAAGCAGCAATAGGATGACTATTTCTAGGTACAGTGTTACTTTGTTTCATTGCAGCCATTTGGTAAATTCCAAAAAATTCATTTTTTTCTCATTAATATACACTCCGCACCCCATCTTGATGGACAAAAACCCAGAAATGTAGATATTTGTGCAAATTTGTTAAAAAAGAAAAACTGAAATATCACATGGTCATAAGTATTCAGACTGTAGATTGATAAACACCCTTTTGAGCTAGTACAGCCATGAGTCTTCTTAGGAATGATGCAGCAAGTTTTTCACACCTGGATTTGGGGATCCTCTGTTGTACTATTCTCTGTCAATAGATACTATTGTACCCACATTAACTACTTCATACAGCATTTACATATGCTTTTGTCTCCATCCCTTTTAGAGAAAATGGTATGTTTCTTTAACACAGATATGCATTTTGACTTTTGTTGCCTTACGTGGTAGGGTGGAGCCACCTACTGGCATCCTACGTTTGAAGTTTTTTTGTGTGCATTTCTTCATTATTGATATTTCTTATGGATTTGGGTTTTATAGTACAAATTTTTTGTAGGATTTTATCATTTCCTGGACTTTATCAATTACAGTGCCTTGTGAAAGTACTCGGCCGCCACCTTGAACTTTCAGGCTTCAAACATAAAGATATCAATTCTAACTTTTTTGTGAAGAATCAACAACAAGTGGACACAATCGTGAAGTGTAACAAAATTTTTCGATATATTAAACTTTTTTAACAAATTAAAAACTGAAAAGTGGGGCGTGCAATGTTATTTGGTCTTTTACTTTCAGTGCAGCAAACTCACACCAGAAAGTTCAGTGAGGATCTCTGAATGATCTAATGTTGTCCTAAATGACTGCTAATGATAAATAGAATCCACCTGTGTGTAATCAAGTCTCCGTATAAATGCACTGCTCTGTGATAGTCTCAGGGTTCTGTTTCAAGTGCAGAGAGCATCATGAAGACCAAGGAACACACCAGGCAGGTCCAAGATACTGTTGTGGTGAAGTTTAAAGCCGGATTTGGATACAAAGAAGATTTCCCAAGTTTAACCCCTTCACGACCCTTGGCCCACCGTTTGGGCCATGAAAACAAGTTCATTCCCGACCCATGGCCCAAGGGGTGGGCCATGGAATGATCGGGCTCCTGCAGGCCGAGTGAGGGTGTCACTGACCTGTCACTCGGCCTGCAGGTACATGGGGAGTTGTACAACATCCCATGGGGGGTCGATTTGCCCCCACCCCCCCGGCTACAGGCGCGGTGATTGGCACTCAAAAGTGAAAGTGAAAATCACAGCGCCTGTCATGCTTCCCTGCCTGCCCCTGCTATCCCTACCCTCCGATCTTCTCCCCTGTCATCCTCTAACTGCCCTCCTGTCCCCCACCTCTCTTTCCTGCCCCCTCTTCATCTTTCTTACCCCCCCTGCTTCCTGTCCCTGCCACCCGCTTCCTGTCCCTGCCGCCGGCTTCCTCTTACTGCCGCCCGCCTCCTCCTCACTGCCCCCGCTTCCTGTAAGTGCCCCCCATCTCCTGTCAGCCCCCCCTCTTCCCCCTGCCTGCCCCTCCCGATCACCAGAGCGGCGATCGCCTCTCCCACTCACCCCTCCGGCGATCGCGCTCCATCCTGCACCGCTGCGTCCCGCTCCTCCTCCTCTTCTCTCCCGCCGCCTCCGGATCTGACAGCTCTGTGCTGGAGCTGTCAGATCACTTTCTACAGCTGGATCCTGAGGATCCAGCTGTAGGAAGTGATCTGACAGATCCAGCACAGTGATCCACAGCGACCATTATGTGATCACTGTGGATCACTGTGCTGGATCTGTCAGATCACTTTCTGCAGCTGGATCCTGAGGATCCAGCTGTAGGAAGTGATCTGACAGATCCAGCACAGTGATCCACAGTGACCATTATGTGATCACTGTGCATCACTGTGCTGGAGCTGTCAGATCACTTTCTGCAGCTGGATCCTGGGGATCCAGCTGCAGAAAGCAATCTGACAGACCGGGCGCACTGATGCACATAGTGGGTCTTAGCGCCCGGGCTCTTAGATCGCTGCTCTACAGCCCGATCTCCCTGCATGGGCATCGAGCTGGAGAAAGTGATCTGACACCCCGGGCGCAGTGACGCACTATGTGCATCACTGCGCCTGGGCTGCCAGATCGCTTTCCGCAACTCGATCCCCATGCAGGGGGATCGAGCTGCAGAAAGCAATCTGACAGCCTGGGCGCAGTGATGCACATAGTGGGTCACTGCGCCCAGGCTCTTAGATCGCTGCTCTGCAGCCTGATCTCCCTGCATGGCCATCGAGCTGCAGAAAGCGATCTGACAGCCCAGGCGCAGTGATGCACATAGTGGGTCAATGCGCCTGGGCTGCCAGATCGCTTTCCGCAGCTCGATCCCCATGCATGGGGATCGAGCTGCGGAAAGCGAACTGGCAGCCCAGGCGCAGTGATGCACATAGTGGGTCACTGCGCCTGGGGTCTCAGATCACTTTCTGCAGCTCAATCACCATGCTGGCGGATCGGGTTCCAGAGTAGCGATCTGAAAGCAAAGGCGATCGAGCGTCGTGGGACCTTCGTTGTGGACTACGTCGGAGACAATTGAACATCGTGGGACCTTCGTTATGGACTACGTCGGAGCAATCGAGCGTCGTGGGACCTTCGTTGTGGACTACGTCGGATCTTTTTATAATAAAGATGGAGTCCGAATTGTGTCTGTTGTTTTTTCAAATAAAAAGATTTTTCTCTGTGTGTATTTATTGACTATTTACCATACTAGAGATTCCTAATGGCGGGTCTAACATCTGCCCTATATTATGAATCTCGGGCTTAGTGCCAGCTGCCAATAAAAAGCTGGCATTAACCCCTTTATTACCCAGTTAGCCACTGCCACCAGGGCAACTGGAAGAGCGTGGGTACAGCGCCAGAAAATGGCGCTTCAACGAATGAGCCATTTTCTGGGGCGGCTGCGGGCTGCAATTCGCAGCATGGGGGGCCCAGAACGCTTGGGCCTCTCTATGCTGAGGATTCCAGTCCCCAGCTGCCTAGTTGTACCTGGCTGGACCAAAAATATGGTGGAGCCCCACGTAATTTTTTTTCTAGAATTAGTTCTAGAAATTAAAAAAAAAATGGGCTTCGCTGTATTTTTGGTACCAGCCAGGTATGACGAGGCAGCTGGGGGTGGGTGGCAGTCCGTAGCTGCCAAGTTGTACCTGGCTGGACCAAAAATATGGCGTAGCCCTATGTAATTTTTTTTCTAGAAATACAAAAAAAAATAGGCTTTGCTGTATTTTTGGTTCCAGCCTGGTATGACGAGGCAGCTGGGGGCTGGTGCCAGTCCGTAGCTGCCAAGTTGTACCTGGCTGGACCAAAAATATGGCGGAGCCCTATGTCATTTTTTTTCTAGAAATAATTCTAGAAATAAAGAAAAAATAGGCTTCGCTGTATTTTTGGTTCCAGCCAGGTATGACGAGGCAGCTGGGGGCTGGTGGCAGTCCGTAGCTGCCAAGTTGTACCTGGCTGGACCAAAAATATGGTGGAGCCCCATGCCATTTTTTTTTTTTTACTTCTACCAATAAAATGATAAGGAGCTTTGCCTTATTTTTGGATGCCAGCCAGGTACAACTTGGCAGTTGGGGGGCTGCAATACTCATCGTGGAGAGACCCAAATGTTGTGGCCCCCCCACGCTGCAAATTGCAACCCACAGCCACCCCAGAAAATAGCACATTAGAGGTGCCATTTTCTGGTGCTGTACCCCAACTCTTCCAGTTGCCCTTGTGCTGGTGGCAATGCTAGTGGCACAGAGGGGTTCTCCATACGCGACATGGAGTCCGCTAACAATTCCAATTGTTAGCGGACACCATGTCGCGTATGGAGAGCCCCTGTGTGCCTAAACATTGGAGCTCCCCCACAAGTGACCCCATTTTGGAAACTACACCCCCCAAGGAACGAATCTAGATGCATAGTGAGCACTTGAACCCCCAAGTGGTTCATAAATTAATCCATAAAAATAAAAAAGTACTTTTTTTTCCACAAAAAAATTATTTTTTCATTTTTACGGATCAATTTGTGAAGCACCTGGGGGTTCAAAGTGCTCACTATGCATCTAGATATGTTCCTTGGGGGGTCTAGTTTCCAAAATGGGGTCACTTGTGGGGGAGCTCTAATGTTTAGTCACACAGCGGCTCTCCATACATGGTGTCCGCTAACCGATCCAATTGTTAGCGGACACCATGTCGCGTATGGAGAGCCCCTGTGTGCCTAAACATTGGAGCTCCCCCACAAGTGACTATATTTTGGAAACTAGACCCCCCAAGGAACGTATCTAGATGCATAGTGAGCACTTTGAACCCCCAGGTGCTTCACAAATTGATCCGTAAAAATGAAAAAATAATTTTTTTGTGGAAACAAAGTACTTTTTCATTTTTACGGATCAATTTGTGAAGCACTTGGGGGTTCAAAGTGCTCACTCTGCATCTAAATAAGTTCCTTGGGGGGTCTAGTTTCCAAAATGTGGTCACTTGTGGGGGAGCTCCAATGTTTAGGCACACAGGGGATCTCTAAACGTGACATGGTGTCCGCTAACAATTTGAATGGAAAATCAGCTCAAATTGTTAGCAGACACCATGTCACGTTTGGAGAGCCCCTGTGTGCCTAAACATTGGAGCTCCCCTACAAGTGACGCCATTTTGGAAACTAGACCCCCAGGGAACTTATCTAGATGGGTGGTGAGCATTTTGAATGCCCCAGTGCTTCACAAATTAATCTGTAAAAGTGAAAAAAGAAAATGTTTGTGGAAATAAAAGTACTTTTTCATTTTTACGGATGAATTTGTGAAGCACCTGGGGGTTGAAAGTGCTCACTATGCATCTAGATACGTTCCTTTGGGGGTCTAGTTTCCAAAATGGGGTCACTTGTGGAGGAGTTCCTATGTGGAGACGCACAGGGGCTCTCCAAACGCAACATGGTGTCCGCTAACAATTTGAGCTCATTTTGCATTCAAATTGTTAGCGGACACCATGTCGCGTTTGGAGGGTCCCTGTGTGTCTCCACATTGGAGCTCCCCCACAAGTGACCCCATTTTGGAAACTAGACCCCCAAAGGAACGTATCTAGATGCATAGTGAGCACTTTCAACCCCCAGGTGCTTCACAAATTGTTCCATAATAATGAAAAAAGAAACTTTTTGTGGAAAAAAAAAAGTGCTTTTTCATTTTTATGGATGAATTTGTGAAGCACCTGGGGTTCAAAGTGCTCACTATGCATCTAGATACGTTCCTTGGGGGGTCTAGTTTCCCAAATGGGGTCACTTGTGGGGGAGCCTCAATGTTTAGGCACACAGGGGCTCACTAAACACAACATGGTTACAGCTAACAATTTGAGCTGATTTTTATTCAAATTGTTAGCGGACACCATGTCGCGTTTGGAGAGCCCCTGTGTTGCTAAACATTGGAGCTCCCCCACAAGTGACCCCATTTTGGAAACTAGACCCTCCAGGGAACATATCTAGATGGGTAGTGAGCATATTGAACCCCCAGGTGCTTTACAAATTGATCTGTGAAAATGAAATAGTACTTTTTTTTTCACAAAAAGTTTCTTTTAGCCTAAATGTTTTCCTTTTCACATGGCAACAGCATAAAATTCATCCTAAAATTTGTTGGGCAATTTCTTCTGAGTACACCGATACCTCATATGTGGTCATAAACCACTGTTTGGGCGCACGGCAGGGGTCAGAAGGGAAGGAGCGCAATTTCCCTTTTTGAATGTAAAATTAGCTCCAAAATTCAAATTGCGCTCCTTCACTTCTGAGCCCTGCCGTGCGCCCAAACAGTAGTTTATGACCACATATGAGGTATCGATGTACTCGGGAGAATTTGCACAACACATTTTAAGATCCATTTTATCCCGTTGCCCATGTGAAAATGAAAGAATTGAGGCTAAATGAACATTTTTGATAAAAAAATTAAAATATCCATTTTTTGTTTCCACTTTGCTTTAGTTCCTGTGAAGCACCTGAAGGGTTAATAATCTTCTTGAATGTAGTTTTGAGTAGCTTGAGGGGTGCAGTTTTTGGAATAGTGTCACTTTTGGGTGTTTTCTGTCATGTACACCCCTCAAAAGGACTTCAAATGTGATGTGGTCACTAAAAAAAATGGTTTTGTAAATTTTTGTTGAAAAATGAAAAATTGCTCATGAACTTTAAACCCTTATAACGTCCTAACAAAAAAATTTTTTTTTTCCAAAATTGTGCTGATGTGAAGTAGACATGTGTAAAATATTATTTAATAACTTTTTTCTGTCACATATCTCTCTTGTTTATCAGAAAAAAAAATAAAAAATGTGAGAATTGTGAAATTTTCAAAATTTTTGCCATATTTTTGATTTTTTCACAAATAAACGCAAAAATTATCGACTTAAATTTAATACTAGCATGAAGCCCAATATGTTACGAAAAAACAGTCTCAGAATCGCTAGGATCCGCTGAAGCGTTCCCGAGTTATAACCTCATAAAGGGACACTGGTCAGAATTGCAAAAAAGGCCAAGGTCTTTAGGGTCAAAATAGGCTGGGTCCTGAAGGGGTTAAACATCTCAAGGAGCAATGTGCAAGTGATCATATTGAAATGGAAGGAGTATCAGACCACTGCAAATCTACCAAGACCCGGCCATCACTCTAAACTTTCATCTCGAACAAGGAGAAGACTGATCAGAGATGCAGCCAAAAGGCCCATGATCACTCTGGATGAACTGCAGAGATCTACAGCTGAGGTGGGAGAGTCTGTCCATAGGACAACACTGTGCACTGCACTTATCTGGCCTTTATAGAAGAGTGGCAAGAAGAAAGCCATGTCTCAAAGATATCCATAAAAAGTCTCTTTTGACATTTGCCACAAGCCACCTGGGAAACACACCAAACATGTGGAATAAGGTGCTCTGGTCAGATGAAACCAAAATCAAACTTTTTGGCCACAATGCAAAACAATATGTTTGGTGTAAAAGCAACACAGCTCATCACCCTCAAAACACCATTGTCAAACATAGTGGTGGCAGCATTATAGTTTGGGCCCTGTTTTCTTCAGCAAGGACAGGGAAGATAGTTAAAATTGATGGGAAGATGGACGGAGCCAAATACAGGACCATTCTGGAAGAAAACCTGTTGGAGTCTGCAAAAGACCTGAGACTGGGACAGAGATTTATCTTCCAACAAGACAATGATCCCAAACATAAAGCAAAATCTATAATGGAATGGTTCAAAAATAAACGTATCCAGGTGTTAGAATGGCCAAGTCAAAGTCCAGACCTGAATCCAATCGAGAATCTGTGGAAGGAGCTGAAAACTGCTGTTCACAAACTCTCTCCATCCAACCTCACTGAGCTCCAGCTGTTTTGCAAGGAAGAATAGACAAGAATTTCAGTCTCTCGATGTGCAAAACTGACAGAGACATACCACAAGCGACTTGCAGCTGTAATCGCAGCAAAAGGTGGCGCTACAAAGTATTAACTCAAGGGGGTCGAATAATATTGCACGACCCACTTTTCAGTTTTTTATTTGTTAAAAAAGTTCAAAATATCCAATAAATTTCATTTCACTTCACGATTGTGTCCCACTTGTTGATTCTTCACAAAAAAAATTTAAATTTATATCTTTATGTTTGAAGCCTGAAATATGAAAAAAGATTGAAAAGTTCAAGGGGGTCGAATACTTTCACAAGGCACTGTATATTGTCTATGGTACATGCATAGGCATGTTCACATTATAGTATATTTCCATATGTGTCTCTATTTTCTCTGCAAAATTAGTTCCAAATACTTCAATCACCTGACAATCACAAGATCCCATTCTTTACTTTCAGAGTTTCATAATGCTACCCAGCAAGGATGCCCAATATCACCCCTTCTCTTTGGATTAATGAAGGAATGATCCCATTATTTTATTAGCATTGGCAGCAGCTGCCTGACACTGGTCAGAAAAGTTGAGTTTGCTAGATCAAAAATCCTAGAAAGAGCAAAGGTTTACAAGAATAAAACACAGGTTATGATTAATCTTTTCTTATAAAACTATATTTAAGCCACTCAGCTACTCCTGCTCTATAAAATATTACCTGCAGATTAATCTGCAATTGCATGGGACAGGTTACCTTTAATAGGTAAGCAATATTACTATTGACCAGATGATCTCTATTGAAGACTTTGTCTGCCTATATGAATGACTCTCAAGATACTCAGTAAACTGAATGCAATTTTTATGAGCAATGCATTTGAAAGTTGTCTAACCTCTTCTTTAGGATACAACCTCCAACTCTCCTTTGGCACAGTAGTTGTATCCTGGTTTATGTCCCCTTGGATTATCATCAGTAGTGCAGAGGAATCACATTCTTTTCTCCGTTGGCTTTTTAGATTTTTACAAAAGTGAATTTTAAAAAGCTTCATTTTGTATTGTGTATGACATAATCCATCCAGGTGAGCAAATCAATGGGTACTGTCTAGTACCCATGAATCTTGTATAAGACCCTATTGTGTTTTTCTGTTTCCCAGTTCCTTCCATTACTTTAGGCAAGCTTGCACTCCTCCAGTCACTCTTGCATATAGATCACATTGAATAGAATAGTTTTAGTGAAATACAAGCTTTATTCAATATTGTTAAAACAGTCATATCTATGGATTAGATATGTTACATTTCCAGAGTAAAGAAAGAAAAATAAGTTTGCAAAATAAAAACAAAACAGGCTGATATTGTCTAGAGAAAAGCAAGGTCATAAGCATGAAAGGAGACTTTACAAAAATGATCTTTGAAATTGATTTTTGCTATGAAGATACAAAAATAAAAAGATGTGAATCAAGACAGTACATACAAACACATACATCCAATAAATATGTCAAGCTTACAATATTTAAATAGGGCTAAGTTTACATATAAATAATAAAGAAAAATACTATATTGTTCTTCAACAAATTAATGAAAATTAATGAAAACTATATAGGGCAGAATTGACATTGATCATATATCACCAGTTTCCAATAATGTTGGGAATCAATTTACTTTGTGATTTTAATACCATAACTGTTATGCCATTGAACTCTGTGTCCCATCACACAGTGAATTTCTGTAATTTTGCAATAGTAATGTAAAAAGCCTGTTTCCAGCACAGAACCTCTAAGGCTGGTTTCACACTGCGGTTTTTTACTGATCAGGTTCGATCAGGTTTGTGTGCCAAAACCAGGAGAGGAACCAGGAGTGGAACTTGCAGAGACAAACTATAATTGAAAGATTGACACCTGTTCTGAGTTTTGGAGTCACTCCTGGTTTTGAAACACAAAACCTGACCTGACCTGACCTGATCTGACCGCAGTATGAAACCAGCCTTAGGCTGGCTTCACACTGCAGTTTTCACTCATCAGTGTCCATTAGTGTTTGGGTGCCAAAACCAGGAGAGGAACCAGGAATGTCTCCAAATCTCAGAACAGGGGTCAATCTTTCAATTATAGTTTGTCTCTGCAAGTTCCTTTCCTGGTTCCTCTCCTGGTTTTGGCACCCAAACACTGATGGACACTGATCAGTGAAAAACTGCAGTGTGAAGCCAGCATTAGTGGCAGGCAATATTAAAAACATCAGTTAAATAAGACCGAATGGAAACAATAAGAAAATGAGTAGTTCTAAAAGTGCCATGAATTCAGTTTACTTGAAAATGTGTATATACGATATATCACCTCCAGAATATGTACAAAGGTAGACTGCATCAATCTGAATATGGCTGCTTTCACATCAGCATTTTCTGCCAATCGCAGCAGATCTGGTAGCTTTGCCGCATCACTGGCGGCAAGCCGCATTCATTCCCTGTGGGACTACCAGTCATGTGCGGCAAGTGCAATTTTGCCGGATCCATAGGTGCTAAAAGAGTTTTTTGACTTGCCACAAGTGCCGGAACTAGCAACACCGCACTTGCCGCACCTGACTGCACGTCCAAAAGGGAATGGGGCTTGCCGCAAGTGCAGCCGTTATGCAGCAGGTTGCGACAAATACAGCAAACCTGCTGGGTCTGCCGCAAGTTTCAAAAATCGCTGATGTGAAAGGTGCCTAAGGGCCGCTTTACACACACCAACTTCTGCGACCAACTTCTGAACAGATCTCTGGTTGCAGTGAAATCATGGACATATTGCGCCATTTGTACACAGCCACAAAATGGAGCAATGTGTCCATGATTTCACTGCAACCAGAGATCTGTTCAGAAGTTGGTCGCAGAAGTTGGTGTGTGTAAAGCGGCCCTAATGGCCACTTTACACACACCAACTTATCTGTCCAACTTCTGAACAACTTAGGCTGGCTTCACACCACATTTTTTTCCCTGATCAGGCACGATCATGTTTCTGTGCCAAAACCAGGAGTGTCTCCAAAACTCAGAACAGGGGTCAATCTTTCAATTACAGTTTTTCTCTGCAAGTTCCTCTCCTGGTTCCTCTCCTGATTTTGGCACACAAACACTGATGGACACTGATCAATGAAAACCTGCAGTGTGAAGCCAGCCTTACTGGTTGCAGTGAAATCATGGACACATTGTTCCATTTTGTGGCTGTATATAAATGGATTAATGTGTCCATAATTTCACTGCAACCAGAGATCTGTGAACAATATCTGCACAAATATCTGTGTGTGTGACATGGGCCTAAAGTGGCCCTAATGGTGGGTTTACACAAACCAATTTATCTGTTCAATCTCTGAACCAATCTCTGGTTGCAGTGAAATCATGGATACATTGCTCCATTTTGTGGCTGTGTACAACATGGAGCAATGTATCCATGATTTCACTGCAACCAGAGATTGGTTCAGAGATTGAACAGATAAATTGGTGTGTGTAAACCCACCATAAGACTTGCATAACAGCAAGTTTACTTGCAACCCTTACAAGTGATTTTTGCATCTTTTAGGGCAGTGTTTCCCAACTCCAGTCCTCAAGGCACACCAACAGGTCATGTTTTCAGGATTTCCTAAGGCTGGCTTCAGACTGCGTGTCTGATCCGATCCGTAGCTGTCCGCTTGAAGCAGACAGCCGCGGACCGGATCAGCACACAGGACGGGGGGCTATTATGCCCTCCGATCCTGTGTGCAGCCGCACGCAGCTCCCGATGCTAATAGGTGAGGACCGCGGGCGCCGCGGTCCTGACCTGTCAGCTGGTTCAGCTGCGTGCGGCTGCACACAGGATCGGAGGGCATAATAGCCCCCCGTCCTGTGTGCTGATCCGGTCCGCGGCTGTCTGCTTCAAGCGGACAGCTACGGATCGGATCAGACACGCAGTCTGAAGCCAGCCTTAGAATTGCATAGGTGATAATTTAATCACTTGCACAGGGGATAATTCCATCATCTGTCTAATGATAAGGAAATCCTGAAAACATGACCTGTTGGTGTGCCTTGAGGACTGGAGTTGGGAAACACTGTTTTAGGGTATGTTCACACAGTGCATTTTTTATTCATTTTTGCATGAAAAATGGATCACTCCCTGTGATTTCCAGAAAAGTCAATGAGTGTTGAGAAATTCTGTTCCGATGCGACACTTTTTACTGGTGCATTTTTTGGAGAGAAAACTCATTCAGAAACAGAATGAGCATGTCAATTACTGATCCGCTAACTCCATTGTAATGCTAAAAAAGCAGCAAGAACACACCAATAATGTGTCAATAACGCATCAAAAATGGGATACATTTTGAGTCCGTTTTTTTTCCACAAACAAATCCAGTTTTGCTGTTGAAAAATGTAGCACAAAAAACGCAGTGTATGCACATTGCCCTACAATGGTCATTTGATGAACCAACATGTCTTCCAATCCAATGACCCCTCTGGTCCCATTAATATTGTATTAAAGAAATATTCTCTCTTTTACATGAGCAACTTAGGCTAGGGTCACACATAGAAATCCGTTTTTGGAAGTGATTTCCATGACCAATCCGTTTTTTTTGGGTCCTTTTTGAGCCTCCTGCACCCCTGAACGTTTTTGGACTTAGTCATTTTTTGACCAAAAATCTTGAAAAAACTGATCCGTTTTTTTAAGGCACCCAAAAAACGGATCCGTATTTCCATAGGGACCATGTTAAAAATGTTTTGTTTTTTTTTAAAACGGACCCCAAAAACGGACCTAGCAATGTTTTTAGGTGCAGAAAAAAAACAGACAGGGTGTTTATTACATCTAATCTGTTTTTCTATCTGTTTTTGGACTTAGAAAAAAAAAATCCAAATTCTGAAGCCAAAAACGGACCAAGGGCTTATGTGTGACCCCAGCCTAACACTGTTTTTGGTGCTATTTTAATGCATTTATACTTGCAGTTTTAATCATTTCTTCAAGTGAAAGCAGATCCCACCAAAGTCTATGTGTTTTCTGGTGCTTTGCCCACTTTTAGGTATTTTTCACTTGCAGATTTTGGTGCAGAAAAAAAGAAGCAACATACACATTCTTTGTGCATTTTCCCTGCATTTATTTCATAGTCTATATGATAGAAACACAGGGGAAAAAACACACAGAATAACGCACCAAAAACGCACCTTAGATGCTAAAAACGCAGCGTTTTGCATACCAGAAGATGCATTTTTCGGTGCAGGAAAAAACTGCTAGGTGGGCACATAACCTTACTGTGCATTAATGGAATTGGAAACCTACTGAAAAAAAGTTGCCAGAACAATTTTTAAATGTCATATGTAAAGACATAGGCTAGGGTCACACTTATGCATAAGTGGGTAGCTCCATATACAGGAGCAAGGTGACTATAACAAAATAGGTGCTTTGTCATTATTTTCCTATATGTACTTGCCACTTTTGTGTCTTTACTTATAACCATATGGGGTCTGTTTATGTTGACTAAATGGAAAATTGATTGACTCATATCCATATATGTGTATATAGAATTTTTGCATAGACAGTGGTACATTAGTGGAGGTATCAATTGACTAGCACTTTTTGTTAGGTGGTCCATTTATACCCTGGCACACAGGGAGCACACCCACAACCTCATGTGGAGGTTTTTACATGTTTTTAATTGTTCTTAAGAGTTTGTGTTGGTGCTTTGTCTTGCTCATAAAAGTGTATTAAATAAACTTTATATTTTATATTTTTCACAATTACCCTGTTGTAGAGTTTTGGTTTATAGTTGCTATATTTTCATATACGCCTCTGGTGCTATTGAACACAAAATTGTTCTTCCTTGTTTGAATTATATGTGTTAAAAAATTAAATATGAATATTAGCTGTGGGCAACATGTCTCTAGGGGGTGCCCACCCCACCTAGAGACATACTGTCCACTCCACTCAGCATGTTAGGGGTTAATAATGAATTTACTGTAAGCCTTCCATTGTTGGCTTTGTAGAAATGTATGAATGAAGCCACGGCTCCCCTAACACTTGAGCAGATACTGTACGTAATGTACGTATAGTATCTGCCGCTGTTTGAGGTCCTGTAACCATTAACATTAGGTCTATGGGCAGTGCATCCCATAGACCTAGTGTTAATGGTTACAGGATCCTGGACAGCGGCAGATACTATACATACGTCACGTACAGTATCTGCTCTAGTGTCAGGGGAGCCACGGCTTCATTCATACATTTCTACAAAGACGACAATAGCCGGCTTACTGTAAATGCATTGACCCATAACATGCTGAGTGGAGTGGACAGCATGTCACTAAGGGGGGTGGGCACCCCTAGAGACATTAAATCACTGACAAAATTCTAGAGTCCATAATATCTCATCTATCATCAGCCGCATAGTCTCACTATAGGTCCATATAACCAGATAAAGACAAACGGCAACGTCTACAACGTATTTAGTATATAAATGCAATTATTTTTATTTATTACAGGAAAACATCACACTCATTAAAAACCTTCCCATAAAAACACCCCAGACAGTGTGTATGCGGATATACGGTTCCAAAGTACTGGCAAAATACTATTATAGATACAGTATGGACACTCTCTAACTTAGCACTTTATGCACTCTGTGTGGGTCAATAATGTTTACAATACACTGAGCTGTATCCCTGTCCTCATGGACAATCTTTGGGTGTCAGTAGGTGTAGTGGAGGATGGATATATATCCCCCTGTGCAGACTAGGTGAAGACTGTATCTATAATGGTATTTTGCCTGTACTTTGGAACAGTATATCCGCATACACACTGTCTGGGGTGTTTTTATGGGAAGGTTTTTAATGAGTGTGATGTTTTCCTGTAATAAATAAAAATAATTGCATTTGTATACTAAATACGTTGTAGACATTGCCGTTTGTCTTTACCCCCTAGAGACATGTTGCCCACAGCTAATATTCATATTTAATCTTTTAATAAACATTTAACACTTTGTTCATCCCTGCAAGAGCAGAGATGAACAAAGTATACGGTAACTGCATTGCTCAGGATTACACATTCTGAGCAATCCGGTTCCAGCATTGCGGTTGCGAGAACTGCTCCGAAAGCTGCAGCCGGCATGATTTATAGCAGAGCCGGAGACGGAAACCGGATTGCATGTAAAGCAATCTGGTTACCATAATGGGCTTCTATGGGGAGCATTTCCTGATCCGGTTTTGAGCTTTTTGAAAGCTCAAAACCGGATCAGGATTTAAAAAACCTGCTGCATGTGTGACCCTAGCCATAATGTCACTGTAATGTCACTGTAATACTGATTGATACCTCTGGTGAAGAAAGCCACTTTGTTGTTCTTATTTAATCAGCAATGGAAGTTTTCTGCTAGTTAGTTTTCAGCATAGTTGCCAGACTGTACAATGGGACTTGTCCTCCCTGTCTATGATTTCTTGGGCCGTTGTCCATCCTCCGGACTGTGAATGACCTGCCTCCTCTGTTTGAAATCTCAGCAGTGATCTGTCATTCATAGACTATAGGGAGATGGAGGGGTCGGGGAATCACAAACAGGGAAGAGAGCCCCATTGTGTAGTCCAGCCGCTGTGTAGTAAATGTAATTAGCAGAAAATTTCAAATACTGATTAAAGAAGAACAACAAAGCAGATTTTGTTACCAAAGAAATCAATGTAATCAGTATTACAGCGCGATTACAGCCATGTATTTACATTAGATTACAAAACTGTGCTGACAGGTTCTCTTTAAAGGGGTTTCTAATATATTTAAAAACACCTTACTACCCATAGGGATGCTTTTAAAATCAATTAATAAATGAGCCATACTTGATCAATATTATCCGCTTGGATGAAGCTCAGGCCATGCAAGCGATCTGCATTGGGATGTTCTCATTTGGTGTGTAGGCAAATATGTCCCTGAAAACAAGCTGTTCCACTGAAGCAGCCTGTGCTGGATCTACATGTGTGTATGGTTCCATTTATTAATTTAAAAGTGTGGGGCTCCATCGGTCTGGTCGCTACAAAGGGGTACTGCACTCACTGAACGGTTGTGGTGTCTCAGTCCTAAAGGAAATGGGATGATGAACTGAGGCCCCACCAAACACACCACACACCCTAGGACCCAGGGGACCATGGGCGAACCTAGGGGGAGGGCCCAGTCAAAAAGGGGGACAAGGGAAGAAGAGACGTTGGGGAGATAGTTAGTTAGTGAGTGAGTGAATTAGGTGGAAGCCAAGTGTGCAGACGAGCACAGAGAGGACCCCAGAGGTACAGGTGGAGTGAGAACAGCCTGGCAACAAAGATCCGGGACTAAGATAGTTGGACGGAGGGGTTGGTCAAGAACCAGGGAACCGGGCCCAGAGCGTAGCATGAATGCTGTAAGCCCGAACCACCGAACCAGAGGCCATGCAGTCCACAGGGGTGGTGGCCGCAACCCAACACACCCGCTGAGAAGGCAGCCAAATTAGGGTCAGGAGACAGGTACCTGTCACCCAACAGGACCCTTGGCTGCCAGATTGGGGCACTGCGTGCAGAGGCACTGCCAGGAGAGGTCAAGATGTAGCAATGGGAGTGAGAGACCAGAAAACGGAGGGGTCCTGGGCAAATTTTTCCAATTCCTTGTGGACAGGCCAGACTGGACTTGGTAGAGAGAAGCCCTGGCAGCCAAGTACAACTGAAGTGAGGAAACTGGGTGCAGAATTCCAATGCTGTGTGAGACTGATTTATTTTCCCGCCTGCAGAGCCACTGATTGCCACTGCAAACGAGACACAGAGGCCCAGTGCAACCACGGCCTTACACACTCTTGCAAATAAACACCTCTGCCCCGGGTTACTGCTTAACCTACAGGGAGTGACGACATCAGGCTGCCATACCAACAACCCCGGAGGTCTGACCCGTACCATCGGTACATACTGACTGAGAACCATAGGTGGCGTCATGTGCACTCCCCCTATAAACTTTATTCCCATCCAACACATCCAAGAACCTGATCCCCAGCCAGACAGTATTCCAACTCTCCCGGGGTAACAGAAGCTGGGTCTCAACCCCTGTGACTCCCCTGGCAGAACTGTTAGCCCGATTCCGAGTACCCCACGACGTCAGGGACGGGCGAGTCAAAAGCATTTCTTTGGTTTCTAAGTTTTGTTTAAATTGTCATACCATTAACTTTGAAAACAGTTTTCTTTCATTTAGGCTGGAGTCACATTTCCAAGAGATTTGCATGAGTTGCAACTCCTCACCGGCCACGGCCAACTGCTCACTGGTCAGGTGCATGCAGCCGCATAGAATTACATACAGCTGCATGCTTCTTCCGGAGAGTGGGCAGCCATGCATAATGAAGAGATATGCGTCTTTTGCAAGTGTTACTCGACCTTATTTAAATTTGATAGTTTTGTATAGTCAAACTAAATCTTTAAGTATGGCAACATGATGCAGCATGGATTATATAGCGCAACTGGGCTAATTCACAGTAAAAATATAGCCTAATATTCACTTATTTTACAAATACCTTTAATTCGTAACTTATTTCTCCATTTAAATAGCTGTTTACAAGATTTGGTTGGCTATATTGGAAACAAACAATGGATATAAACAAATTTGGAAAATATTCACATTATACGACACAATGAGAAAAAGAAAAATCTTAAATATGTTAAAACAAGACAGATAAATAGTTACAATTTTATACTAGTATACAAATTAATATATGATTTTAGTAGCATGATATGAACATGTACATCATCTAATGTCTCATAGCTAATCCCTGTGTACAAACACAAGGACTGACAATACTTCATAATAAAATGTAATCTTCATTAAATCCCCAAAAAATGTAAGAGGGAAATAGTAATGGATTTCACAAGCAAAGATGATGGCATCATAGTCGTATAACAAAAGCAAAAGTGACTAGAGATAATTGGCAAATATCTCAAATTTATTCATAGAATATAGAATGGTAGAGATGGAAGGGACCTTCTGGCCATCAGCTCCAACCTCCTACTCAAACCAGGATTCATTAGTTCATCCCAGACAGATATCTGTCCAGTCCCTGTTTGAGTCTTCCATTGAAGGAGAACTCACCCCCTCTCATGGCAGCCTGTTCTACTCATTGATGAGCCTCACTGTCCAAATATTTTCTAATATGTAATGTGTCTCCTCCAATTCAGTTTCATCCCATTGCTTCTAGTCTTTTATTGTGCAAATGAGAATAAATCTGATCCCTCTAGTGTGACAGCCCTTGAGATATTTGTAGACAGCTATTAAGCCTCCTTTAGGTCTTTTTTTAGGGAAATGATTAAATTAAAGCTTTTCTATTAGGTAAATTTGATTTGTGTCAAATTTAAATTAAGATGTAAAAAAATATTAATACTAACCTCATCACGCACCTGTGCCACCACCCTTTAGCTCACTGGTCATCCATGCCTCTTCCTTTTACCTTCCACCACTATAATTTTTACAGATCTTTTTACCTACACATGTTCTTCAGCCACTTCAATCTGTTGCAGGGCTTCTGTTATGATTAGGTCTCTAATGTCTCTGTATGCCTGTGTCACCGAAAGGCCTAATCAGCATCACAATGTGCAGTTGAAACAGCTGTGCCAGAAGCCAAGTACCAGAGTGAGTCAGGTCAAAGTAGATGCAGGCAAAATGGGGAAAAAACAAAAGAGACATGGGAGACCAAACAGTGGGCTTCAAAGGTGGTGGGTCAGGAAAGGGTCGAGGTGAGTATTTGTTTTCTTTTAAACCTTTTACCATCCCTCTATAGTTCATCAAAATGGTGAACATCTGGCTGCTATTTTGCTGAATTTGCAATAGGTTAATTAAAAAATATATATATTCTGGGGAATATGTATTTTTGTAAATGTGAGATAATTTACTAAAATAAATTAATTAATCTCTAGTTGCAAATTATAATATATGCCTTCCATGATGACGGTAACCCTGAAAATGATAACCTGACCTCCATAGCTCTTATCTAGCATGCAATAGAGTGTCCTGCTGAATCATTTTTATGCACTAGCACATTGAATATTTGTCCTTGATCACTTTAACCTTGTAATAATTTCTTGCCTTTAATATGATGAATACAGGCTTTATATTGTCTCCCTTTAAAAAGATTTTTTTTGACATTTAATAAGATTGCGTTTTAATATGTTTTTAGCACTCCTTGTGTTTGCAGGCAGTTATGGCTAAAACATAGGCAAAATATTTAGGTTTTTATTTTTATTGTATAGTATTTAGGCAAATGTTTAATTAATTTACATATATTTGTGATAATATATTTGTATCTCTATAGTTAATATTACCTTCATATACCAATATTAAAGGTGTTGTCTAGTGCTGAAGAACAATGTTATATTCTGCCAGCCCTGTGGATCCACTACTCTCAGCTCTAGTTGTTTGAGCTAGCTCTAAAAAGCAAAAATTTTGCTTTCTAAGTATAAATGGGACCACTTAAGCTTACTTGCTTAAGTGGTCTGGTAACTAGAGGAGCCTGTGTTTAGATGCTCTTCAAGTGTATATCTTTGACTTTTGGATGGTGCAGGTGTTGCTTCTGAAGCCACTGCTCTGGAATGGCCAGTGCTGGATTCACCAGGGTATGTGTTACATGGTCAATACGCAATACATGAAGGCAATACAGAGGAAACATGACGTCTTTTTGGAATACTGGGAAAATCTTACTCCGGGCGATCATTAATTACACTTTTGCACAGAAGAGGGGAGGTATGATTTACAGACACACAGCTATGACACAATTCTGAGCTGGAGTTGATTACCGGGGTTTTATTCAAACTTCTTTCCATTACATCACATTACTTCTCTCAAAGCATTCCTTCAACATCTATGAAAGTGTCTTTACAAAGCATCTCTCTTCACAGATAAATTCTCTTCACCCATTGTCTAGACCTGAGCACCTTTGTACCTTTCTCATGCAAGCAGGGCCGGTTTTAGACAAAGTGGGGCCCTGGGCAAAAGTTAAAAGTGGGGCCCCAACTGCTAGTAAATTGCACCATCACACACAAACATTTAAGGTATATTTACCGGAGCCTATTTCAGACCTTTAAAGAGGACCTGTCACCCCCCCCTCCTGGAATTCAATCTAATAGCAGCACTGAATGCAGCATGTATGCTGCATTTAGGCAAGGGGTCCTCCATGTGTCTGCGTGGTTTGTACCCTAAATATAACCTTTTGAAAACTCACAGTAAAAAGTCAACAGGGCATTACCAGTGCCAGCAGTCAGCTTGCTTCCCGGGGGCCATTCCTGCCCCTGCGTCTTCGTTCCGCCCTCCTCTCTGTCCTCGCCGCCTCCTTGATAGGTTTGTCATCCATCCTCGCCTGCGCCTCCTTGTGCTACTTCACGCAGGCGCAGAGCGAGGTCTTTTCTCTGTATGTATCCTGCCTCCCACCCTGACGGTCAGCGCTTGTGCCTGCCCTGCTCCGTGTTATGCTGTATATACGAAGCAGGGTGGGCACAAGCGCTGACGTCAGGGCGGGAGGCGGGACAGGCTCGCAGGATACACACAGAGAAAAGACCTCGCTCTGCGCCTGCGTGAAGTAGCACAAGGAGGCGCATGCGAGGATGGATGACAAACCATCAAGGAGGCGGCGAGGACAGAGAGGACAAATTAAATGAAGATAATACCAAAGAATTTGTGACTGCAATCATTTTCAGGAAGAAACTGAGTATTATCTGACAGAATTGCAGGGGCGTCAATACTTTTGGCCACAACTGATTATATAATATAATATATATATATATATATATATATACACATAGCATGTGATTTGTATTCTATATAATGTGTGTGATCTGTGCACATACATGTGTGTGTCTATTTATGTTGGATGATCACGGGACTTGGATGGATCAGGATCTGCACAGCGCAGAACAGGACTATGGATAGATCAAGCTGTACACAGCGCAGAGCAGGACTATGGACGGATCAGGCTCTGCACAGCGCATAGCCAGACTATGGAGGGATCAGGCTCTGCACAGCACAGAGCAGGACTATGGAGGGATCAGGATTTGCACAGCACAGAGCAGGACTATGGACGGATTAGGATCTGCACAGCGCAGAGCAGGACTATGGATAGATCAAGCTGTACACAGCGCAGAGCAGGACTATGGATGGATCAGGCTCTGCACAGCACATAGCCAGACTATGGAGGGATCAGGCTCTGCACAGCACAGAGCAGGACTATGGAGGGATCAGGATTTGCACAGCGCAGAGCAGGACTATGGACGGATTAGGATTTGCACAGCGCAGAAGCGGACTATGGATGGATCAGTATCTGCACAGCGCAGAGCAGGACTATGGACAGATCAGGCTCACCATATGTGGACATATGACACCTTCCTTAGTCACCACTACTGCCAACATGCTCATTAGAGAAATACTTAAAAAAAAGATTCTTACATAGTTTTCTGCAGAGAGGCTGTGAGTCTTTCTATGGGGCCACAGGTGTCTCCTAGGCTGCCCTGCTGCAAATCCTGCAGCTCCAGGGCACAAGTAACACTATCATCTCCTGACAGGCAATCACAGATATGCTTATAAAGTGAAGTCTGCGATTGGCATTTGACATGTCCCTCTGTGCAGTGATATGGCTGGAGCAGGGGGCCACTGCACAGGCCCAGGGCCGCACCGTCCATTGGACAAGGTGAGCCCTGTCATTCAGGCAGCAGCTGGCAGGGGGAGCGGCAGTGCAGAAGCGGCGCTCATGCACGCAGCCTCCCCCAGTCATGGCGCCGGCCGCTCACCCGAGCGCACCGCAGGTAAGCGGCGCGACCCGGGGAGAGGGACAGAAGAGGCGCCCACGGCTCAACAGCACCCCCCCCCCCCCGGTGCTCACGGCGCGGCCGGCAATACTGCCGGTGCCGCGGCCCAGGCGGCTCGCGGCGGCAGAGGGGACGGCAGTGCTGGGCTCCACCAGCACCCCCCCCCCCCGTAATCGGTGCCGCGGCTCAGGCGGCAGAGGGGCTTGGTGCACCCTGCACAGGCCCCCCCCTTATAGTGGATATGAGAGAGTTAATTATCCTGCTCCCACTCCCTCCCAGCCCCCTCCCTTTTCTCATACCCTCCGTGGATCTTCAGCATGGCACAGTCAGGCAGCCGAGCGAGTCACACTGTGAGCTGTCAGTGACTCCTGGCCCCCTCCCCTCTGCACCATGTAGACACGACCAGCGGCAGCAGCAGCAGTAACTGGTGAGGACAGGGACCCATTCAGGATTATCATCATGCAGCACATTGTCCCCAGCATTGTCCTGTCAGTGCTGACTCTGCCGCCGGTTCTCCACTTTCACTAGTTATTTGGGGTCCCCTCCCGCTCTGGCCCCCAGTGCAGCTGCACCTGCGATATGACCGCCCCTGAATGGGGCCCCTCAGAGGGTGGGGGCCTTAGGCAAATGCCCAGTCTGCCCCCCCCTCCTAACGCCGGCCCTGCATGCAAGTGAGGTGAGGGGGAAGGAGTAAATAAGTGTTGTCTCTCTCACTGCTATCTTGAAGTAATAAAGATAATCCTGACTGTCCTGATGCTTTCCCTGATAACAGCAATTGTTTCTCTGCACAAAATGGCCAGCCATAAACAAATCACTTCCAGGGAAAGGAAGGCGGGGTTTTGTCATTTTGTTTTATTCACACTATATCTGATAACGCTGATTTTATCCTCAGTTCTAGCCATTCAAATACTGCAAGCATCTCACAATCGGCCAAGCACCAAGTGTGACCGAGCACAGCGATGCTCCCTCCAGTGGTTTGCAAAGGTAAATCACCTGAACTCCTAACGCGAACATTGAGGTGTTTTTGTAAAGTCTGTGTTTAGTACAAACACCGAACTTTAAAGTTTGGTGCACTCATCCTATCCAGTATTTACATTATTTTTGTGCATTGAACAACCCAATTAACAAAAATTTCTCTGGTGAAAGCCAAATTTTTGCTAAATGTAGCTTTTATATGTTAGCAAAATATTGGAATCTGAGAGTCCTCAGTGGTTGATACCTTTCAATGGCTAACTGAAAATATGGTAAACATAGCCAACTTTCGGGACACTATGGCACCTTCGTCAGGCTGATAATGACACAAATTCTGAAGACACACACATGTATACATTAGCAAAAGAAAAAAAAAGGAAAAAAAACAATGTTAGATGCTGTAGTAAATACAACAGGTGACATAAAGCAGAGTCAGGCAAGGGAGGAAGAGAGCTGAGCTGGGAGGTAAAGTAAAAATTCTAAGATAAGAGGAACAGGAACAGATTGTATTATTGTTATATGGTTAGTGGCCTGTGGAGACCTAAAAATACTTTAGTGAGTTGTGGAAAGCCATAAATCAAAGCTAGAGAGTTCACATAAGAAGTGTCAAAAGTTCATTGTCCTCTAAATGGAGTCTGTTGGAGATGTGATATCCCCAAATGTCCTTTCATTTTATATTTGTTTGTGTAGAAAAAAAGCCCAGGTTTAGATCCCGCGGTTTTGCCCTGAGGAAGCAGCAGGTCCTGCTGTGAAACGCATTGGCTCAATAAACAGACATCAGACATAACCTTCCTGCTTTGTGGTCTGCGCGGAATCTAAACCTGTTTTTTTTTCTACACAAACGGATTTCTCCCTCACCAGGTGTCTGCAGCGTCCAGGATAATGGCCCTTGCAGGTTGTTGTGACTCACACAACCCTAAAAGGTGAGTCACACTAATCGGGGGGCACTGAATTATCATCATAGATAAGACCCTACGTGTGCTCCCTTCTCTCTTTGCTTTCATTTTACAGTATATACTCGTGTATAAGCCGAGTTTTTCAGCACAAAAAATGTGCTGTAAAGTCCCCCCCTCGGCTTATACATGAGTCATATACGGTATTCCCTTTACCCCATTCAGTATACAGGTGCCCCCCCATCAGTGGTATACAGGGCCCCCCCTTGCTGTCGCACACCTGTAAAGTAATAGATCATTATACTTATCCCTGTCGCTGTCGCCGCCGCCGCTCTGACACCGCGCTCCTCCGGGTCTTCATGCTTCTTCCTGCTTCCTCCTCCGGCGGGCGCAGGCAATGACGTCATTGTCTGTGCGCCGGAGGAAGAAGCATGAAGACCCGGAGAAGCGCGGTGTCAGAGCGACGGCAGCGGCGACAGCGACAGGGATAAGTATAATGATCTATTACTTTACAGGTGTGCGGCAGCAAGGGGGGGCCCTGTATACCACTGATGGGGGGGGGCACCTGTATACCACTGGGGCCTGTATAAACCACTGGGGCCTGTATACATCACTGGGGCCTGTATACACCACTGGGGCTGTATACACCACTGGGGCCTGTATACCACTGGGGCTGCTGTATATACTGCTGGGGCCTGTATATACCACTGGGGAGGCTGCTGTATACCACTGGGGCTGCTGTATATACTGCTGGGGCCTGTATATACCACTGGGGAGGCTGCTGTAATACTGCTGGGGCCTGTATATACCACTGGGGAGGCTGCTGTATGACCACTGGGGAGGCTGCTGTATATACTGCTGGGGACCTGTATATACCACTGGGGAGGCTGCTGTATATACTGCTGGGGCCTGTATATACCACTAGGGAGGCTGCTGTATACTACTGGGGCTGCTGTATATACTGCTGGGGCCTGTATATACCATTGGGGAGGCTGCTGTATACTACCACTGGGGAGGCTACTGTATACTACCACTGGGGAGGCTGCTGTATACTACCACTGGGGAGGCCTGTATACCACTGGGGGGGCCTGTATACCACACTGCAGGGGGCTGTATACCTGTGCTGGGGTCCACCCTCGGCTTATACACAAGTCAATAGCTTTTCCCAAGTTTTAGGAGCAAAAGTAGGGGGTCGGCTTATACACGGGTCAGCTTATACACGAGCATATACAGTATATAAAGACGCATGAATCTGTGATGTCCCCAAATGCCCATTCATTTTATATAAAAACACATGAATCCATGTTCTATCTACTGGCTAACACGGTGCAAACATTTTTTGCTTTATATGTTATTAATAAGCTATCCAAGATATAAGATTTAAACCAGTTACTCACATTTTATGGATATTTTAATTGTGATGAGAAATGTTTGTAAACGTTTACATTGGAGAATACAGAAAAATCATCAGTTCCCTTGATAGCAACCAGTTCATTTTACTAGTATTCCTAGATATTTTTGAAAACTGATATTAGAATGGCAGTATTTCACTAT
Organism: Allobates femoralis; assembly: GCA_033576535.1. Lineage (NCBI taxonomy): Eukaryota > Metazoa > Chordata > Amphibia > Anura > Aromobatidae > Allobates > Allobates femoralis. The sequence continues at coordinate 375,019,796 of JARQOC010000005.1, forward strand.
TTTTATTTGCAAAGGAGAATAAAATTATTGTCTTTATATGCAAGAAAATATAGCTTACCAATGATGAAATAAGATATAATAATAAACTATAATATAAAATCTCAAATAAAAAGCATTCTAAAACGCATCCACATTCATATTACATCTAGTTGTAATTATGTCAAAATCTAACTCAAAATCATCACACAAAATTTCTCTAATGAATTCTATATAGTAAATAAATATTTTCAAGCATTAACATTATTTAATAAATTAATAACTGCGCAAACAAAAACAACCATTAACTGTCAATTAATAATTGCAATAGAATTAAAGTGGCAGAAATAAGAGAGTGGCAGAAATAAGTGAGTGGTAGAGCTGTCCATCAATACTAATATTCTCAGTTCCACTTGAAAAATAAAATACAGTTGTGTAATACAGAAAATGACACATCACTAAGCAAAAAATGTTGCAGGCACAGGTTTTTGCCCTATAGAGCTTACAGTCTACTGTACAGTTCATAGAGAGGTAAGGTCACTGCTCCAATGTTACAAAAACTGTGGACTATGGAACCATGGTTGACCCAGTAAAGGCAGCAACATACCCACATTACTACTCCTTGAGCCCTGATCTTAAAAAAATAGACTGGAACAGTTTTTAAGACATAGACAGAGGCTATAACTTCATTGCTAATGTTCATGATCATCAATGCAGCATTTATGTTTTCCAGGTTGGTGATATCAGAATGTCTTATATGCAGTTTTTCAGTCATTTATTGTGTCTTCTCAGTGTCATAACAGTCCCAGTCGCCTGCATTATAACTGTGTCTCTGTTCCATGTTGCTTTCTGTAAAACCCTCCAAATCCCATTACACTACATGATTTACACACTTCTTTTTAGAAAGCTTGAAAAATTCCAACACCTATATCCCAGAGTCAGATATCTTCCAACACATCAATGGGTACAAATCCATTTTTCTTCCCACTGGTAACTTTGAGAAATCCATTGTTTTCTTTCTCAGAACTGGCACATATCTGTAAGTGAAAAAAATTCAAAGAAAATAAATATATATAATAAACATGAACCTATTTTTCACTGATTACAATTACATACACTAAAAATGCATTCTACAAAAGTAGCTGTGTAAAGCTACTTTCACATTACGATTTTTAGGGAGCCGATGCTGTCCGATATAAATTGGACAGCATCGGCTGGCTTCTGATGCCTGGAATCGGATGCCAAATAGGCATCCGATTCCGGCATTAAATAGTAGCCTCTGGGCTGAAAAAAAGAAAAAAAAAAAGTTTATGCTCACCTCCCCCCGAGCCCCCGCCATCTCCCGCCGTCTTCCTGCAGGCTCCCAGTGGCTCCTGGTGGCTCCCGCAGGCTGCAGAGTTCTTCTTCATGTGTACAGGACCTGCGGTGATGTCACAGTCACGTGACCGCGGGTTCCACCATGGTAACCCGCGGTCACATGACTGTGACATCACCGCAGGTCCTGAACAGCAGAAGAAGACCTTCTGCTGACACCGGGAGCCTGCGGGAGCCACCGGGAGCCTGCAGGAAGACGGCGGGAGACGGCGTGGGTTCGGGGGGAGGTGAGCATAAACTTTTTTTTTTTTTTAACCCTTGTGCTCCCAGTTAGGAGCAGTTTTACTGTACTGAGCATGCTCAGGGATTGGGTCAGATCGGATGTGCACTAAATGCCATCCGATTTGGTCCGATCCGATTCTGTCAGATTTTATTTTCGGTGCAAAAATCGGAGAAGGCTCTGATTTTTGCACCTATAATAAAATCGGACAGAATCGGATCAGACCAAATCGGATGGCATTTAGTGCACATCCGATTCGGTCCGATGCCCATAGGGCTGCATGGGGCCAAATTCGGATCCGATGCTGTCCGATTTTGATCGGACAGCATCGGATCTGAAAAATCCGTAGTGTGAAACCAGCCTAAGGCTAGGGTCACACTTGCGCTTTTTTCATGCTTTTTTGGAGCCCTGCGTTTTTAAAAAAAACATGTAAAAATGCACCCATAGGCCCCCATGTTAAAAAACGCATACCTAATAGCAAAAACGCATGTCTTAATAGCAAAAACGCATGTGTGACAGTACCATACGTTTTTGTACTTATGTGATTAGCTAACATCAAAAACGCATGGTACATTAGTACCATTTAGGCTGGGGTCACACTTGGCATGCGTTTCAGCATGCTTTTTTCCATTTCAGCATGCGTTTTTTAAGGTGTCTGATGGCACCCTGCATTTTTGCATGCGTTTTTAAATCAGTACCCAAAAATAGTGCATGCACTATTTTTTGGTGCTGTTTTAAAAACGCATGCATTTTTTGAAAACGCATGTTTTTTTTTTAACATGGGCCCCTATTAAAAAAGTATGTTTTTTTGGATGGCACTAAATGGTACTAATGTACCATACGTTTTTGCATGCGTTTTTGATGTCAGCTATTCACATAAGTGCAATAACTCATGCCAAAAATGCAAGGCACTTTAGACATGCGTTTTTTGCTGTTAAGACATCTGTTTTTGCTATTAGGGCATGCGTTTTTTAACATGGGGGCCTATGGGTGCGTTTTTACATGCTTTTTTAAAAACGCAGGTCTCCAAAAAAGCATGAAAAAAACGCAAGTGTGACCCTAGCCTTAGTACCATCCAAAAACGCATGCGTTTTCCATAGGGGCCCATGTTAAAAAAACACATGCGTTTTTAAAACAGCACCAAAAAATAGTGCATGCACTATTTTTGGGTGCTGATTTAAAAACGCATGCAAAAACGCAGGGTGCCATCAGACACCTTAAAACACGCATACAGAAATGGAAAAAAGCATGTAGAAACGCATGCTTTTTTTTAAGTCACTTAAAAAACTCATGCCAAGTGTGACCCCAGTTTAAGCCACTGTCCTGCACAAAACCGCTCCTGTGTGATGCTTGAGCGGCTCGAAAGTGTGTCGCAGCACCCACTATCGACGACACGAGCGTGTATTCATCACAAACTCCAAGACAATGGCGTCATGTATTAGCCAGCCTTCCAGCGCAGGCTGCCCAATCCTAACGCTATTGTGTTGTCCAATGAGCGTGTTTGGGGGCGGTATACACTAGTTTGGCACGCCTATGTTCTCGCCGCGCTGAACATGTACGCCCACATTCCTTTGGGGATTGCAGTGTGTGAAGCGGTGAGGGAAGTCGACTGGATTGGTTCCGCTGTTGGTGAGGCGATTTCCGGGGTGACACATTGCCTTAGGTTGAGGGCGAAATTGCGGCATGTAATGGCGCCATCGGTGATCTAAGGCAACCATGAAAAACGTGCATGTGCACGTTAGATCGCCTCATATCGCCACAAAATATTGCGGCGTGTAAAGGCACCCTAATAGTTGCGCTGCATCCCATCTTATATATATATCTCTGGGAAGGGGAATATGCTAATTTCCTAGCAAAATGGTCACACAATAGAGTTTTCTATGAAATGGAGATGAGGTGACAATGAAATCTCCAAACCATTATACAAAAAAAGACTCCCCTCTCTGATGTACAGAGAAGTGATAAACCTGATTTCCTGAGTCTGGGGATTGAAAGGAAACCCTTGATCACGACCCCTCATGTCCTTGTGCTAGTTTAAAGTGATCCTGAACCCACAAACTAACCACCCCCAGCATCTTTAGACCTATCCCTGCACCCCCTCTTATCATTTCTAGCCCTTTTGCGGAAAAAAAATCGATTTTGTAAAGTAGGGAAAAGTTTATATTTACCTCGTCCTGTGTGGGTTCTCTGTTTCTGAGGAAGCTGCAATAGGCGTGCCTGTCTGCTGCTCCCTTGTAAATATGTACGCCCCTCTCTGCTTGCTAATGGTGGGTTTACACACACCAATTTATCTGTTCAATATCTGAACCAATCTCTGGTTGCAGTGAAATCATGGATACATTGCTCCATGTTGTACACAGCCACACAATGGAGCAATGTATCCATGATTTCACTGCAACCAGAGATTGGTTCAGATATTGAACAGATAAATTGGTGTGTGTAAACCCACCATAAGAGCCTGGCCGCGTCATGAAAGAGGGCGGGGCTAAATCGCACAATACCGGAGCCCTGCTTCCTTTCATGACACGGCCAGGCTCTTAGCAAGCAGAGAGGGGCGAACATAATTACAAGGGTGTAGCAGACAGGCCCCGCCTATTGCGGCTTCCTCAGAAACAGAGAACCCACACAGGACAAGGTAAATATAAACTTTTCTCTACTTTACAAAATCGATGTTTTTCTGCAAAAGGGATGGCTAGAAATGATAAGAGGGGGTGCAGGGAGAGGTCTAAAGATGCGGGGGGGTCAGTTTGTGGGTTCAGGATCACTTTAACCCATATCTGCAAAATGAGCAATTTACATTTTTTTTTATTAAATGACAGATTTTTAATGATTTGGGTCCTAATGAATCAGAAACATAATTTGCCAAATTTTTACAAGTATAGATTTTTCAGAAAAGTTCATCCCAATTTTGGGACATTGGCAGAAAGTGATAGCAAAAACTCAGAAAAGATAGAACTTATTCAACTTTATTTTTTTGTATTTTTTGCTTTCAAACTATTTTGTAAACAATATGTTTATGCACTTTTTTCAAAATATTATATTACAAAATTCTCCAAATAACTCAGGGGAATGGAATACAGCAAAACACTTAGCATGAAAGGGAACATCACACCGTTTGCAAATTCTGGTTGTTTTTTTCTTACATAAAGAACATCTTCTTTGTGTAGCAATTGGCTCTATCAAATGATTACCAATATCAAATCTGACATCACTAACTAGGCCACCTAATAGTTTAGGCTAGGGTCACACATAAGCCCTTGGTCCGTTTTTGGCTTCATTTTTGTCATTTTATTTTTCTAAGTCCAAAAACTGACAGAAAAACGGATTGGATGTAATAAACACCCTGTCCGTTTTTTTCTGGACCTCAAAACATTGCTCTGTCCGTTTTTGAGCCAAAAACGTTGCTAGCAACGTTTTTGGCATCAGTTAAAAAACGCATGCGTTTTTTTAACATGGGGCCCTATGGGAAACGCATGCGTTAACGCATGGCACATATAGGCACCTGCGTTAACGCATGCGTTAACGCATGTGCGTTTTTAATGAAAAAAAATGAAAAAATGACTAAGTCCAAAAACGTTCAGAGGTGCAGGAGCCTCAAAAAGCACCCCAAAAAAACCAGATTGGTTATAGAAATCACTTTCAAAAACGGATTTCTATGTGTGACCCCAGCCTTACTCCGTTGAGCTCCACATCGCTTTGGGGTTGATTGTGTTCTTTTGCTTAGATAGGCCAATGCAATGCTCCTCCTTACACTTAGCAGTGGCACACTTTCTTCTGGATTTGTCTTTTGATATGCCCTCCAGGTGTTGACAACGGCAATGTCTATCATTTGAGTGAAAAGGGGCCACCACCACTTTTTGGAACAGATTCTGACACGGGAGATTTGTTTGTCCTATAAATCAAATCCCCCCATGTGGGAATTATATTCCTGAAACATCAGTTGAATTGAGATTTGGACATGTTTTTTCTGTTTTTGAGAGTACCTACAAGCTGTTGACAAAAGCTCTCTTGTGCTGAAGTTCGTGCCAAACGTGACAACCTTATTATCCTTCCATTTCACCACAAGAATGTTATTTGCTTTATCAAACCGGTAATCACAAAATCCTCCTTCCTTTTGTTTTTCAATCTCCTTGCTTGGCCTAAAGGCCCAGTCACACACGTCAATGTCGTCAGCGATCTGATCGCTGGCGATATTGACGGCTGATCGCTGGTGAGCTGTCACACAGGCAGACTCACCAGCAATCAGTGGACCAGCGACATCGTGGAATTGATTTAAATATTGTTTCCACGATGTCTTGCTCCCGCTGCCAGGCTGCGGTTAGCAGGAGCAGGCTGGTATCCATGGTAAACTGCGGGTATTTAGGCAGCGCGCGCTGCCTAGATACCCGATGTATACCTTGGTTACCAGTCTTCTCCGCTCACCTGCTGGTATCCAAGGTACACAGAGGGTAACTAGGGTCCCTAGTTACCCGCTGTGTACCTTGGATACCAGCCGGTAAACAGAGAAGGCTGGTAACCAAGGTATACATCGGGTATCTAGGCAGCGCGTGTTGCCTAGATACCCACAGTTTACCATGGATACCAGTTCCCAGCGCTTGCTGAGAGGCGCTGGGAGCTGGCTGATCTCGCGTCTCCCGGTGTCTCACGCAGCGATGCTGTGTGTCTACCGGGCGTCTTTCGCCAGGTTTTTGGTCCTGTCCGAAAACCTGGCGACCATCAACCAGAGATTTAACGCTGGTTGGTATACCATGTCACACGCGTCAATATCGCTGCAACGTCACGTGCAGCAGCGACATTGACAGTGATATTGACCGCCCTTTAAGAGGGCACTGTTTTGTGCGATTTTCTCTCATAGCGCCAGTAGCTTGGATGTTTTTGTTTTTCAGCATCACCAGAGCATCAATACTTGTAAAGAAAGTGTCAAAAAATAACTTGTAACTGAATGACTGGGAATTAGGAATTACATTTGTAAGTTGTGAAATTACTCACAAGCCTAACGGTCCTTCCTCTTTGTCAGACTTACCACAGTATGGCACAAATTTGTAGAGGTAGCCGTTGGAACTGCACAGACACCACATTTTGTAGCTGAATTTTATTGGCTTACCTCGCATGTACATGTAAAAACTAGTGAATCAAACAAAAATTTCCATGTAAAAAAAACCCATCGAAAATAGATAGTGCATTCTGCCAATGTCCCAAAAATGGAATGGCAATTTCACTTGAATATAACTCTGGCCTTGGTAAATCTACATCAATGCCATTGCATTATATACCTTCCTTCAAGTATAAACAATAGTTCTAATAACTTTGTGATCACAGAACTGTGATTTTAAATAATAATTTCAGCTTATGATCCTAATTTTGAAAAAAACTCAAATAGGTGTTTTTGAAAGCTCTCTGGGTGGAAGAATATTCAATTAAAAATGACAATGACATGATTTCCTGTTTTGAAAACATTCATTTTACAAACACAACACAAAAAATTGGACCTAATTATAAAATCTTAGTTGCTAGAAGCAAAAGATAAGGTGTCCGAAAAAAAGGACATTGGTAGATAATGGGTTAACGCTACCTGGGTTGTTTTCTGACTCGATATAAGCCTGACCATGTACCAGACTTGTATTAAACGACGAACTGGTGGCAGCAATTAGTGCTTGGGGTTATTCAGGGCCTCTATCCGTGACAAGGTGGCAGTTATGAAATGAGCTTCTGGTTGCAGACCAGAAAGCATATACCACACTCACTGAGAGGTGCCTTAATAAACCAGCACTGATAGGGCAGCTGAGGCCCTTCTTTTATCCTCAGGCAGTTCCCTGACTAGTCTGAGTTTAACAAGAGTAGAAAAAAGCGGCACTCTGCTATGACAATTAGGACATAGGAATATTTCATAAGCAAAAATTGCAGCACTTCTACTATATAATTGTCTAAGGCGTCTGTCGGTCACAGAAATCGCGCGATAGACAGAGGCCACCAATGAGCACAGACTATGCAAAACAGCCGCGCACGCGATTTCCCTCAGACACAGACTCCACGCTGTCAGCCTTCTTTGGTTGAGAGATGATCTTAGTGCAATAAATTGGGACGATGTCCTGAGACATAAAAGTACACAACACAAATGGGAGATGTTTATTAGCATTCTGAAAAGGGCCTGTGCACAATATATACCCTATGGGAATAAGCATGCTAGAAATAGGAGGAAACCACTATGGCTAAATAAAGTGGTAAGAAGTGCAATATGTGACAAAAAGAAAGCATTTAGGGAATTAAAGCAAGTAGGTAGTGATGAAGCATTATTAAATAAATACAGAAAATTAAATAAGGGCCCTTTCACATCTGCGTTTTTCGTAATTCGCGGCAGATGCGGTGAAAAAACCGCATCTGCCGCGTTTGCCGCATAACGGTTCCACTTGCGGCACGGTTGCGGTTTTTTCCATAGGAAGTATAGGGGGACTTGCGGCAGATGCGGCAAGTGCGGTATTGCACTTGCGGCAGGTGCGGCAGAGAAAAAAACCGCAGCTGACCGCGGTTTTTTTCTCTGCCGCACCTGCCGCAAGTGCAATACCGCACTTGCCGCATCTGCCGCAAGTCCCCCTATACTTCCTATGGAAAAAACCGCAACCGTGCCGCAAGTGGAACCGTTATGCGGCAAACGCGGCAGATGCGGTTTTTTCACCGCATCTGCCGCGAATTACGAAAAACGCAGATGTGAAAGCACCCTAACATTTGTAAAAAGCAAATCAAGGCAGCAAAGATTGAGACAGAGAGACTCATTGCCAGAGAAAGTAAAAAGAATCCCAAAATATTTTTTAACTACATAAATAGTAAGAAACTAAAAAATTATGGTGTTGGCCCCTTTAAAAATAGTCTGGGTGAAATGGTGGATGAGAATGAGGAAAAAGCCAATATGCTAAATGACTTTTTCTCAACAGTATTTACACAAGAAAATCCCATGACAGACAATATGATCAGTGATAACAAAAAGTCTCAATTAAATGTCACCTGCTTAACCCAAGAGGAAGTACGGAATCGTCTAAAAATCACTAAAATTGACAAATCCCCGGGCCCGGATGGGATACACCCCAGAGTGCTGCAGGAATTAAGTACTGTCATAGATAGACCATTATTTTTAATATTTAAAGATTCCATAATAACAGGGTATGTACCACAGGACTGGCGTATAGCAAATGTGGTGCCAATATTCAAAAAGGGGACAAAAACTGAACTTGGAAATTATAGGCCAGTAAGCTTAACCTCTACTGTGGGTAAAATCCTAGAGGGTTTTCTAAGAGATGCTATACTGGAGTATCTGAAGAAAAATAACCTCATGACCCATTATCAACATGGTTTTACGAGGGACCGTTCCTGTCAAACTAATCTGATAAGCTTCTATGAAGAAGTAAGTGCTGGACTGGACCAAGGAAATGCAGTGGATGTGGTGTATATGGACTTTTCAAAAGCTTTTGATACAGTGCCACACAAAAGGTTGATACATAAAATGAGGGCAATGGGGATAAGGGAAAATATGTGTAAGTGGGTTAAGAACTGGCTTAGTGATAGGAAACAAAGGGTGGTTATTAATGGAACACACTCAGAATGGGTCACAGTTAACAGTGGGGTACCACAGGGGTCAGTGTTGGGCCCGCTTCTATTTAATATATTTATTAATGACCTTGTAGGGGGCATACGGAGTAGAATCTCAATATTTGCAGATGACACTAAACTCTGCAGGGTAATCAATACAGAGGAGGACAATTTTATATTACAGGAGGATTTATGTAAACTAGAAGCTTGGCCTGTTAAATGGCAAATGCGCTTTAATGGGGATAAATGTAAAGTCATGCACTTGGGCAGAGGAAACAAAAGGTATAATTATGTGCTTAATTGTAAAACACTGGGCAAAACTGTCACTGAAAAAGACCTGGGTGTATGGGTAGATGACAAACTCACATTTAGTGGCCTGTGTCAGGCAGCTGCTGCAAAGGCAAATAAAATAATGGGATGCATTAAAAGAGGCATAGATGCTCATGAGGAGAACATAATTTTACCTCTATACAAGTCACTAGTGCGACCACACTTAGAATACTGTGTACATATCTGGTCTCTGGTGTATAAGAAAGACATAGCTGAACTAGAGCGGGTCCAGAGAAGAGCGACAAAAGTCATTAGAGGACTAAGGGGTCTGCAATACCAAGACAGGTTATTAAACTTGGGGTTATTTAGCTTGGAAAAACGAAGGCTTAGGGGTGATCTTATAATAATGTATAAATATATCAGGGGACAGTACAGAGACCTTTCTAATGATCTCTTTACTCTTAGGCCTGAGACTGGGACAAGGGGGCATCCTCTACGTCTGGAGGAAAGAAGGTTTAATCATAATCACAGACGCGGATTCTTTACTGTAAGAGCAGTGAGACTATGGAACTCTCTGCCACATGATGTTGTAATGAGTGAGTCACTACTAACATTTAAGAAGGGCCTGGATGCCTTTCTTGAAAACTATAATATTATCAGTTATACATACTAGATTCTTTGATAGGGCGTTGATCCAGGGAATTAGTCTGATTGCCGTATCTGGAGTCAGGAAGGAATTTTTCCCCCAATGTGGAGCTTAGTGTTGCCACATGGGTTTTTTTTGCCTTCCTCTGGATCAACATGTTAGGCTATGGGTTGAACTAGATGGACTTAAAGTCTTCCTTCAACCTTAAAAACTATGTTACTATGTTACTTCTTCTGCCCGCCGCTGCCACCCGCTGCTCCATTCACCTCCCCGCCACCACCCCGCTGCTCCATTCACCTCCCCCGCTGCTCCATTTCCCCCCCGCTGCCCCATTTCTCCCCCCCTGCTGCTCCATTTCCCCCCCTCCCGCTTGGTCTCACCCGCAACCGGTGTCTACATCGCCGCTACAGCAAGTAATGAGCGGTCATGTGATAGGCGGGCTGAAGTGACGTGCACAGAGCCAGTCATATGACCGCTCATTACCTGCTGTAGCTGCGATGTAAACACCGGATGCGGGTGAGACCAGAGCGGATGTGAGGGGGGATCCATCCTGCGCTGACCACTCGCCCTCCATCCTGTGCTGGCCACTGGCCCTCCATCCTGCACTTACCACTGGCCCTCAATCCTGCGCTGACCACTGGCCCTGCATCCTGCGCTGACTACTGACCCTCCATCCTCTGCTGAACACTGGCCCTCCATGCTGCGCTGACCACTGGCCCTCCATCCTGCTCTGACCTCTGGCCATCCATCCTGTGCTGACCACTGAAGCCCCATCCTGCACTGACCACTGGCCCTCCATCCTGCACTGACCACTGGCCCTCCATCCTGCGCTGACCACTCTGCCTCCATCCTGCACTGACCACTCCGCCTCCATCCTGCGCTGACCACTCTGCCTCCATCCTGCGCTGACCACTCTGCCTCCATCCTGCGCTGGCCACTCTGCCTCCATCCTGCGCTGACCACTCTGCCTCCATCCTGCGCTGACCACTCTGCCTCCATCTTGCGCTGACCACTCTGCCTCCATCCTGCGCTGACCACTCTGCCTCCATCCTGCGCTGACCACTCTGCCTCCATCCTGCGCTGACCACTCTGCCTCCATCCTGCATTGACCACTCCATCCTGTGCTGACCACTGAGCTTTCATCCTGCACTGACCACCGAGCCTCCATCCTGCGCTGACCACCGTGCCTCCATCCTGTGCTGACCACCGTGCCTCCATCCTGCACTGACCACTCTGCCTCCATCCTGCACTGACCACTCTGCCTCCATCCTGTGCTGAGCACTGAGCCTCCATTCTGTGCTGACCACTGAGCTTCCATCCTGCGCTGACCACTGAGCCGCCATCCTGCGCTCACCACTCAGCCTCCATCCTGCACTGACCACTCCATCCTGTGCTGACCACTGAGCCTCCATCCTGTGCTGACCACTCTGCCTCTATCCTGCACTGACCACTCTGCCTCCATCCTGCACTGACCACCCTGCCTCCATCGTGTGCTGACCACTCTTCCTCCATCCTGTGCTGAGCACTGAGCCTCCATCCTGCGCTGACCACTGAGCCTCCATCCTGCGCTGACCACTGAGCCTCCATCCTGTGCTGACCACTGTGCCTCCATCCTGCACTGACCACTGTGCCTCCATCCTGCGCTGACCACCGAGCCTCCATCCTGCGCTGACCCCTCTGCCTCCATCCTCCACTGACCACTGAGCCTCCATCCTGCGCTGACCACTGAGCCTCCATCCTGTGCTGACCACTGTGCCTCCATCCTGCACTGACCACTGTGCCTCCATCCTGCGCTGACCACCAAGCCTCCATCCTGCGCTGACCACTGAGCCTCCATCCTGCGCTGACCACTGTGCCTCCACCCTGCGCTGACCACTGTGCCTCCATTTTGCACTGACCACTGTGCCTCCATCCTGCGCTGACAACTGTGCCTCCATCCTGCGCTGGCCACTGTGCCTCCATCCGGTGATAACCACTGTGCCTCCATCCGGCGATAACCACTGTGCCTCCATCCTGTGCTGACCACTCTGCCTCTATCCTGCACTGACCACTCTGCCTCCATCCTGCACTGACCACCCTGCCTCCATCGTGCGCTGACCACTCTTCCTCCATCCTGTGCTGAGCACTGAGCCTCCATCCTGCGCTGACCACTGAGCCTCCATCCTGCGCTGACCACTGAGCCTCCATCCTGTGCTGACCACTGTGCCTCCATCCTGCACTGACCACTGTGCCTCCATCCTGCGCTGACCACCAAGCCTCCATCCTGCGCTGACCACTGAGCCTCCTTCCTGCGCTGACCACTGTGCCTCTACCCTGCGCTGACCACTGTGCCTCCATTTTGCACTGACCACTGTGCCTCCATCCTGCGCTGACAACTGTGCCTCCATCCTGCGCTGGCCACTGTGCCTCCATCCGGTGATAACCACTGTGCCTCCATCCGGCGATAACCACTGTGCCTCCATCCTGTGCTGACCACTCTGCCTCTATCCTGCACTGACCACTCTGCCTCCATCCTGCACTGACCACCCTGCCTCCATCGTGCGCTGACCACTCTGCCTCCATCCTGTGCTGAGCACTGAGCCTCCATCCTGTGCGGACCACTGAGCCTCCATACTGTGCTGACCACTGAGCCTCCATCCTGCACTGACCACCGAGCTTCCATCCTGCGCTGACCACTGAGCCTCTATCCTGCGTTGACCATGGAGCCTCTATCCTGCACTGACCACGGAGCCTCCATCCTGTGCTGACCACGGAGCCTCCATCCTGTGCTGACCACGGAGCCTCCATCCTGCCCTGACCATGGAGCCTCCATCCTGCACTGACCACAGAGCCTCCATTTTGCGCTGACCCCTCTGCCTCCATGCTCCACTGAGCACCGAGCCTCCATCCTGTGCTGACCACTCCATCCTGTACTGATCACTGAGCCTCTATCCTGCGCTGACCACCGAGCCTCCATCCTGCGCTGATCACTGAGCCTCCATCCTGTGCTTACCACTGTGCCTCCATCCTGCACTGACCACTGTGCCTCCATCCTGCGCTGACCACTGTGCCTCCATCCGGTGCTGACCACTGTGCCTCCATCCTGTGCTGACCACTGTGCCTCCATCCTGTGCTGACCACTGTGCCTCCATCCTGTGCTGACCAGTCTGCCTCCATCCTGTGCTGACCAGTCTGCCTCCATCCTGTGCTGACCACTCTGCCTCCATCCTGCGCTGATCACTCTGCCTCCATCCTGCACTGACCACTCCATCCTGTGCTTACCACTGAGCCTTCATCCTGCGCTGACCACCGAGCCTCCATCCTGCGCTGACCACCGAGCCTCCATCCTGCGCTGACCACCGTGCCCCCAGCCTGCAGTGACCACTGTGCCTTCATCCTGCGCTGACCACCGTGCCTCCATCCTGCGCTGACCACCGTGCCTCCATCCTGCACTGACCACTCTGCCTCCATCCTGCACTGACCACTCTGCCTCCATCCTGCACTGACCACCCTGCCTCCATCCTGCACTGACCACTCTGCCTCCATCCTGTGCTGAGCACTGAGCCTCCATTCTGTGCTGACCACTGAGCCTCCATCCTGCGCTGACCACTCCATCCTGTACTGATCACTGAGCCTCCATCCTGCGCTGACCACTGAGCCTCCATCCTGCGCTGACCACTGAGTCTCCATCCTCTGCTGACCACTGTGCCTCCATCCTGCACTGACCACTGTGCCTCCATCCTGCGCTGACCACCAAGCCTCCATCCTGCGCTGACCACTGAGCCTCCATCCTGTGCTAACCACTGTGCCTCCATCCTGAGCTGACCACTGTGCCTCCATCCTGCACTGACCACTGTGTCTCCATCCTGCGCTGACAACTGTGCCTCCATCCTGCGCTGACCACTGTGCCTCCATCCGGCGATAACCACTGTGCCTCCATCCTGTGCTGACCACTCTGCCTCTATCCTGCACTGACCACTCTGCCTCCATCCTGCACTGACCACCCTGCCTCCATCGTGCGCTGACCACTCTGCCTCCATCCTGTGCTAAGCACTGAGCCTCCATCCTGTGCGGACCACTGAGCCTCCATAGTGTGCTGACCACTGAGCCTCCATCCTGCACTGACCACCGAGCCTCCATCCTGCGCTGACCACTGAGCCTCCATCCTGCGTTGACCATGGAGCCTCTATCCTGCACTGACCACTCTGCCTCCATCCTGTGCTGACCACTCAGCCACCGTGCTGTGCAAACCACTGAGCCAGCGCACTGTGCAAACCACTGAGCCACCGCGCTGTGCAAACCACTGAGCCACCGCGCTGTGCAAACCACTGAGCCACCGCGTTGTGCAAACCACTGATCCACCGCGCTGTGCAAACCACTGAGACAACTCGCTGTGCAAACCACTGAGCCACCGCACTGTGCTAACTACTCAGCCACCGCACAGTGCTAACCACTGAGCCACCGTACAGTGTTAACCACTGAGCCACCATATACACTGCTAACCACTGAGCCACCATTCTGTGCTGACCACTGAGCCACCATATATAGTGCTAACCACTGAGCCACCATATACAGTGCTAACCACTGAGCTACCATACTGTGCTAACCACTGAGCTACCATACTGTGCTAACCACTGTGCCACCATATACAGTGTCAAACACTGATCCACCATAGAGTGCTAATCACTGAGTCACCATATACAGTGCCAACCACTGAGCCACTATAGAGTGCTAACCACTTAGGCTCTGTATACAGTGCCAACTATTGAGCCAGTTTATACTGTGCTAACCACTGAGCCCCCGTATTCTCTGCTAACCACTGAGCCCCTGTATACTCTGCTAACCACTGAGCCGCCGTATACTCTGCTAACTACTGAGCCGCCATAAAGTCTGCTAACCACTGAGCCCCCATATACTCTGCTAACCACTGAGCCGCCGTATACTCTGCTAAGCACTCTGCTGCGTGCATGAGGGGGCCGGGGAAGAGCGGCCTGGTGCGGGCAGGAGGGCCCCCCCTTCCTACTCCTGCCTGCACCCGGCCGCTGTTCCCCGGCCCCCTCCTGCCTGCACCCAGTCGCTGTCTCCCTGGCCCCCTCCTGCCCGCCCCCGCCCGCTCTTCCCCGGCCCCCTCCTGCCCGCATCCGCCCGCTCTTCCCCAGCCCCCTCTGCCCACACCCGGCTGCTCTTACCCAGCCCCTCCAGCTGGCTGTTCCCGGTCCCTTCCTGCCCACCCTGGCCGCTGTCCCCCAGCTCCCTCGTGGACTCAGGCACTGCTGCACACCGATACTGCTTTTGGTATCTTCTATATAATTGTCTACTTCTGTCTGTTTGTCTGTAACGCAAATCCTGTGTTTCTGATTGGTTGTGGGCGGCTGGCCTGACCAATCAGCAACAGGGACAGTCCGCCCGCAAATTGGCGCACGATTTCAACCACGCTTCGCTGATTGGTCGCGCCTGGCCAGTTGCCAGCGATCAGCGATATTGGCGCAGGATTTAAACCCAGCTTCGCTTTGCATTATTATTAAATCTTCATAAATAAACTACATACATATTCTAGAATACCCGATGCATTAGAATCGGTCCACCATCTAGTAGCTTTATAAATCCAATAATAAATATATGTACAATAAAATACTTGCAACACTCCCAGTTCAGTTGTAATCTTACACCTTTATTCTGGCCATGGGTACAGTCAGGCTATGTTTCGGTCACCAGCAACCTTCTTCTAGCTAGTAGAAGGTTGCTGGTGACCGAAAAGTAGCCTGACTGTACCCATGGCCTGAATAAAGGTGTAAGATTACAACTGAACTGGGAGTGCTGCAACTATATTATTGTATGTATATGAAAGCTTGGAAGATGGCTTGGTTGATTTGCACCCAGGAGGCGGTGCTGCTCTATTTTTTATGTTGTAATAATAAATATGGCCATATGGATAAACCACCCAGTCGCCGCGTTGAGGCGTGTCTGCTTGACTTTGTCCCTATACTCAATTTTCAGCCTCTATCTGAGTTAAAAACCCCCTCTTTTTATGGGCAAATTGGAAAAAAAGGAAAAACTGACAACAAAGAACACTAGCTCAAACGGGCCCAGGGTGGAGAAGGTGCACAACAGAGGGAGTAAACCAATACTAACATACAAAAATGACTGTGGCACTCAATCCTGGCAGTGAGCGCAGGTGCACACCAAATACAATACGTACATTAGTAGAAAAATGCAGCACTCTGCTATGACAATTAGGATATAGGAATATTTCATAAGCAAAAATTGCAGCACTCAGCTTTATAAATTGCCATATCGATATCGGCTGAAAATTGAGTATAGTGACCCAGTCAAGCAGACACACCTCAACCGGGCGACTGAGTGGTTTATCGATCTGACCATAAAGCTAAGTGCTGCATTTTTTGCTTATGAAATATTTCTGTGTCCTAATTGTCATAGCAGAGTGACGCTTTTTTCTACTATTGTAAGTACTGTACTGTAAGTACTATTGTAAGTATTGTATTTGGTGTGCACTTGTGCTCATTGACAGGACTGAGTGCCATTTTTGTATTAGTTTAACAAGAGGCGCTGTAGAGCTGCCAGGTTCGCTGGCCGATTCTACAAAGGAGGGTTTGACTTAGAACAAACAGGTGAGTCATAAGGAGAAACCCAGCCGCTCTTATGCTAAAGTGCTGCACACTCCGTCCCTCTGCTGCACATATTTCCAGATGTTTGATAACACTTTTCTCTGCAATCATACATGTAATCATTGAAGTAAAGTTTTGTATTCCTGTGCCGATAAAGCCCTGTCTATACTTTATAGTACTAAATACTGCTGATTGGTTCCCTTTAAAATTAATATTTATTTTGTACATAGTTAAAAACTTTTATATAAAAAAATACCTCAATGTATATAGTGAACACAAAATTAACAAAATTTGTCAGTGATGTAATCTGTTCAAAAGTATAGGTACAGATGCACATATCTATCATGTAAATATAGCTGCAATAATCTTAGAGTTTTACAAATGATCATGACATAATAGATCCACAGTGTAAGGTATATATTATATATGGGTAGTAGGTAACGCTGTAGTACCCTCAAAATTCCTCAATATCCACTATATACAATAGTGTTTCAAACTGGGACCAAGGACGGCTGTGCAAGGTAATGGTCCAGCAGGGGTCATCGGAGGAGTGGCCCAGGGACCAACTGGCAGTTGTACCCCCTGACTGCCATGGAGATGAGGAGGTGGTCCCCATACTGTGTTGGGGCAGTGGGGCATGTTCTCCTACAGCCTGTCAGGGGGGTGGACATGTAGTGCCCATAACCTGCCTGGATGATAGAAAAGTGGTACCCCCAGCCGATTAGGACTATGGTAAAGTTATACCCTGTCCGGGTGCCATAGGCGTACTCCAGGTCTGTCAGAGTGATGGGACATCAATGCCCATCACCAGTGAGAGGGGCGGGGACACAATTCTCATGACCTGTCAAAATGAGGGGCAGGTGCTGCTCCTAACTTGTCAGGTCGATGGGAAAGCTGTATCCCCGGCCCATCAGTATGACAGGAAAGAGTTGTCCCAAGCCAGTAGGGCTGATGGGAAGGTATCGTTATTCCCCGGGGAGACGGCTGTCTTTGTCGGTGTCTCCCGCAGATTGAGGAGCGAGAATGCAGGCAACGCACTGCTTTCTGGGCCCTCACTCTGTTGAGGGATAACCAAACCTGTGTCTGACCCAGAATAGGTCCCTGGGGGTTCCTGTGAGAGTGAGGCCTTAGCACCGCTTCTGGCAACTCCTAGCCAGGGGTTTGAGACTGCACTACAAGCGAGTGCCGGTCCTGGGTTGTTGAGCTGCTTCACAGAGATGCCAATATCTGCAACCAAAGGAGAGAGGGTACTGTGGGATTCAGGGGTGGAGGTTGCATGTTCCACAATGTAAAAGGAGTGTCCGGCAATTGTGTGGGCCCTGCAGCGTCTGCAGACATACTTGTGTGGACACCACTCCATAATGGGGACGGACCACAACCCCTCAGCGGTTACACACTGTCTCTAGGGTGCAAAGGAGGTTGCTACGTGGGAGCCTTGTGCTCCAGGAACACAACTTCACCATTTGTCACAAGAGCGGCTGTGACCACGGTAACACTGATGGGCTATCCCGCCAAGGGGAGGTGGCAGATGGCCACATGGGGAAACACAAGAATGTGGTGCCCCCTAGCGCCCTCTAAAGGAGCGAGGTGTAAGGAATGAAGCAATATTCTTACAAGTAGCCATCTTGTTCATATACCAATATATTCCTTACAAGCAGCCATCTTGTTCAGATAACTTCGTACCTCACTCCAATGATACAGGTTTTGGCCTGAGGCTAGTCATCTCTCAGAAGGGGAATATGCTAATTTCCTAGCCATATGGTCACACAATAGAGCCTCCTATAAAATGGAGATTAGGTGACAATGAAATCTCCAAACCATTATACAAAGGAAAACTCCCCTTTGTGACATGGAGAGAAGTGACAAACCTGATTTCCTCAGTCTGAGTATTGAAAGGAAACTCTTTTAGGGTAAGTTCACACATACCGGTTTACTGACGTTCAGACCGTCAGTAAACCACTGAGATTTTCAAAGGAGCCAAGAGTACACATCCCTGCAGTGTTCAGCGGCTTTGCAGTGTTGTTCCAGCGGTTTCTGAGCGTTTTTTGCAGCGGTGAACAGCGGTTTTTGCGGCGGCTTTTCCAGCGGTTTTGTAATGCTGATTTTGTTCATGTAGACTTTGTAAAGAAAGTTGTCATGTCCAAAAAGAAAAAAAAAAAAAAAAAAAGCATTTCCTGTCACATGATCTGCTAGCTTTTGGAAGCAAGGTTTACCTCCAAA
Organism: Allobates femoralis; assembly: GCA_033576535.1. Taxonomy (NCBI): domain Eukaryota; kingdom Metazoa; phylum Chordata; class Amphibia; order Anura; family Aromobatidae; genus Allobates; species Allobates femoralis. The sequence goes on from JARQOC010000005.1 coordinate 375,038,688, forward strand.
GCTTACTACGAGCTACCAGCCATGCCGCTGACAAGACTGCGCACTATGCGGAGGGCCTCCAAACAACTGTTTTTATTACTAATTTTGCAGCATCTTCTGGAGCATGAAGAGGAGGAAAATGAGGTACGAAATTATTTTCTTGGTACACAGAATACATATGTCAGCCTAATCTTCTTTATCCTGGGGTCTGACGACAATATATTGTGGCAGCGTAGCCGCAATAGCGTTGCACGTGGCCCTCTATTTGCGCCGCAACTAGACGGGCGTCTCTGGACGCCAGTTCGCTGTTTTTGGTGACGATGAATGGACGCTGTGTCCATTGGTGGCCCTGCTGTCCTGGCTGTCCGCCACCGCTGTGGTGACAGCAGCGGCGGGTGAGCTATCCCTCCCCTCACCCACACATGTAACCTGAGGGGAGTTAGCGGATTGGCCCCTGTGTATGTAGACGCAGGGCGGTAAGCCTATTGGGCCAGCTCGCCGAAACCTGCGGCATATGATCTGGGCCCTATATTAACATGCACAGGGGCCAATTCGCTACCTCCCCTCAGGTCTCATGTGTGGGGGAGGGGAGGGATAGATCACCCTCCACTCCTGTCACTACATCGTTAGCGGACAGCCAGGGACAGAGACGCGGCTGCGTTGTGCAGAGAGACGTGCGTGAATGGCCCTTGCATATGACACGCCCTGCTTGGGTACTGTGACGCTAGCCATGCAGAGCGTGATGAAGCGTCAGCTGGCCAGCCCCATCACCAGCCCTGTCACAAAGCGTGAGAGTGCTGCTTGATGAACGGCTCATCGTGCACGTGCACCTGGAATGAGGCGTGAATCGTGCCGCCTCGCAGCTTGTGTCAGACGCCAAGACATCGTCCGTGAAAGCTAGTGATTGACGAAGTTGGCCCACTTTGCCGCTATATTGCGTTGTAAAAACATTGCCTCTGAACCCAGCGTAACATTTCTTTTAGTTTATTTGCACTTGCCGAGTGTGAGCTGATATATGGTTACTGATAACGATCTTTTCTTTCTAACAAATTATGTACAGGTTGAGGAAAGCCCACGAATGTGGGTCCATCCCCTGATCATGGAGAGGGATCATAAGGGCCACTTCATGCAATTATACCAGGACTTGAGAAGGTAAGAGAAAAATATATAAAGATGTGTGAATTAAAAAAAGTACGTCACACCCAAGTATTGTGTCTGAAAAGTAACATGGACCTTTTTTTTTCTTTCTTTTTGGAAGGTACCCCGAGAAATTTGTGGCATTTTGTCGCCTATCAATTTCTGCATTTGATGAGCTCCTGGCAATGTTGAGGGCAAAACTTACTTACCAAAACACCTGGATGCGGGCATCGATCGAGGCAGAAGAAAGGCTTCTCATCACTCTGAGGTCAGTGTTATCTACCAATTATCCATTTCTTACATATTTATATAGAGTGAGGTGTGAATGTTTCTGTCTGAAAACCAAGAACGTCGGCACGGTAGCCATAGCCACAGCGTAAACACAAAAAAACAGGAGGCATAGGCGCAGGCTGTACTAAAGGATTTTTTTCGATGCATGAGAGTGATAGAAGTGTATGCTTCTTTGTTGCGATGGTAGTGGTATAGATGTTCGATTGGTTTGCGAGTGTCGGACGTGTGCTGAGTGTTGATGCAAGGTGTTATATTGGTGCAATTATGCTGTATGGTATGTTTTTATGTTTGTATATAAAAAGATATAATGGTAAGCAGAAATTAGCGTGAATGGCCAAGTTGCTGTTATTACAAGAATCTGTGCAAATACTGATCATGTTGACCTTGGAGGGGGTGGCTGGGTGATTGTGTTACCCGGGCTGAAGGGATATCGTTATGTAGCGTCTATCTGCTCCTTCTATCAAGCCACAGGTTTTATGTAATGAGTCTCATGGAAAGGATCAAAATTACACAAAGTCACGCTACCCTGTGAGCCTCTGCAGCACAACAGCCTAACCTTTCAACATGTAGTGTGGATGCGCTTTTTTTTTTAACCAATTTCTACAATGAACTTGCTGGAGACTCTCACTTTTTTGCGTGATGTTTAGTGGACATTTGTATTGTGTATTAATCTTTTTAAACTTTTCTCTTTCCAGATTCCTTGCGACCGGAGAGAAACCTATTCTTCACTGCATTTGCAGTTCAGGGTGGGGAAAAGCACGATTTCTATCATTATCAAGGTGACGTGCACTGTGATCTGGGAGCACTTGCAGCCCATTGTGATGCCTTCTCCAAACGAGGAGACTTGGTTGCAGGTAGCGGCAGGCTTTCAGTCTGTGGCCAACTTCCCGGACTGCTTAGGTGCCGTTGATGGCAAACATATCCGTGTGAAAAAGCCTCCGCGATCAGGATCACGCTTCTATAATTATAAGAAGTATTTCTCTGTGGTCCTGATGGCGGTGGCTGATGCTCACTACAGATTTGTTGCCATTGATGTGGGTGCCTATGGCAGTACCGGGGATTCTCGTGTGCTGCGAAACTCACAAATTGGTCTCCAAGTGCTTCAAAATCACAACACTTTACCTGCCGATAAACCTTTGCCTGGTTCCACGCATCCAGTCCCCTACGTGATGGTATCGGATGAGGCTTTCCCCCTGATGCCTAACCTGCTGCGCCCATACCCACGTAGGGGACTGGATGACCGGCGTAGGATTTTTAACTATCGGCTAAGCCGGGCACGCAGATTCGTGGAATGCACCTTCGGGATCATGACAAGTCAGTGGAGGGTGTTCCATTCAGCTATACAACTGAATGAGAGCACAATTGATGTTGTTATTAAAGCATGCTGTGTTTTGCATAACTTTATGCGTGCTCATTCAACTGAGCACGTAGACAGTATGCAACTCCCAGTATTCCGTAGCAACATCAATTGGGGTTCTGGTCTGCCTGAAAATTTGGCAGTGGCGGTGAGAGAGACCTTCACTGACTATTTCATGACCCCAGAAGGTGCCGTGCCCTGGCAATACTCTTCCAGCCATGTTGCTGACCCATCCTGACTACAACACCGTACCTTCCTTCACAACATTTCTCTGCTTTCCCCATAACTTTGCAGACCATACGTTCAAAGCCTTCGGTTGTAATACAGCTCATGACAAATTTAATTAGTACTTTGTGAAGGATGTCAAATGTAACCTTAGCGTTGATTTAGCTTATTTTTTTTTTTATGATGTCAAACCAAATTTTTGTTTTGACTCTTTATTTGCTGAAATAAATTGCACAAAAATCTTGCAAACGAATACCTTAACCAAATATGGTAAAAAAACTCCTATTGTATATGTGTCTTCTTTTTTGGTCAGTCAGGGCCCAAGGGTGAAGAAGTCATCAATGTAAATGAAATGTCTTGTATATGCAGAAATATTTTTTTAACCAACCCCAAAAAAAATTCGGTGCTAACATTTTATCCCAATAAGGTGTACCGAGAAAAAATGTCCACTTGGACGTTGTATAATACATTGATATGGGAAGGTAGACTCACCGTTTACACCTAAACTTCCAGGCAAACAACATACAGATAGTATTATTGGCGGGGCAATGTGTGTCAGTGAACACTATAATTTGAGATACAATAACATTTTTATTAATGCAAATTTTAATTGTAAAAAAGGGTAATATCACCCAATAAAGGTAAATTTTTCAAAAATGTCAAACAATAAAACCCCAGACATGTGGAAGCCCTCCTAACTTTGCACAAAATGTACTATATAAAAAGCACGGACATGGCCATGCCCTAATAACTTTACCGAAAATGTGAAACATAAACAACCATTACATTCTCAAAAACTCTCACTGCAAATTAGTGTACGTTCTTGTCCCATAATCAGAGCCAAACAAAGTTTGGCTCGCCATTTCCAGACTTGCAGAACTATCATCAGATAACTGTGTAACGTAAGATGATCCTCCCTGTCGTGGATTATCAACATTATAAATTTGGTATAAACCATGCATAATGGTTGGGACCTTCGGGATGCTGTCTTGAGATCGGTAGATGTCAAGAAGCCCATACAGAACAGCCATGAACGATGCCTCACGATCAGGTGCCATCTCCCTTAAGCTTGAAGCAAGCAGTGCTCCTGCATGATCATATCTGTCATCTTGCCCGGCCTGCCTCAACAAGCCAAGAGTCTCCTGAACCAAATGAGGAGTAGTGTTCCGACCGGCATTTGTTCGCGAAACACGTCTGGCGATGGTTGTCGTTGTGGGTGTGGGAGACCGCACGGACAAAGAGGTTGTGCGATTAGAAGTTGCGCCAGAATTGTCACTGCTTGTGGGACTAATCAAGTCTTGTGCCAGACACTCTGGAGTTGATATTTCTGAGGACGAAAGGCTAACATTCTGACTTGCAGGGGCCTCGTCTTGTGCAGCATTCATGGCTACATCTTCTTGTGCGGAAGTAGGAGGAGGAGTCGGATTAGGAGGAGGAATGTTCCCATGGCTTCCGGATTTAACCAAAAACAAAAAAAAAAAAAAATTGTTACATTGTGTTCAGAGTTATACCAAAACAAAAACTTAATTTTTTTAACAATGTCATGGTGGAAGCATGGCGCATGCATACTGGACTGGAGTTAATTTCTGTGTTCTGGAACCTTGTCATCATGCAATTTTTAAATCACTAGTAGAAGGGAACTGCCATCAAAGGGTACACTTCAATAGCATTTCTCCGCATAACTATGTTATGATAACATTGTCAAAATACAAACTTACGGGCGTAGACTACGACCGCTGAGAGTAAACTGTAACTCCCGATAGAATGGGCATTTTTTTTTTGGAGGGGCTGAGCCGCTTTTTTCACTTTTTGACAGGAACTTTTGAAAAGCATCTCGAACTGATTTCCATCTGTTCTTTATGTCTTTTTCTGCAATGAAAAACCACCCACCCAAAAAAGACGTAAATTTTTCAACATATATCAAAAGACTTTGACACTAATTTTTAACATAATTATATATATTTACCTATGGTACATTGGAGGTCTCGATCAGCCTCTGGAAAAAGAGGGTATAGTTGACGACAGATCGAGTACCAGGACTGTGCCTTCAAGATCCTATCGCTGTAGGAATCACACCCCTGGTCCCATATTTCAGGACGGGCTTCTATCTGAAAGGAAAAGACAAAGATCTTTCAACTACATTGCTTTAACGTTTATTTTGAAAAAATAACTCTTCTGTGACCCATTGGCTCTGTACCCAAATTGTCTCTGTACCCCAATTCTCTCCGTTCCCCATTGTCTCTGTACCCAAATTGTCTCTGTACCCCAATTGTCTCCGTTCCCCATTGTCTCTGTACCCCCATTGTCTCTGTGCCCCATTCTCTCTGTACCCAAATTGTCTCTGTTCCCCATTGTCTCTGTACCCAAATTGTCTCTGTACCCCAATTGTCTCCGTTCCCCATTGTCTCTGTACCCCCATTGTCTCTGTGCCCCATTCTCTCTGTACCCAAATTGTCTCTGTTCCCCATTGTCTCTGTACCCAAATTGTCTCTGTACCCCAATTGTCTCCGTTCCTCATTGTCTCTGTACCCCATTGTCTCTGTGCCCCATTCTCTCTGTACCCCAATTGTCTCCGTTCCCCATTGTCTCTGTACCAAAATTGTCTCTGTTCCCCATTGTCTCTGTACCCAAATTGTCTCTGTACCCCAATTCTCTCTGTTCCCCATTGTCTCTATACCCAAATTGTCTCTGTACCCCAATTGTCTCCGTTCCCCATTGTCTCTGTACCCCCATTGTCTCTGTGCCCCATTCTCTCTGTACCCCAATTGTCTCCGTTCCCCATTGTCTCTGTACCAAAATTGTCTCTGTTCCCCATTGTCTCTGTACCCAAATTGTCTCTGTACCCCAATTCTCTCTGTTCCCCATTGTCTCTGTACCCAAATTGTCTCTGTACCCCAATTGTCTCTGTTCCCCATTGTCTCTGTACCCCCATTGTCTCTGTGCCCCATTCTCTCTGTAGCCCAATTGTCTCTGTTCCCCATTGTCTCTGTACCCAAATTGTCTCTGTACCCAATTGTCTCCATTCCCCATTGTCTCTGTACCCCCATTGTCTCCGTTCCCCATTGTCTCTGTACCCCCATTGTCTCTGTGCCCCATTCTCTCTGTACCCAAATTGTCTCTGTTCCCCATTGTCTCTGTACCCAAATTGTCTCTGTACCCCAATTGTCTCCGTTCCCCATTGTCTCTGTACCCCCATTGTCTCTGTGCCCCATTCTCTCTGTACCCAAATTGTCTCTGTTCCCCATTGTCTCTGTACCCAAATTGTCTCTGTACCCCAATTGTCTCCGTTCCCCATTGTCTCTGTACCCCCATTGTCTCTGTGCCCCATTCTCTCTGTACCCCAATTGTCTCCGTTCCCCATTGTCTCTGTACCAAAATTGTCTCTGTTGCCCATTGTCTCTGTACCCAAATTGTCTCTGTACCCCAATTCTCTCTGTTCCCCATTGTCTCTGTACCCAAATTGTCTCTGTACCCCAATTGTCTCCGTTCCCCATTGTCTCTGTACCCCCATTGTCTCTGTGCCCCATTCTCTCTGTAGCCCAATTGTCTCTGTGCCCCATTGTCGCTGTCCTCCAACTTATTACGACTTACCAACAGCAGGAGACGGGGCACAGAGATATCCATACGGCGGTACCACGACATCTTGCCTGTCTTTGTTGTGTTCCTGCTTCCTGTTTCGGGACCTCCCACTTCTCCTGCAGTAGCCGCGGCTGGTCGTTTAGCAACAGTTTATAGGCGGCTGTGCACAGCCCCATTGATTATGCTGCAGCAGTTTTCTGCCACCAAATCGCTCACAAAACGAGCGGAAGAATGAACAAGTTGATTGTTGCTAAGCCGCCGGGGAACCGCTCATCCGGGAGTAAATCCGTTCATACAAAACGATATTGTGTGCACAGCGTTTTCAACATTACATAGGGTTTAATGTTAATTCTCACGCCGCTTACGATTTACATAAATTAACATAGAACGTTGCAGGAAACGACGGCGGATCTCGCTGTTAAACCGATGTTAAACCTGTATGTGTGAACTTACCCTTACTCAGCCCAGACTCATGGATCTGAGGGATAACTCATAATATCTCATGAGCCGTCGCTCCTATAAAAATGTCAAGCATAAATATCACATCCAGAGATTCAGGCGATCCTAGCACATTTGTTTATGTAAGTTTAGTGCCTTGAGATTGGCCAGTAGGGTACCAGCAGAGTGGTGATGTGTCTTATCATTGCATAGCTAAAATCATAACTGAAAATATGAGTGTATTGTAATATTTGCATATCTCACATCTCAACTTAGGGGGGTGGGAGGTATAGGACATCCCAGAGGCAGGTGATGGATGTGAGATGTGTGTGAGATGGGAAGGCCTCTTAGGGTACCTTTACACGCCACAATCACAGGAGACATTATTGCCGGCGATATTTCACCCTGGAATTATTGCCGCCAAATTGCCTCCTTATTGCGGCGTGTATTTCGGGAATTTGGCGGCGATAAACCAAATGTCGCCTAGTTCTGATTTCATAGCACTGCACTGTGACGGAGGAGCTGTGACAGAGGAGTTGTCACACTTGCGCTTCCAGGATGTGGTCTCCTGCGCTCGCCCATAGCAGGTAATGGCGGCGCGAGCGCAAGGGCTGTGCATCTATGCGCCGATGCGCTTGCCTGTGCTGGCCTGTGATAGCACCTGCGCTTGCACTTGCGCTAGCACAGTGCAGGCAAATGCAGGGGCCATAGATGTGAACTAGGCCTGAGACTGTTCTGAGAACATCAGAATGAAAAATTATGGATAATGAATTACCTGATTTTCCTTTATAGTTATCTGTCCTTGTTCTTTGCACCCAATGAATGTTCTGGTACAGCGATAAAGTCTCTCATTGCTTTGGATCTTTTGTACAAAATTAGCAGGGAAAAAGCCAATTCTGTCCTCGATTTTACCCTATGAAAAAATGTGGTGAATTATCAGATGTAATGAATTATCACTTCAAGTATAATGTTTAAACTGTTCTGTGTGAAACATTTATAAAATATATCCCATATAGATCACGGCCAAGTAATGCTGATTTGATCATGTAGTCCAGCGTAGGTTCTGGGCGGCTTCACACCACAGCGCAATCCGATACTGGGCTGTCCGGTGTAAACCAGAAAGCCCCAGACCGGATTTTGGCCCCATGGCATCCTATGGGGCCGGATGGAGCCGGATGCCAGCTCTCTGCCATCCGGTTCCCATCTCTCCGGAAGAGTCCGGGAGAATTCGGATTTTGCTCCTGGACACATAAATGCTGCTTGCAACGTTTTTTGGGGGAAAAATCTCCCAAAATTGCCGTCTCCCGGATCCTCCCAGATTCCCCTGGATCCTCCCAGATCCAGGGCGATCCGGCGCTACCTAACATGAGAGCCTATGGGGCCAGATTGTCCCGATCTGGGAGGTTCCAGGAACCGGATACCGGCGGCTGCACGCCCTGTTATTTCAGGACCGTGGCTAGCTCCCCACGAGCCACGGTCCTGAATCATCAGCAGCGGCAGCTGCGTCCGTCTGCACACCGGACCGGAGGGCATATTAGCCCTCCGGTTCTGTGTGCTGATCCGGTCCGGGGCTGTCAGGTTCATCCCTGACAGCCCCGGATCGGATCTTGCCGCGGTGTGAAGTCAGCCTTACACATGAAGTTTTGTGCAAAGCTGTTATCCTTTAATGGAACCTGTCATTAGATTCATGCTGCTCCATCCATGGCCAGAATGAATTAGAGCCTGAGTGCATGGTTACAGCCAGGTATCATTGAGCATATTTAAGAAAACAAAGTTAGGCTAGGGTCACACTTTTACAGAGAATTGCATTCACTGCATCCAGATCCGGATCGACAGTAGTAGTGCCAGCAAGCCCAGAATTAAGTTTAGTACGATCAGGAGACCGGAGACCGAGATCGTAAGGGATTATACAGCCAGCGCCCAAATCTGGAGAACGGATAGTTATACACCGCCGTTCACTGTAAAGCTAAAGAGACACAGCCACACTACAGAGCCCAGGAGAGCTAAGTAGAAATACAGCCAAGATAAGGGTTCACACTGCTTGTCCTACAGCTAGTACAGAACAGAGAGGGTCACAGCATTGCTTTATGCAGCCAGGGCCCAACGGACAGAATCTAAAAGGAAAGACTCAGGACTTGCCTGGCGTGGAAAGCCTAAAATTACCTCCAAGCTCCGGACCCCGAGAACTTTAGAAAACAGTACCCGGTACTACCTGAGTTCCACCATAAAAGGTAAAGAAAAGACTGTTACTCTTGTGTCTCCACATCATTGTTTGAGCTAATTCCTGCATCCCTATCAACACCAATAACAATTATTATCACCAGCTCGGAGAACATCCTAGCCCTATCTATGGAGGGTTTATCATCCTGCTGCATCCCAACATCATCCCCTGAAGCTGAGATAAGCAGCGGTGGTCATATCCGGATGCATCCCACAGTTGGCGTCACTGGCAAACTTATTTGTATTTTTATTTTTTTCCCTTTTTAATTGCGGTACCTCCAGGGCCACAGAACCGGTCCACAGCCACCACCGTGACATCCCCCTGTAAGCAGAGAATAGGTCCTGAGTAACCCATAGCTCTGAGGGCGATACATGACAACAGCAGGGTGCCTCTTGTGGTCATGCACAACCCTCACATTAACACCCTAAGGACAATTGGTGCTGATCTTTAACCCATATTACACAAAGATCACAACTGAAAGCAATATTCCCAGAACTGCCACTGCTCTCCTACACATAGCTGCCTAACTTAAGGAATTTCCTTGTCAGAAGTGCCCTCACATAACCATCAGAGATGGGCACATTCCCCTGTAACATTAAGAAATGCAAGACGTGTACCCACATACCACCAACAAATAGAGTCCCCATACCCAACACAAATCAGAACTGTAAGATCAAGGACTTTTTGTCATGTTCATCCTCTGATGTGGTTTACATGATGCAATGTACAAGGTGCACTGCAAAAACATAAATTGGGGAAACCAAACAAAAACTACAAACAAGAATACATCTTCATAGATATACGATAAAAAATAAGTTGGACACGCCTGAAGGAATACACTTCTCTAGACCTGGACACAGCCTGGCACACTTAAAAGTTCTAATATTGGAAGGTCATTTTATAAATGACACCAATAGAAAAATCTGGAAATTCAAATTCATAAGAATGTTCCAATCTCTAACAATGTGACTCAATTTAACACCTGGCTTCATGACTCATTACATGGATATTTTTCACAACACCACAAGAAGATCTTCAGATATCTAAAATACCACTTTCACCTCATCTGCATTAGTAACATAAAACTTAATTAAATTTCCATGGCCAATCTCTAGTTAGCATCACCTCATGTCCTGCTGTAATACTTATTTAATTATTGTCTCAGTAATTCATTTGTAATTTAGTTTGATTAAGGGGCATTTGAGCTGTGAAAGTTTGCAAATATAATGTTCTGGTTAGTCAATAAAGGTATCACTCCTAGAACACTTTTCTTATTATTTTGGGACTTAAGTATTTACATCAACTTTTTTTTGCTAACACGGTACCACAATATTATTTTGTATTGTACTTCTTTCAGTACAGTCAGTAACCTCTGTTAATTTGTGTTAAAACCTGATTGTGAATGTTCAATTTCCTTGCTAAGGTTAATAGGCTATTGTAATGTATAGAGTGCAAAGTTCTACTATGCAAGTTTCAATTTTTGCAATCTCTATATCAGTTTTTGCTAATAAATTGATCACAGGAAATTTAGTCTGGATGAAGGTCTAATCTTGTCAAAGAGGCTCTTTTTTAGAGAGGCTTCACTGAATGTAAGTTCAGTCAATAGAACTAAAGTAGAATGGAAGAGATAAGGGATGTGTGCCACCAGGTCAATTCAAATCAAGATATTCTACTCTATCTATTATCAAATCTATCTATCTATCTATCTATCTATCTATCTATCTATCATCTATATGTATCTATCTATATGTATCTATCTATCTATCTATCAAATCTATCTAGAAAAAACAGAGCAGCACAATAAATCAGGCTTGAGAAAGATTCAACAAGGATTGAAACTTTGCCTGTACTTTGATCAATAAAGGTCTGACACAACTGCAATTTTTTTGGAGTGCTGCGTATTTTTTTATTTATGGAACTATCTATCTATTGTCTATCTATCTATCTATCTATCTATCTATCTATCTATCTATCTATTATCTATCTCTTTAGATATATAAAACTCTTGTAGAATCAAATATTAATAATGCCATGATTTATTTTACTACGCTTTTTGGAGCAGAAGCTCCTTCTTCAGGATTTTGCCTGAAGAAGGAGCTTGTCCTCCGAAACATGTAGCAAAAAAAATCATGTTCTTATAATAATCAAATTCTACAAGAGTTTTATATCATGAGGGCGTGGAGTGTTTTATACCTATTCCTTCTCTGACCTCCTCATGTATCACGCTGGGATCTGCAGCAGCCGTGGATATTGATTTTAAGCGAAATAGTGGTTGTAGCCTATCAATCCATGAAAAGCAAGAGACTTCCCGCATTTATTGATTACTCTGGGGAACAATTTGAAAAAAAAATTTCTGTTGAGTTAGGTTTTTGAGCTGATTTATACTAAATTGGCATGCTGATTCAAAAATGTAGTCAGTTTTTTTCTAGCACGTCAAGTTTTTCCTCCACAACTTACATGCCAGAGATGCACAATTGCATTGATATCTGTAATAAGATTTGTTATCTGATTACAATTCAAACTCATATATGTTTGTAAAAAACATGATAGTGTTAAAAAACATATTTGTCATGCCTATTTCTTATATATTTCATTTTTTGTTCATATTTGTACTATTTAAAAAAAAAAAACAACACTTTTTAGGTACAGTAGTTTACATATTTTTGAGAAGGACAAAAATCCCTATAGTTCAAAAACTTGACGCGATAGAGAAAAAAACTGAGATCATTTCTGGATTCAGCATCCAAAAAATTAATTAAGAACAGTTGTCTGACCTAACTCCTAAAAAATTGTGTTCCCAGTGTTATTTATTGTAATCCAGCTAATACCTACAGTGCAGTGCGCTTTTGTCTATCTAGTATTTTTTTTTAACCAAAATTAAGTCCTGATAACTTTCTTAAAGAGGACTGTCACCCCTCCCCCCATGGATGTGAATCTAAGCCCAGCACTTAATGCAGCATGTCTGCTGCAATTCAGGCAAGGGTCCCCTATGGCTCTGTGGGGCTGCTACCCTGATATATAGGCTTATAAAAACTTACAGTAATTTTCCATGCAGGCGGCCCTTGTGCTGCAGCCTGCGTCCCTGTACCGCCCATGTCCTCGTGCCAGTCATTAAATCCTTGCTTGCTTGCCCTGTGCTGGTGACGTAAGGAGCAGAGAGAGGTATTGCTTATCACCGTCCCTGGTGGCTGTCCTGCCTCCTGCTCTGATGTCAGAGCCTTTCTCGCCCTCCTCCATAGCTGCTTCTAGCTCCATGAGCTGTTTCTAGAGGAGTGTGCCGATCATCACGGCTCCAGGTCTTATATAAGATCCGATAATGCAACGTGGCCAGCCAATCATAGTAATGCCAGTAGTTAACATAGCTACAGCATTATTGTGTATGACAGACAATCCCCACATGTTGATGGGCTTCTAACAACTGCAAACATTTCAGGGCGGGAGCTTGAGGATGGTACTTAAACACCTACAATACTCAATCGAGTAACGAAACATCCCAGTTCTCCGATGTCTGATGGGGGATCAACATTGTGGAATATGTGAGTTCACTCTGCTTCTATCTCTGCTGAAGCCATAGAGTCTGTGCAAGAAGAGACGTTTTCAGGGGGCAAAGATAGAAGCAGGGAGTGACTGTAGTGCAGCTCTATAGGTTTTATAACCACCTCAAACTAATCATCATCATGGGGTGGTGTTGGTGTCACTCAATATTTCAAGCACCACTGATTGCTGTTTATGGTTTGAAGGTACTGCTAGATGCATTAAAAAACACCACACCTCCACGTAAAGACGATTGGTTTATGGGTGATACTGGAAGCTGTGGGGTGGTACTGATGTCACTAATTGATTTTGTCTCTCTTCCTTGCCACCATCTTCACAATTGAAAGCTTGGTAGTGGAGACAGAATCAGGGTGCTGGCCCCTGCACTCACCATGCCCACTGTGTCTATAAACCAGGACCTAGGATGTATTCAGAGGGGGTGGCAATGCAACAAACTAGTAAGTAACTGCAGAGTGGCCTCACTCAAAGCAAGTGTACACATATCTGATAATTGCAATTACGTGACCACCATTTTCGACTCAGACACCAGTGAATCCTCACAGCACACAGTGGGTGAGATGTGAGGATTTTCCCAAATCTGCAGACACATTGAGTGACTGCAGACTTGTGGATAAATATAGGACAACAACCTTAATCCAAGATTTTATAAAAAGAGGATTGATATTTTACAATGATTTTACAGTATCAAATATCTGCCTTAATTAGCCCATACAGAGTTTATAAGGCTTTAGGACAAAAAGCTTTAGTAATTGTGATACAAAATATTACATGCTGACAACTTTTATATAAATAGAATTTACCTTCCACCAGTCTTCATTTGAGTCATCCAATATAACTATTTTGTCTCAGGTCTATAAAAAATGCACACCAAACAAAAATGATTTTAAAATGAGATGTATGACATTTATGAGATGCATATACATTGAACATATATTGTTTTTGGCATTGTAAATCGTTACCTTACTTTGCCTCATATATTGGTAAGACATTTTTGATTCCTTGCTCTATTAATCACTTTCACTTTACAGATAAGACCAGTCAATTGACAACTTAAGCATATTACATCAATAGCTTAGCACACTTTAGTTATCTGTTTAGGACACTTCTCAATCAAAGTGATTGAGAGCAGTCACATTCTGCTGACACACAGAGTCCTCTATGCTAATAATGCAGCTCAATGGCCATATATGTTATGGTTGTTACATCTATAATCTACACTGGCAATAAAAATTAGAAAAAAACAAACAATTTTTTAATGTTAAGGTCATGTGTTATCCTATGTGAAAATATCCTAACATGAGTATAATAGCAGTAGTTTATAAACTTATTTCACAAATTGAATATACCATATTTTTCGAACCGTAAGATGCCCTTTTTCCCCCCAAATTCTTATGGTCGGATATACGACATATGTGGCTGTGGGGCTGTGATGGGTGGAGCAAGCTCCTGAGTGGGCTGGATTAGGCTAGCAGGGACAGCCAGTGGTCACTTGGGCCCACTTGTTAGGCTTATATAGTGGGCGGGGCATATTAGATAAGCTTAAGTATACTGCCCCCCCATCCTGGATATGGCACCCATCATGCTATATATGCCCCCCTGCTGGTGCAAACACAAAAATAATATACTATGTTAACTTATCTTACCAAAGCTCTCTGACTGCAGCATCACTGTCTTCCTGCTCCCGGGCATTGATCATATAATCGGTGCGCATAGTGATGTCATCGCTGCATGCTCCGATCACATGATCAGATGTCCGGGACACAGGATGGGGAGGCTATGTACCAGGATAAGACGGCTATGTCCAGGATGGGGGCCATATCCAGCATGGGGAGGCTATGTACCAGGATAGGGGACTATGTTCAAGGATGAGGGGCCATATTAAGGGATGGGGGCCATATCCAGCATTAGGGGGTATGTACCAGGATAAGGGGACTATGTACCAGGATAAGGGGGCCCATATCCAGGATGGAGGGGGGCCATATCTAAATGAGGTGCCAAGTACCAGAATTGGGGGGCTATGGTGGGTCGTGGATGGGGAGTCACATACCAGGATGGGGATCATTATATAATAAAATGGGGGCAGGATAGGAGAAATATATGCTGATTGTAAGATAGACACTAGCATTATAAGACAGACCCCATTTAACATTAAAAATGATTTTTTCTGTAAAGAACAGAAAAAAAATGTAAATGAATAAATCAAAAAGAACACTGATCAAAATTAGAGAAAAACTTTCAGATACCTGCATGTTTTGGTGGTAATCTGGCACCTGGTGCTAATTTCCTTAATTATCTGACAAACCCCATTTAACTGACAACCTAACTTTCCAGTTTGCACTCACTTTGCTAAAATCGTGTGCCATTCCAAAGGGACTAAATCCTCCAGCAACAGGTTGTCCGATGAAGGCCAAAGGGGTCACCCTATCAACCATAGCAACAGAAGTAGGGGCGCTCCAAGTCTGCGATTTCTAGAATATTGCTTTTACAACATCACAAACTCTTCCAGTCCTCCAAGAAGGCTGGTTGCCCTCAAAAGACAAACGCAAGAGATGACAGGATAAGTGGAGAATTTCCATGGGTATCATTTCAACACTGTAGCTGGAATAGCTTGCCAGTTTTAACATGAACAGGGTAAGGATCTGTCTCGTCACACAGTGTCACATATTTGAGAGCATTTGGACTGAAAGCCACTCGGCAGTGACCAAATCTCTCATTACTGAAAGAATCGAAACTTAGACTCACCTTTGGTGAGGAGCATGTTGTGTGGACAGAGGAGAAGTGGGTTCACAGTTCATTTTAGTGATGAAAGCAAGTTTAATTTATTTGGTTCTGGTGGGAAATATGTTTGTCGACAACTGGGGAAAGACTGAACCCAAAGTGTGTAAAGAAGTCAGTGAAAAGTAATGGAGGAAGTGTCATGGTTTGGTCATGTTTTCTGAGAAGGGGTTGGGCCCCCTCATACAGCTACATGGCAGAGTGAATGCAACTGTTGCATCAGAACCTTCTTCAACAACATGTGGTTCCTTACTTGCGTTCAGCACTCAATCAGCCAGTAATTTTCATGCAGGACAATGCCTCTGTACACAGCAAAATGGGGTTAAAGCAGGTTCCTTGAAACGAGTCCTGATCTAAACCGAATGAAAAAACTTGGAAAATCCTTGGTGAAAAAGTTATGGCCAAGAAACTTACAACAGTCAAAGAATTGTGGAAGAGACTGGAAAATATGAACAAAAGTCCCACCAGAGCAGTGTGAGAGAGTAGTGATGTTCTGTAGCCACAAATGTTCTGAAGTCATTCAAAGCAAAGGCCTGTACAAAGCAATGGCCTGTACACTTCCTACTGATTAATGACTTTGTAACCTTCACAAAATGTAGTTTTTAATTTTCTGTGACAGTTTTGCTGTTTTCTAATTATGATTTCAGTTTGTGTAAAATAAAGGTTTTAAATTGATAAACTTTGGATAATTTGGAAAACATGTTCTGTTATGGTGAACCCTTACACAAAAACAAAAACTTTCAAATGTGATCAATGTAATTACATTCGTCGGAAAAAAATCAGGGATCATAGTTTGGGTTCTCTAATTTGAATTGCCAGTGTAATGTTTTTTAACTTATGTTGGGTTATAACTTCTAAAGTCGCTGAATGGGGTTCTCACCGCCTCGGTGCTCTATGTCCCTCCTACTGCTCTTTCCTCCTCCTGTGTGTGTGTGGCCCCCTCCTCGCCTGCCGGCGGGTAAGTGTGACAAGCCTCCGGTCCATCGTGGATCAGACCTTACCGGGCGCAAGCGAAAGAGGGGGCCCATAAACAGGAGGGGAACAGAGTAGCAGAAGGCGTACAGGGCAGCAGGGTGTGGGAAGACGGGCCAGCAGACTCATAGCCAGGAATACCCTCCGGACTCACTATGTAAGTTTATAAAGTTATTTTCAGGGTATGGGGGCTAGAACCATGGGGGACCCTTCCATGAGTACAGAGCCATATGCATCAGTGGTGCAGTTTGTTTGCCATGACCGGGGGGTGACGGTCCTCTTTAATATTATAGCCTAACATTTTTTTTTTCCTTCAATATGAAATCAGGTTTGTTTTTTGGGGAGGTTGTATTTGAATGTGATCTTTCATTTTACCAATAATAAACTGTAAAATGAAAAAAAATTCCAAATGTTAGATTGCAAAAAAAAGTGCGATTTCACAATGGGTTTTGTTTTCTTTTTACTTGTTCACTTATGAAAAATTGACCTGCAGTAAGTCTTGATCATACAGCTCGAGATACCAAATTGTATGTTTGTTTTATTTAATTGGAGGAAAAAAAACATTTAAAAAAAAAAATTAAAAATGACATTTATCCCCATTTCCGAAACCCTGTTCTCTTTTTTGGGATGGGGCTTATGATGGTTATTTTTTGAACCCGGACGTGTTTTTAAAATACCATGTTTGGGTAGATTTTTCATCACATTTTGCTTTTATTGCAATATTGCGCGCCAAAAAAAAATTCTTTTTTTTTTACAATATTTATGATAAGATTAATTTATGTTTTTGTTTGAAAAATTGACCTTTCTGAAACGGCATCCAAATATTAAATTTTCTTTGGTGATTTTCCGTTTGTGACCCTCTGTATCCTTATGAAACCCTTCAGTTCCCACTATTTGGGGGTAGATTGTTGTCAGTGGAGAACAGTGGGTGAAGTGGATTTCTGTCCAGCAGGTTGGGAAAAGACTTAAAATGTTATTAAAAATGGGGCATCATGAATCATACTGGGCATGAGGAAGTAATACTTTTTTGGAATGCTTTTTAGATAAAAGCCTTTAAATAGACCCATCCGAGATCAACTAGTTGTACCACCAATGGGATTTTTCCCAACAAACAATCAAAATGATTGAAAGGTTTATTAAGGGAGAGACCTGTCAATCCCTTTATTATTTAGAAAAGCTGGCTTGGGGGTGAAGAAATAGTCCATGTTAGTATTGTCATTAGGATATTTTCTCCAAAAATGCTTTGGCAGCCATACAGTCAAGCACAGATTCAACACTTTTTTTTCAGGATAGGGCTTGATTTTGTTTTAGGTTGGATAATAAGTTTCTTTTGCCCCGCTTTAAAGTGTGCTGGATAAAAACCCAGCTGGTGTTAGGAACGAGTCTTCAGTACTGAATTGGAAGTTGTTTATCTGTCACGGTTTGTAAATTTGGGCTTGAATAAATGTGCAAACATTTCAGGTAAAATGTATTTAATGTTCAGCAATAGATCATTCATCTGCACCTGCAAAATTTACCAATGCAAGAAAATCAGTCAAAGGTGTATACGCACAATGGTCAAAAAAGCAGGAAAATGTTTTTTCCTAAAAAATACAAATGTTATTAAATAAAACGCTTTAGGATGTTATTCTATTATTAGTTATTCATTTGATTTTTGTAAGGATAATGCAGTGTCTAAAAATTTCCTTTTAAATATATCTTTAAACCTAATTTTATAAAGTGTAATTTGTTTAAAATATCCTATCTTTTAATGTTAACGTAAATGTGTGAAAAACTCAAATGTAAACATGTCCAAATTATTATGAAATGTTCTTTTTCTTGTTTTTAAATGGCGGTGCAAATACGTCAGTGTAATAAAAGTACCCCTTTTTAGTATACATCGAATTTTATTGAAGAAAAACATCCCAATGATAACGTATAATCTTCAAAATTAAAAAAATCTAATGCAGGTTCCAAATTATTAGGCCAGTAATTTTTTAAACATTTGATATTTTTTAAAGAGCGAAAAAGCTATTTGTTGAATTTGCGCTTAGGAGGTCCATTCACAGAAATAAAAAGTATTTTAACCCAAAACCCTAAAGGCCAAGTTACATGTTAACTGGAACCCTACTTTGATCTCACTTTTTCACAATTCTTGCATCCATTGAACTTGTGGTTTTGGAGAGTTTTACTTGTATTCTTTGCATGATGCAGCATAGCCTCGACTGTGTTTTGATGTGAACTCTCCCACCCTATAGATCTTTGCTTATTTACTCCAAAGTTCTGTTTGTGTTGAGGTAGAGGAAGATGGTGGCCCACATGAGTTTTTTTCCCCCTTTTATGCCCTGCAGCCAATGAACAGAGGTATTCTTTGCGATGGAGGTGATTGTCTGCAAAGATGATTTGCCCTGAAGGCCGTTTTTGTTTTTGTACAAGGAAAAGAAAGTTCTCGTCAGAAATTTATTACTTTGCAGAGGTCATTTCACACCTTCAGGAATTAAAGGGGCTACCGGTGTTTCCCAATGATACAGCTTTTTCCCAAAACATGATCCTCCAAACTCCTTGTGATGTACAGCCTTGTTGGGACATGGTGGCCATCCACCAACCATCCACTATCTCATCTGGACCATCCAGGTTGTGGACTCTAGTAAACAAGACTGTTTGAAAATTGTCTTAGTATGTTGGGCGACTGAACCTTTTGCTTGTGGACTGTTTAGGATGGCCCAAATAGTAGGTTTATGCACCCAGAAAGCCTTGGAAGGATTCTCACCTTGAGGTTGGGGGTCCAGAGACCAGCAGCTTGAAATTTGTTTGTGGTTTGTAAGACCTTTTTGAGCTGCTCTTTTAAACTGATAACTTGCCTGGCAAAACCTTCCTCATTTTGTTTTCTGCAACACATCTGTGTCAAAATCAGCCACAAAGTTCTTCAAGTACATGATCACGCTTACTTTTATGGAAATCTAATGTTTTCCCCTTGTCCAAAGATTGGACTATTTGTTGCTTTTCGGCAGCAGAGAGATCCTTTTTCTTTCCATGTTCTTGAAAATGTGCTGTTAATATTGTAGAAATTCAGTTTTCCTTTTATGGGCTCATGCCAAACTAATTATACCGGTATAGTTAGATAGGTAGAGATTGATTTCGTAACCAAAGAACCCTGAGACCAAACCTCAATGGTTTCTTGAAAAGAAAAAAAAAACCCTATGACACTTAAAACCAATTTGATAATAATTTGGAACATGGTGTTATGTATGGAGTCTGGGGCTGCCTACTTATTGCAGTGTCTATCACCCCTCTTGTAACGGATTAAACGGGATTCATTGCAGTTACTTTACGTTTCTTGATTGCCTCCCTCTAAAATGTCCGGGTTCCACTGTAGGTATAAAATCTGGGAAAAGGTAAGTGTGGTGTTTCACTTACTTTTTTCTGATCTCTTCAATGTGAAACAAGACATCCCTAAATCATGGAGTAGAAGCAGTAATTGACAGGGTGTTGCCCGCGTTCTATCAGGCCCTAATCAAAATTGTATCAGGGGGCGGATACTAGTGTATGAGTGAACCCACTACCCATTTAAATGATTCATTGAGGGTGGTGATAGAAGTGTGGGGAAATTGGTGTCAATCATGTTATTTAGCTCCTTGGCAAGTTTTAGGGATTAGTTATTGTAATAAGAAAGTTAGGGTATTTTATAATAAAGTTAATTACTGAAGTTGGTGTGGAAATGGAATTAAGAAGAATGTTTAAGAAATAGATCAATATATAAGTTCTGTTTTTAGCACAATTACAAAATGGTTAACATGAGTAATCTATTATATAATGCGAATCGGAAAAGCGCCCCTCCGGCGCTACTTCCGGCGTGGTCATGTGGATACGAATTTAACATTGGGCGCGAAGCGCCAATGCTTGCACGAGCAATGGCCGCGAGGCCATTGCGAGTCGCTGGCTGAGTGCGAGCAATGGCCGCGAAGCGGCCATTGCGAGTCGCTGCCCGAAAATCCATCCACAGGCTCGGCCAAACCTTACCGATTTACCGCTCAGGTAGCGCGAGCAATGGCCGCGAGGGCCATTGCGAGTCGCTGCCTGAGCCGCAACTCGCTCCCCGGGGACCATGGAGCGGAGGCGGCACAGCCCGCCTCGCTCCCCGCTACCCACAATTCGCCCCCCCCATGTCCCGCACAGCCCCCCCATGTCCGCACAGCCCCCCCCCCATGTCGCCACAGCCACCACCCCATGTCCGCACAGCCCCACCCTTTCCGCACAGCCCCCCATGGTCCGCCACAGCCCCCCCCCATGTCCGCACAGCCCCTCCCATGTCCGCACAGCCCCCCCCCATGTCCGCACAGCCCCCCCATTGTCCACACACGCCCCCCCATGTCCACACAGCCCCCCCAGTCCACACGCCCCCCATCTCGCAAGCCACCCCATGTCCGCACAGCCACCCCCATGTGGTACACACAGCCCCCCCATGTCCGCACAGCCACCCCATGTCGCACACCACCCGCAATGTCCGCACAGCCACCCCGCACCTAAGCTCCTACCCCTAACTCCGCCGCCCTAAGTCCCTACCCTCTAAGCTCCCGCCGCAATCCTAAGCCCCGACTGCCCCCCAAGCCCCCTCCCCCCCCTAAGCACCGCCGCACCTAAGCCCTACACCCTAAGCCCCGCGCACTAACCCCCGACCCAGACGCACTAATCCCCTACCCCCTAAGCCCGCCGCAAACTAAAAGCCCCGCGACACCTAAGCCCCTACCCCATAAGCCCGCCACACCTAACCCCCTACCCCTAAGCCCACCGCACCTAAGCCCACCCCCTAAGCCCCGCCGCACCTAAAAGCCCCACCCGCCGCACCTAAGCCCCTACCCCCTAAGTCCGGCCGCAACCATACACCTAAGCCCCACCCGCCGCACCTAAGCCCTACCCCCTAAGCCCCGTCGCACCTAAGCCCCTACCCTCTAAGCCCCCCCGCACCTAAGCCCCTACCCCCTAACACCCGCGCACCTAAGCCCCTACCGTCCGCCGCCAAGCCCCCACCCGCCGCACTAAACCCCTACCCCCTAATCCGCCGCACCCCTACACCTATGCCCCTACCTAATAATATCAGCCCTTTCAAACGGACCTGAAGAGAAACTGGGTCTCAGCCTAAATAATAAATTTAATAATAAAAAAAATAATTAAAAAATAATTAAAAAATAAATAAAAAATAAATAAAAAAAAAATAATAATTAAATAAAAATAATAATAAAAAAATTAAAAATATGCTAATAATATCAGCCCTTTCAGCGGACCTGAAAGAGAACTGGGTCTCAGCCTAAATTAATAAATTTAATAATAAAAAAAATAATTAAAAAATATTAAAAAAAAAATAAAAAATAAATAAAAAATAAAAAAATAATTAAATAAATATAATAATAAAAAATTAAATATATGCTATTAATATCAGCCCTTTCAGCGGACCTGAAAGAGAACGGGGTCTCCAGCCTAAATAAAAAAATTTAAATAAAAAAAATAATTAAAAAAATAATTAAAAAAATAAAAAAAAAAAAATAAAAAATAATAAATAATTAAATAAAAAATAATAATTTAAAAAAAAATGCTAATAATAATGAAAATTACTGCTAAAATAATGCTTTAATGCTAATAAATTATGCTATTAATGCTAATAATAATGTTATTAATGCTATTATTAATCTAAAAAAATGTATTATTAATGTATTAATGCTAATAATAATGCTATTAATGCTATTAATAATGTTATTAATGCTATTATTAATGCAATAATGCTATTATTAATGCTATTTATGCTAATAATAATGCTATTAAATGTATTAATAATGCTATTAATGCTATTATTTATGCTATTAATGCTATTAATGCTAATATTTATCCTATTAATGGTATTATTAATGCTATTAATGCTAATAATAATGCTATTAAGGGCTATTAATGCTAATAAAAATGCTATTAATGCTATTAATAATGTTATAATGCTATTATTAATGCTAATAATGCTATTTATTAATGCTATTAATGCTAATAATAATCTATTAATGCTATTAATAATGCTATTAAATGCTTTAATGCTAATATTTACCTTTAATGCTATTAATCCCAAAATTAAAAAAATGCTATTCATGCAATAATATTAGCATATTAATCCCTCTTTATGCTAATACTAAGCTATTAATGCCTTTTTAAATGCTATTAACTTCTATTATTTATGCAATTAATGCTATAAATAATGCTATTAATAATGCTATTAATCCTATTAATGCTATTAATAAATGCTATTCATGCTATTAATAAATCTAATAATGCTATTAATGGTAATAATAATGATTAATAAAGTTATTAAGCTATTATTAATGCTAATAATGCTATTATAATGCTATTAATGCTAATAATAATGATATAATAATGTTATTAATGCTATTATTAATTGCTATAATGCTATTATTAATGCTATTTATGCTAATAATAATGCTATTAATGCAATTAATAATGCAAATTAAGTAATATTTTATGATTAATGTATTAATTAATATTTATCCTACTAATGGTATTATTAAATCTATTAATGCTAATAAAATGCTATTATCCCTATATAATGTAATAATAATGCTAATAAATGTATTAATAATGTTATTAAATGCTATTATTAAATGCTAATAAGCTATTATAAATCAATAATGTAATAAATAATGCATTAATCTATTAATAATGCTATTAATGCATATTAATTATGACAATAATGCTATTAATGCTAATATTAATCCTATTAATGCTATTAATGTATTAATAATGCTATTAATGCTAATATTTATCTATTAATGCTATTAATGCTATTAATAATGCTATTAATGCTATTAATTATGCATTATTGCTATTAATGCTATATTTATCCTATTCATGGTATTATTAATTGCTATTAATGCTAATAATAATGCTATTAATGCTATTAAATGCTATAATAATGCTATTAATGCTATTATTTATGCTATTAATGATTAATGCTAATATTATCCAAATAATGCTATTAATGCTATTAATAATGCTATTAATGCTAATATTTTATCCTATTAATGTATTTAATGCTATTACTATGCTAATAAGTATAATTTGCTATTATATGCTATTAATGCTAATATTTATCTATTCATGCGTATTAATAATGCTATTAATGCTATAATAATGCTATAATGCTATTATTAATGCTATTAATGCTAATTAATAATGCTATTAATGCTATTAATTATGCTATTATTGTTATTAATGCTAATATTTATCCTATTATGTATTATTAATAATGCTATTAATGCTAATAATAATGCTATTAATGCTATTATGCTAATAAATGCTATTAATGCTATTTTTAATGTTATTATTGCTATTATTATGCTAATAATGCTATTATAATGCTATTAAATGCAATAATAATGCTATTAATGCTATTAAATGCTAAAATTATATCTATTAATGCTATTAAATGCTATAATAATGCTATTAAATGCTATTAATAATGCTATTAATGCTATTATTATATGCTATTAATGCTATAATGCTAATATTTATTAATAATGGCTTATTAATGCTATTATGTAATTAATAATGCTATATTAATGCTATTAATGCTAATAATAATGCTATTAATGCTATTAATAATGTTATTAATGCTATTATTAATGCTATTATTAATGCTATTAATGCTAATAATAATGTATTATAATGTATTAATTATGCTATTAATGCTAATATTTATCCAATAATGCTATTAATTGCTATTAATGCTAATAATTAATGCTATTAATGCTATTAATAATGTTATTAATGCTATTATTAATGCTAATAATGCTATTATTAATGCTATTAATGCTAATAATAATGCTATTTAATGCTATTAATAATGCTATTAATGCTATTAATTATGCTATTTAATGCTATTAATGCTAATATTTATCCTATTAATGCTATTAATGCTATTAATAATGCTATTAATGCTATATTTATCCTATTAATGCTATTAATGCTATTAATAATGCTATTAATGCTATTAATTATGCTATTATTGCTATTAATGCTAATATTTATCCTATTCATGGTATATTAATGCTATTAATGCTAATAATAATGCTATTTAATGCTATTAATGCTAATAATAATGCTATTAATGCTATTAATTATGCTATTAATGCTATTAATGCTAATATTTATCCTATTAATGCTATTAATGCTATTAATAATGCTATTAATGCTAATATTTATCCTATTAATGCTATTAATGCTATTACTAATGCTATTAATGCTATTAATTATGCTATTATTGCTATTAATGCTAATATTTATCCTATTCATGGTATTAATAATGCTATTAATGCTAATAATAATGCTATTAATGCTAATAATAATGCTATTAATGCTATTAATAATGCTATTAATGCTATTAATTATGCTATTATTGTTATTAATGCTAATATTTATCCTATTCATGGTATTATTAATGCTATTAATGCTAATAATAATGCTATTAATGCTATTAATGCTAATAATGCTATTAATGCATTAATAATGTTATTAATGCATTTTATTAATGCTAATAATGCTATTATTAATGCTATTAATGCAAATAATAATGCTATTAATGCTATTAATGCTAAAATTTATCCTATTAATGCTATTAATGCTAATAATAATGCTATTAATGCTATAATAATGCTATTAATGCTATTATTTATGCTATTAAGCTATCAATGCTAATATTTATCCTATTAATGGCATTATTAATGCTATTAATGCTTATAATAATGCTATTAATGCTATTATGCTAATAATAATGCTATTAATGCTATTAATAATGCTAATTAATGCTATTAATTATGCTATTAATGCTAATATTTATCCTATTAATGCTATTAAATATTGCTATTAATGCTAATAATAATGCTTATTAAATGCTATTAATAATGTTATTAATGCTATTATTAATGCTAATAATGCTATTATTAATGCATTAATGCTAATAATAATGCTATTAATGCTATTAATAATGTTATTAATCCTATTATTAATGCTAATAATGCTATTATTAATGCTATTAATGCTAATAATATTACTATTAATGCATATTAATAATGTTATTAATGCTATTATTAATGCTAATAATGTTATTATTAATGCTATTAATGCTAATAATAATGCTATTAATGCTATTAATAATGTTTTTAAAATGCTATTATTAATGCTAATAATGCTATTATTAATGCTATTAATGCTAATAATGCTATTAATGCTATTAATAATGTTATTAATGCTATTATTAATGCTAATAATGCTATTAATAATGCTATTAATGCTAATAATAATGCTATTAATGCTATTAATACTGTTATTAATGCTCATAATACTGCTAATAATGCTATTAATACTGCTATTACTGCTAATAATAATGCTATGGCTTAATTATTGCTATTGATGATGCGATTATTATTTAAAAATCTTTAAAAAAACAATAAACATATTTTAGATACCCGATGCATTTGCATCAGGCTAACAGCTATAACTACTATAATCAAATTAATGCACGTTCTAGAATCCCGATGCATTTGCATCGGGCTCACAGCTATGATTTATAACAAAGTCTAAAATGTTTTTTTTTTCCTGCCTTGAACTGTTAATTTTTGCCCCATGAGTCTTACGTTGTGCAAAATGGGGTAACATTTTGCAAAGCTCTGGTGTAGTCAAAAATAGTATTTGTTAGGACGAGAGTAAATTGCACCAAATTTTGCAACTTTTTTAAGTCACATTTGATGAATCACGCAAAAACATGTGTAATCAGTAACCTTGAACCAAAAAGCAACAAACAAAAAACATAAAAAATACAGGAAATGAATATAAAATTGTCACGCTTGGGAGGTAAGGTAATCAGGTAACAGGTAGGTGAATTGGGCAAAAGGGGGTCAGGAGAGCCTAATCTGACCCTGATGCTGGGGTCCCTGGCTTGCCTGATCTCGGAGGTACCTCTGATGGTGAGGAGTTCCGAGCCGCCACCTGTACCCTAAAAACTCCTGATTAGCCCTAGGCTGAGGGCCCCTACCTCCACCCACGGGTCAGGAATCACAGCTTGTCCCAAGGAAAGACTTTAGCCCAGCAGCTAAACATCAGCACAGCCCCAAGACCTAGAGCACATAGCTTAATATAATAGGTAAAAATGGTCACCGCACCAGGTGAATTCACGGGCTCTATATATTTATCCTTTCCAGCCCGTCCCCTGACGCACGTCCAGTCTAGAGAGTCCTTATCCAGATAATGTCACATATCAGCAGGAAGGACAGCGCCACAGGCATGGGTAGTGATAAAAAAAAATAAACTTCTTTATTCCATGGTCGTGCAGCAACGTTTCGACCAACGTTGGTCGAAACGTTGCTGCACGACCATGGAATAAAGAAGTTTATTTTTTCATCACTACCCATCCCTGTGGCGCTGTCCTTCTAGAGCACATAGCTACCAGCAGCACCTGACAGAGGAGAGGGAAGGCTTTTTTAAAGCCAGGGGGAGGGGATTCCAGGTAAGTCACACTTTAAAACTCCTGAACCAGCAATTGAACATAATAGTGACTGCAGTTCTGAAGCACACCACAGGAGGCAAGGACCTTCACAACCATCAACCATGCAGCTCTTAAAGACAAACAACATCCACAGCAGCATCCAACAATGTCAGCGCCATCTAAGCGCGTGACAAAAATAGACTTAAAAAAGGCGCAAATAAAAAGATAAATTGGTGAAAACAAAGGAACGTGCACAATACACAAAACTAGACAGGAAAACAATGCAAGGGCATCGATGAATCAGGGCCAACAAGTATAATACTGCATATGTCCAATTATACTGTAATAGTGAAGTACTGTAGGCAGCTTTAGAAAACAAAATTCTTCGATAGAAAGAAAAGATACAATACATGAAGCCTTTATGCCTCATGCCCACACTGCATATTTACTGAGGGTTTTGAGTGGATTTGTGTGTCAAATCTGCAGCACAGCAAACTTCCAGCAGCGTCTATGGGCTTTTAGAAATGTTGTGCTCATGCTGCAATTTTTGTCATGCATATATACTGCAGATTTTGCTGCCTTGAGATAGAGGGCTAAATTGTAGTGTCAGATTTAAGGTCTGCAGCTGCTTCGAGAAAGTGACACCTGCTTCACAAGAAGGGCTTGTGACCCATCTTATTCTGTTAAAAGAATTATAAGAATGTATGTGCACAGGGTTATAGTGTGGGGGGACCTGGTGAGGGGCAGTATGAGTGGTTTCAAACCACAACTTTATTATAATCGATTATTAAAGTCCCCCTCAGATTTTGCTGAAGTGTTTCAAATGCTCCTGACATAGAGAACTGTCAGAACACCCGTAGCCTCATCAAGTGGCTACTGGAGATATGTGACCTCTCGCTTCTGACATAGAGAACTGTCAGATCAGGCGTAGCCTCATGTGATACCAATGTGATAAGAATGGCGTGTGGATGTGGATAGAATAGGTATAGAACAGGTAATCATAATTAGAATAGTGACCACAGGTCTTATTATTCCATATAATGCATCAGTACTCTGTTGAAATAAAAAAAGGGTGAACTCTCCTTGACATTATGCTGTTATGGTGAAACCATGAGCTGAACTTCTTGAGACATACACATCCTGTGACAGGAACCCACAACCTGGGACTGGAAAACAGATGGATGTCTTGCACAGCCAGTCACAGGAAGAAGTGAATATCCTGTGGCTGATGGTCACGTCATGAGAAAAGCTGGATCATGCCATCAGCGCGTTGATCATAGATATTCTAAAATTGTATAAATGAAGCTGGTCAAATTCAGTGAGTTGGGGGAAAACCTTTCCAGAGGCCAACACGCGGTAAAGTATTGATGCCTATTCGCTATAATTAAGTCTAGGTATAATTGGTATAATTTGTGTTAAGCCTGTATTCAGTTGATGACAATTCATATGCTACTTTGTAAACAAATACATTTAATCTTGCTATAGAGAATGTTATCATTCATGCCTGATTTGTAAGTCAGTGAGCGCTACGTAAATCCAGGCTCTGCCCCTATCCAGGTAAATTTAGCAAGACACCTCATTAAGCGGCTACAGGAGATACGTAACCTCTTGCTCCTGAAGTAGAGAATTGTCAAAACAGGCATAGCCTCATCAAGCAGCTACAGAATATAACGTAACCTCTTGCTCCTGACATAGAGAACTGTCAGATAAGGAGTAGCCTCATTAAGTGGCTACAGGAGATACGTAACCTCTCGCTCCTAAAGTAGAGAACTGTCGAAACAGGTGTAATAGCCTCATCCAGTGGCTACAGGAGATAACGTAACCTCTCGCTCCTGACGTAGAGAACTGTCAGAACAGGTGTAATAACCTCATCCAGTAACACAGGAGATACGCAACCTCTCGATCCTGACGTAGAGAACTATAAGAACAGATGTAATAGCCTCATCCAGTGGCTACAGGAGATAACGTAACCTCTAGCTCCTGAAGTAGAGAACTGTAAGAACAGGTATAACTTCATCAAGCGGCTACAGGAAATAACGTAACCTCTTGCTCCCAGAGCTGGCATTAAGGGGGCAGACTGAGCAGTTGCCCAGGGCCCCCACTCTCTTGGGGGCCCCAAGGAGCTGCGCTGAAAATAGCATTAAAACAGTTAAAAATGATAAAACAAATACACATATTTGGTATCACTGCGTTCGTAAAATCTAAGCTATCAAGATATGAAGTAAATTAATCCAATTGGTAAATGGCATAACGGGAAAAAATAAAAATGCCAGAATTATGTTTTTTGGGCCACCACATTGTTTTAATAAAATGCAATTAAAGGCGATCAAAATGGTATCAGTAAAATGTCAGCTCAGGGCGCCAAAAGTATGCCTCATATAGCCCTGTATCTTCAAAAATTAAAACATCATGGGTCTTGGAAAATGGCGAATAAAGCTAATTTTTATTATTATTATTATTATTATTATTATTATTAATAATAATATATATATATTTTTTTTTTACACATTTCTGAGTTTTTTTCATGATTAAAATAAGAAAAATGTTCAGTATCTGCTTATTCTGACCTAGACAATTAACTTATGAAGTCACTTTTACCATATAGTTAACATGATTAATAAGAAACTCAAAAACAACTCATCCCGCAAAAAAAAAAGCCCTCATTCAGCTATGTGGAAGAAAAAATAAAAAAAAAATTAAGCCTCTTGGAAGAAGCGGAGTGAAAAGCAAAAATGAATAATCACTCAATAGTGAAGTTATAAAATCCATGTAATGGCCAGGTAATAGCAGTAGGAGCGCCCACCACAGGCTTCAATCTTCACATGTTCATGATGGGAGTAATTAGAGTTAGGGGACCTCCTTAATTCCTAAATTTGTAGACAGTTATCAAGCAGAACTAAACAAGATATCAAAGGGGATGTCCAGGATTAATAAAACTTTACTACATTCTTTCAAAAACAGCGCCACCCCTGTGTAAAAGTGGCATATAGTATTACAGCATAGGCCCATTCCCTTCAATTGAGCTGAGCTGCAATATCACACACAACCTGTAGACAGCGCTGTTTTGAAAGAAATCAGTCATGTTTATAGAATTCTAGTCAACATTTCCACTAGTGACCCCAGAACAACACTAAGGCTTAATTCAAATGTATTTTTTCTTTTAAATATGAAGAATATAGCAGATCTTTGTTAAAGATGACATTTAAGTAGACGATCATTATGAACACATTCTCCTTACTGACTCTCCAGTTTGTATCCTATTTTATTAAACACTTGTAGATAATGTTTAATCAAAATAAGGAGTCTTGTGTTCACAATCCCCATCTCTTGGTATGAGTATAAGTGGTTAGAAAGAGTGACTTTCCCTGGAGGAGCCGTGCTGTATGACACAGACAGACAATGATGGGAAAGGATGTGTGGCTATGTGTGTGTGCTCGGTGTATATGTGTAATATATAGTGTTTGCGTCACATATCGTGTTTTGTGTGTATGTAATGTGGAGCCCCTGTGACCGGGCGGCCACAGGGTGAAATGCAGCTGGACGAGATAAAATGGTGAACTCACAAAACACCCCCACACACATAGGCTCTGACCCTAAGCCAAGTCACTCTGTCAGGCAAGGGGTTACGGGAGCATACATGTGGGTGGAAAGAGAGAGAGGACCCGGACAAACGGGGGGAGGAGTAGTAAAACACTATAACACTAAGTTGTGCGAGACGATCTAGAGCTTCCCATGGGAGAGTACACAACCGAGCGAATCCCTGGTGGTGGAGGAGTAGGGAAGTCCCCCCAAGCTGAGACACCCTTCAGCAGAGTACTGACTACTCAGACAGAAAGAACAACTGGGCCCGTCGGCCTTCACTGTTAATGGCCGGTCGGGAACTCAAGCTGGAACCATGGACAGTAAAAGGGGAGCCAGGTGAGCCCGACTAACCCGGGTCACTGTGGCCAGTACTAAAGGTCAGCACCTGATGAAGGCAGAGCTTGCCGCTGAAACGCATTGGAAGGATCTTTGTGAATAAAGGAAAGTATCGATTAATATTTGTCTCTGCCCAGCCTCTTCTCTTGAGCGCCCCAACAACCACTTTTCTCTCCTCTTCACTAGTGGCTAGGTCAGGACAGTCAGAGAGCCAGCTCTGTAGATGTGGCTGGGGAAACTACATGATTCTAACCACAGGACACATCAATAGAAAGCCCTTGATGGCCAGACCGAACCTGTAAATGGGGCCTGAGTCAGAGTAAAAGGTCCTGAGAGGTACACTGAGGGGAGTTACGCAGAGGAACTGCAGCTGCAGTGAGAGCCCTGGTCCGGAGCTGTGGTAAAAAAACTGGTCGATTGAGAGCATAAAGAGACTGAGACTGTGGAAGGAGTTTTAAGCTACAAGTAAAGAAACTTGATCAGCTCAGAGTGTGTGTAAGACTGTTATTGTGTGCGGCGGCTGTGGAACCTTCACCTGCCGAGCTGTCAAAAATTTTTTTACTATATGAGATTTTATGAACGATTTTTAACATCAAATCAGTGGTGGCACACAGCTTAAAACCTTGATGTATAACCTATATGAATGAAATACCACGGGTTCTAGTCCCATATGGGCATAGTATGCATGTCTTATTTTTTTTATATATATTATTAGACAGCACCCATGTTTTTTTTGCAAACTTTTAAGCTTTTATTGGTGATTTTTAAAGAAATTTTATATGGGCATCAGTATTTGTATTTTTATGAAACCATCAAGCCCAAGTTTACATAATTTTGTGATGTTTTAATGTTTTAGTAAAAAATAGCGCCAAAATGGGCAGATTCCACCCATTTGATGATGAGGATGACATCATCAGGTAAAACAGATGACACCTCTTTTGTCTGTGCAGCAGAGGGCTATAAAAACCCCCTCTGCTGGGATTATTGTAATGTCCCTGAGGAAGGCGCGGGTGTGGCGCTGAAACGCGTAGGAGAGAGGAGGAAATAAAAGGATGGAATAACTGCTGTCTCTTTGGTGAGTTTATTCATGCCACAGCAGCGCGGACCGTGACACACCAGCACTCCCATCATTGCCTTTAATTCCCTATATGGCACATGTGTTGCACATTGGCTGTTTTTAAACAGATGTTTATTTTTGGAAATTAAAGATACCAGATGTATGAGGAGAGTTATGTGAGGCAATTTGTGCACATCTGTGTCTGTCTGTGTGGTGTGTGTGTCCCTGGGGTGTTGTGTCCCTGGAGTGTGTGTGTGTGTGTGTCCCTGTGCTGGGGTTCCCTGTGGTGTGTGTCCTAGTGGGGCGAGGGGTGTCTCTGTGGTGTGTGTCCATCCCTATGGGGTCTGTGTGTTCCTGTGGGGTGTGTATGTCCTGTGGTGTGTGTGTCCCTGTGGGGTGAGTGCATGTGTCCCTATAGGGTGTGTATGTGTGTGTGTCCCTGTGGGGGGTGTCTTTGTGGTGTGTGTCTCTGTGTTGTGTGGGTCTCTTTGTGGTGTGTGTGTTTGTGTTCGGGTGCGTGGTGAGTATCCAATGTTGGGGCTCCACCTTAGCTGTTACTCTTTGTGTGCATGTGGTGTGTATACATGTCCCGGTGCGTGGTGAATATTTCATGTCAGGGCCCCACCTTAGTGACAATATGCTGGTATATGCTGTTAGTCTTTGGTGCTGTCATTAAGCCTCTCTCATTCACAACTATCAACTGGTAACTGTCACTTTCTCTCCATTATGTAGATAGGGCCAAAATTGTTTGGTGAATTGGAACGCGCGGGGGTTAAAATGTCGCCTCACAACATAGCCTATGATGCTCTCGGGGTCCAGATGTGTGACTGTGCAAAATTTTGTGGCTGTAGTTGCGACGGTGTAGATGCCAATCCCGGACATACACACACACACATACACACATTCAGCTTTATATATTAGACTAGCTGTACTACCCGGCTTCGCCCAGGCTAATAACTGCTGTTAACAAAATAGAATGTGTTAACAAAAAAATTATTCTGCACACAAAAAACACAAAACAAATAGATAGAAATATAATTATTTAAAGGCAAAAACTAAGCTAATAGAATAATTTCACAACATATATTTCAACACCACAGATATTCCTCAGATTTAACTAAATTGGCCAAGTAATGTGAAGTAATCTTCTACTCCTTATTTGAGAGCCTTTTGATAAACGAAATTCTTAGTTCTTCCTTCAGGTGCAAAGACGAACAGATTTTTGGCTGTTCCAACTCTTGAACAGGCCACATAAATTTGACCATGTCTGCAAGCCTCGCTTCCCTCTAATTAGAAAGTTCATTGGCTCTTGAGGAAGCAGCTCTTGTTTTCATGTCTGCAAGCCTTGCTTCCCTCTCCTCAGAAAGTTCATTGGCTCTTAAGGAAGCAGCTCTTGTTTTCATGTCTGCAAGCCTCGCTTCCTTCTCCTCAGAAAGTTCATTGGCCCTTGAGGAAGCAGCTCTTGTTCTCTTATCTGCAAGCCTTGCTTCCCTTTCCTCAGAAAGTTCTTTGGCTCTTGAGGAAGCAGCTGCTGTTCTCATGTGTGTCAGCCTTGTTTCTTGGTCTACACATTTTTCATTGGCCTGTAGTGCAGCTTTTCTTTTTGAATCAGCTGATATTCTTGGCAAGGAATTCCTTTTCTTATGAGGCATTATTGTGGTAAAAATAGTCTGTAACTGGCAGTTTCTACATCCTCTCACATAGAGGTAATGTGACTGACATTAGTCTTTCCACCAACACATCCTAACTGACATCCTATTACCTCACATAAGCTTTTTTATACTAAGAATGTCCTTTGTTGCCTATATTAACCAATTAATTAACTGTAGCAAAATAGAAGCTGAGCTGTGATTAGTTGCCATTGGCAGGCTGATAAATCCCCAGGCAACAGGAAGCCCTCCCCCTGAGTGTATATATTAGCTCACACATACACACAATAGGCAGGTCATGTGACTAACAGCTGCCGTATTTTCTATATGGTACATTTGTTGTTCTCGTAGTTTGGCTGCTTATGAATCAGATTTTTATTTTTGAAGGATAATACCAGACTTATGTGTGTTTTAGGGCGATTAGGTGGCGAGGTTGGTGTATGTGTGGTGAAATGTGTGCTGAGGGTGTTCAATGTGTTCAAGCACATGGTAATGTGTGGCGCATTTTGTGTGTGTGTTCATATCCCCGTCAGTGGTGAGTATCCCATGTCGGGGCCCCACCTAAGCAACTGTACGGTATATACTCTTTGGCGCCCCTCGCTCTCATTCTTTAAGTCCCCCTTGTTCACATCTGGCAGCTGTCAATTTGCCTCCAACACTTTTCCTTTCACTTTTCCCCATTATGTAGATGGGTGCAAAATTGTTTGGTGAATTGGAATGCGCAGGGTTTAAATTTCACCTCACAACATAGCCTATGACGCTCTCGGGGTCAAGACTTGTGACTGTGCAAATTTTGTGCTGTAGCTGCGACGGTGCAGATGCCAATCCCGGACATACACGCGTACATACATACATACACACACATTCAGCTTTATATATTAGACTAGCTGTACTACTCGGCTACGCCCGGGTTAATAAATAACTGATGTTAGCTATAACAAAATAGAATTTGAATATGTCATATTAATGACCTGTAAGAAAATAGAAGCTGAGCTGTGATTGATTGCTATAGGCAACCTAATAAATCTCCAGCCAACAGTAAACCCTCCCCCTGGCCGGGCAGTATATGTTACCTCACACATATACATAATAAACAGCTCATGCAACTGACATCTGCCTTAATTCCCTATATGGCACATGTGTGGCACATTGGCTGTCTTTAATCAGATGTTTATTTTTGGAAATTAAAGATAGCACACGTATGAGGCAAGTTGTGTGAGGCGATTTGTGCCCATCTGTGTCTGTCAGTGTGGTGTGTGTGTCCTGGGTGTGTGTGTGTTCCTGTGGGGTGAGTGCATCTGTCCCTATAGGGTGTGTATGTGTGTGTGTCCCTGTGGGGGGGTCTGTGTGGTGTGTGTGTCTCTGTGTTGTGTGTGTTTCTTTGTGGTGTGTGTGTGTCCCTGAAGGGTGAGTGCATGTGTTGCTATAGGGTGTGTGTGTGTCCCCGTGGGGGGGGGGTGTCTCTGTGTTGTGTGTGTCTCTTTGTGGTTTGTGTATGTGTTCGGGTGAGTGTGTGACTCTGGTGTTGTGTGTGTCTCTTTCTGGTGTGTGTGTCCCTGTGGGGGGAGTGCATGTGTCCCTATAGAGTGTGTATGTGTGTGTCCCTGTGGGGGGGTCTGTGTGGTGTGTGTGTCTCTGTGTTGTGTGTGTGTCTCTTTGTGGTGTGTGTGTGTCCCTGAAGGGTGAGTGCATGTGTCGCTATAGGGTGTGTGTGTGTCCCGTGGGGGGGGGTCTCTGTGTTGTGTGTGTCTCTTTGTGGTTTGTGTATGTGTTCGGTGTGCGTGGTGAGTATCCAATGTTGGGGCTGCATCTTAGCGACACAGCTTAGCTTTATATATTAAATTTCATTTTCCTCTTGTGTTGGTAATGAAGGATCTAAATTGTTATTTTTCTTTATTATTTCATAATCTCCTCTATCTCTATATAATTTCTTTGATTTTTTTATAATAGTATCTTGCTCTAATTGTAATATTTTGGTTGTCAATGCAGAATTAAGTTTATTGTATTCTGGGTGCGAATTAAATTGTAAAAGCTCAAGTGATAGCAGTGACAATACTGTCACATGCCCCAATCTCGCCTGGCGATATGAGGCGATATAACGTGCGCGTGCACGTTTTTCATGGTCACCTCAGATCGATGGTGGCTTCACACACCGTAATTGCGCCCTGAAAGTAAGGCGATGTGTCGCTCCGGAAATAACCTCACGTACAGCGGAAGCAATCCTGCTAATTCCATCACCGCTTCACACGACGCAAGCTCAAAGGCAATGTGGGCGTACATGTTCATCACGGCAAGGACATAGGTGTACCATAGTGGTTTACACCGTGCCCCATACACGCTCATTGGACAACACAACAGTGTCACGATTGGTCAGCCTGCTCTGGAAGGCTGGCTAATACATGACGCCATTGTCTGTTGGAATTTGGCACAAATACACGCTCAAGTCGTCAATTGTGGCTCCTGCCACACGTTTTTGAGCCGCTTAAGTGTCACACAGGAGCGTATAATGTACCAAATTCACACACGTACGGTGATTGTAGTGCGTGGGCCATGGCACCCATGTACGATGTGTAGGCCAACATCTGAGGTGGCATGTGGCACTATACTCGACACAGTGCAGATTAATACACGCGAACGACATAGCTTGCACTCTTCTATGGCACGCCTAAGTGAACTGTGTTTGCGTACGGTTGTGTAGCTGAAGATGTTTGTGGTGCTGAACGGACAGCTCTTTAAATATGGCGCCCTGTGAACTGACAGCCAATGGGAACACAGTAGCCACCACCAATCATCGCAGACGGGGCCGCGGACTCCAGCACGCTGTGGCACGCCTACGGGAAATCCTAGGCAACGCTCTTTCCATCACTATCGTCCGATCACATGCCACAACCCGGAAATCTCGCCTTAACGATTGCGGCTGATTACTGAGCACTGTTCAGTAATCAGGCAACAGGAGATTTATCGCCAGGAAATTGCCCAATCACATGCCGCAACCATGAGGTAATTTCAAGGCGATTGCTCAGAGGCGACATATCGCCTTTATGATCTCCAGACGAGATTGCGGCATGTGGCGGTTACCGTGAGACAGTTTCAACTAGAGATTCTGCGACCGTAGACCCTTTTTAAATAATATTTGCAATAAACCCTGCATACAAGTCTGAAATATGCCTTCCCTTCATCTTTAAAGTTCAAATCTTGAGTAAAAGGTGTTTTTAAATTAAGTCTCAAACCCTAGGGCATATTTTCTCCTCCATATAAATGGAGAGAAAACGTTCATCGATGTAATAGTGCAATTCCTCTTTCAAGGCATTCTCCAATTGGTGGAATAATTTCCTCATTTTAGCAGTGTCATCATCAGTAAATGGTGTTGTGTCATTGACATTAATGCTGTCCCGAGGCCCAGATCCAGCAGTCTGTACGATAAGTCTTTCTCTTGAAGACAATCTATGGGGAAAGTAATTCATTCTGCCCTGCGGCTGCTCTTCAGTGGGTAAAGTGAAAACTAAATAAGAAGAAGCAGAAAAAACGCACATAGGGTCTTATTCGGGTATCACCGGGTGTGTTGTGTGCAAACACACTAAACTTGTGTTGTTGTGAAAGTTACAACAACTGATAATCACAGAGTGGCTTGCAGCACTCCACTCAAAGAAGTAACTGATGCAGTGAATGAAGATGGTGGTTCGTGTGCTGCTGTCTATTAGGTAGATCCAAGGAGTCCAAGGAATCGCAGGAATGTTAAAAGCAATACCTTTAATATCTTATGCTTTTCGTGGTGCTACAGACCACTTCATCAGAGATCCACAAAGGTTTACAGACATATACAAAGACAGGTTATAAATAGAGACGGGAAGTAGACGTGAATGATGTAGCACCCTCGTCATCCCATCCTTGTGTCCATTCAGAATCAATTTACAACTTCTCATACCTCGATATACAAATTTCATGACTAAACTTTACATTTTAAAATGATTATACTATGCAGTCCAATTCTATATCACATACTCAGTAAATATCAAACTAGTGTCACAATATTCCAATTGACACCCAGCCCGATTCTCAAGGAATACCCCTCATTTTATTTCTCAGAAAAAAGACATTTATATCATTACTATATGAATCCCATCTCCATGTTATAAAACTATAAAAACATTAATATACAGTACAGACCAAATGTTTGGACATACCTTCTCACTCAAAGAGTTTTCTTTATTTTCATGACTATGAAAATTGTTGATTCACACTGAAGGCATTAAAACTATTAATTAACCCATGTGGAATTATATACTTAACAAAAAAAGTGTGAAACAACTGAAATATGTCTTATATTCTAGGTTCTTCAAAGTAGCCACCTTTTGCTTGATTACTGCTTTGCACACTATTGGCATTCTCTTGATGAGCTTCAAGAGGTAGTAACCGGAAATGGTCTTCCAACAGTCTTAAAGGAGTTCCCATAGATGCTTAGCACTTGTTGGCTCTTTTGCCTCCACACTGCGGTCCAGCTCACCCAAACCATCTCGATTGGGTTCAGGTCTGGTGACTGTGGAGGCCAAGTCATCCTGCATAGCACCCCATCACCATCACACCTCCTCCTCCATGCTTCACGATGGGAACAAAGCATGTAGAGTCCATCCATTCACCTTTTCTGCGTTGCACAAAGACACGGTGGTTGGAACCAAAGATCTCAAATTTAGACTCATCAGACCAAAGCACAGATTTCCACTGGT
The DNA here is from genome assembly GCA_033576535.1 of Allobates femoralis. Taxonomy (NCBI): domain Eukaryota; kingdom Metazoa; phylum Chordata; class Amphibia; order Anura; family Aromobatidae; genus Allobates; species Allobates femoralis. The sequence continues at coordinate 375,077,078 of JARQOC010000005.1, forward strand.
CTAATGTCCATTCCTTGTGTTCTTTAGCCCAAACAAGTCTTTTCTGCCTGTTCCCGGTCCTTAGCAGTGGTTTCCTACTAGTTAATTTACCATGAAGGCCTGCTGCACAAAGTCTCCTCTTAACAGTTGTTGTAGAGATGTGTCTGCTGCTAGAACTCTGTGTGGCATTGACCTGGTCTCTAATCAGAGCTGCTGTTAACCTGTGAATTCTGAGGCTGGTGACTCGGATGACCTTACCATCTGCAGCAGAGGTGACTCTTGGTCTTCCTTTTTTGGGGCGGTCCTCATGTGAGCCAGTTTCTTTGTAGCGCTTGATGGTTTTTGTAACTGCACTTGGGGACACTTTCAAACTTTTCCCAATTTTTCAGACTGACTGACCTTCATTTCTTAAAGTAATGATGGCCACTCGTTTTTCTTAACTTAGCTGCTTTTTTCTTGCCATAATTCAAATTCTAACAGTCTATTCAGTAGGACTATTAGCGGTGTGTCCACCAGACTTCTGCACAACACAACTGATGGTCCCAACCCCATTTATAAGGCAAGAAATCCCACTTATTAAACCTGACAGGGCACATCTGTAAAGTGAAAACCATTTCCAGTGACTACCACTTGAAGTTCATCAAGAGAATGCCAAGAGTGTGCAAAGCAGTAATCAAAGCAAAAGGTGGCTACTTTGAAGAACCTAGAATATAAGACATATTTTCAGTTGTTTCACACTTTTTTGTTAAGTATATAATTCAACATGTGTTAATTCATAGTTTTGATGCCTTCAGTGTGAATCTACAATTTACATAGTCATGAAAATAAAGAAAACTCTTTCAATGAGAAGGTGTGTCCAAACTTTTGGTCTGTACTGTATATGAATACACAACATTCACAGGAAATACATTATATATACAAATCTAAAAGTTCTCATCACAGAAAGTTTCTTGTATAAGCCAAAGTATTATGAAAGGATCAATTGGGGTACCGAACTCACAATATTGTGGTCCTCAAAGTTACTATGAGTGTGATAGTACAATATGTGATCATTTAGGGTTCCACTAACCTTTTGCCGAGAGTCCCACTTTGCCTAAAACCGGCCCTGCTTGCTTCTGAATTAGATAAGTGTCAGAACAGGTGTAATAGGATCATCCAGTGGCTACAGGAGATAATGTAACCTCTCACTCCTGATGTAGAGAACTATCAGAAAAGATGTAATAGCCTCATCCAGTGGCTACAGGAGATAATGTAACCTCTTGCTCCTAACGGGACATACGCCAGTTCTGACAACTCCATACGTCAGGAGCGAGAGGTTGCATATCTCCTGTAACCGCTGGATAAGGCTCTTACACCAGTTCTCAGAGTTGTCTACATGAAAAGTGTAAGAATCACTCCAGTAAAAGCAGAGACAGGCTTTAATTATCAATTACAATAAATATAATAGAGTTGTGGTTTGAAACTATTGATACTGCACCTCACCAGCAACCCCTTAGTATAAGCATCTCCACATACATTTTTATTAACCTTTTCACAGAATAAGATAGGGCATAAGGATTTCTTGCTGGAATGGTGTCAATTTCTCGCAGTTGACCTGAAATCCAACACACGCAGGACAAAAATCTGCCCCCCTCTCGCACTAAATAAGTACCAAAAAATGCAGCATTGGCATGACACCATTTTCATGTGTATTTATATCAGAAGGTGCGGATTTTTGTCTCCAAAAATCTGCACCTATGTTTTTAGCGTGAGCAAATAGCCTTAAAGGGAATCTGTAAGCAGGTTTTTGATGATGAAGAGGTTGAAAAACTAATACCAGTATTGTGCAATTTACTAAACAGTGTGTTGTTGCTTTAATAAAATCAGTCATGACTGCAGGACAACTTACCTAGTGTCTTCTAGTCCAAGCATGCCCTTAACACTGAATAGCAGACTTCTGTCAATGTGGTCTTCTTTTGGGTATGCTGCGTCAGGCGTGCATAATTTCCGTTCCGGTGCATTGTGGGACGAGGAATACCAATAATCCTCACACTGCACAGGACCACAAATGACACGACCGCGGTGTCATACCCAGAAGAAGATTAAAAATGCTGAGAATGGGCATCTGCATGAATTATCAGATGTTACAATGAAGTGGAAGGGGACATGACATCTTACAGAATGCCCCCAGTGTCTACAGTATTGATGACACCCTGGTTATTCCCATAGGTGAAGGGAAGTGATGAAATCATTTTTCACAGCCACTACAGGGCACATTTAGATCAGACAGGGATGATTAGGGATGTAGGAGGAAGCTGCAGGGACAGGTAGGGATAGGTTTAGTCGATGAGTAGGTGAAAGGTTCCCTTTAAATACTTTTGCCAATAGCATTTCTAGAGCTGTTTTGAACTAATATTTTAGTAAAAATCAGTTACCTCATTGCTAAGTCTTGGTTTTCTTGTGGTACAAATTTGTACAAGGCAACAAATGTATCTAATGCATCTTTAATTAGTGGTATCTGCAGAAAAAGCAAACATTAAAGACATATATAAATTAAGAAATATTCATTCACATTTTGAAACAGCTCTGACATTACAAATGTGTAGTATATGACATTAGGTTAAAAAATAGGAATGCAAATAAGGATCAATATGTGAGGTTATTATAATAGGCTAATTGTAAAATAAATAGACATGGATATGGTACTGAATATTTTATATTATTGGTATTAGAAATATTAGATGCTTACAACGTAGATGTAATTGTGGTGGAATCATTACTAGAAGAGATTTGGACAAGAAAAATTTAGGGGCCTTTCACACTTGTGGTTTTTTCCTGATTTGGAAGATCAGGAAAGAACCCGAATCTGATGGTGGGTTTACACGTCCCGATATCGGCCCGATATCGTAATTAATGACGCGGGAGCGCGCTTTTTGTGCGCGCTTTTCCCTGCATCGCATCGGAGGTTTACACGGCCCGATATCGGGATGCAACGTCCGTACGATGTCTACGCCCCCCGACGCAGGAACGACCAGTTAACATTGGAGTCAATGTGTGACGTTGCCCTACACATCGGAGTTGGGCTGTCACACAGCACGATCCGGCTCCAATCTCCATTCAATATCGGAGCATTGGAGAGCACGCTCATTCAATCCCCGATATCGCATTGACATCGTTCCTGCATCGTATTGGACGTACACACCATACAACGCAGGAACGATATCGGCTCCAATGATCGAGCCACGTGACTTTTCATTGAAATTGGACGCCGATATCGCAACGTGTAAACCCACCTTTACAGTATTTTGCCCATTCACTTTAATTTTGTCAGGTAGAATCTTGTTGCTTCATGTTTTTTCCTGAAATCATTAAAGAGAATGGGCAAAAAAATGAATCCTGTAAGGGCCGCATCACTCTGCGGCGTGATCCGGTCCGGGGCTGTCCGGGATGACCCAGACAGCCACGGACCGGATCAACACACAGGACTGGGGGGCTGATATGCCCTCCGGTCCGGTGTGCAGCGCACGCAGTTCCCGCTGCTGATAAGTCAGGACCGCGGGCCAGTGGCTTTGAGGTTTCCATTGATGAAGAATGGCCCCACTATCTTTGTACCCCATATACCACACCATACCATCAATTTTTGTGTTCCAACAGTCTTGGAGGGATCTATCCACTGTGGCTTAGTGTCAGACCATAGTGATGGTTTTGTTTGTTAACTCTACCATTCACAAAATGTTTGCCTCATAACTCATCTGAAGGCAATTGTCTATGCTGTGAAGATACCAGATGTGCAGCATCTGAAACAACAGATACTGGAAGCCTGTGCTAGCATTTCTTCTGCTGTGTTGCGATCAGTTTGTCAAGAGTGGGAGAAGATGGTTGCATTGACAATCCAACACAACGGGCAGCACATTGAACACATTTTATTAGTGGTCATAAACCTGTAAATAACTCATGAAAGAGTAAAGTTATGTTAAAACCAAGCACACCATTGTTTTTCTTCTCAATAGGCTTGATGTGTCACATTACCCTCTTCCCACTGATAAAAATAAAGTTGGATCCAAAATGGCCAACTTCAAAATGGCTGTCATGGGCGACACCTATTTGGAAAAGTTTTTCCCTTCCCATATACTAATGTGCCACAAACAGGAAGTTGATATCACCAACCATTCCCATTTTAGGTGCATCCATATAAATGGCCCACCCTGTACAAATTGTAGATAGTAATAGAAACATATGGATACCTGATTCATATTCAAACTTAGTTCAGTGATTTGTTTTTACAAAAGTAGTAAGATATTTTTTCAGTAAGTGGAGTATCTTCATTATTTTGTTATTGGCAATCTTGTTTTGTGCTTCACGTGGTGATTTCCATAGCTCCTATGGAGCTTGTGTGAACCTCATGTGATTGTGTCATTACTACTTAGGTGGGATGGACTTGAAACTGGAATAAAGAGAGATAATGAGCGATTTTAAAATTTTGTAAACTTGTGCAGGAAGGGAGGGAAAGAATGTACAGACACCAACTTCTCTGCTGTGGATCCCAGAAGTAACTCGAGAAAGTGGCTGGCTTCCAATCAAGCAACAATGAAAAAGTAAGTTCTGGACTCCAATCAAGCTCCCAAGGCATTAAAAGTTTTTTTACTGCAATTCCATTAAAATAATATTTATTCATTTATATAGCACGATTAATTCCATAGCACTTTACATACAGGAGTAATCCTGTCTCTCTTGGATCTCACAATCTAAATATCCTATCAGTATGTCTTTACAATGTGGGAAGAAACCAATGCAAACACAGGGAGAACATACAAACTCCTTGCAGATGTTGTCCTTAGTGTGAATTGAACCCAGGGGACCTCAGGACCCCAGTGCTGTAAAGGCTGCAGTGCTAATCACTTGAGCCACCGTGCATGTTAATGCACTACAAAGCATTGAGACATAATATGATTCCTAGGGGTTTGTGCTTAAAGAAAATAGCTACTACGGCTTTTGGTGATTAATTTACTAGTCAATGGAATCAAATCCTTTCGGACTGTTTCATTAAACTAATGGGCCTGATCATAAGAGAGTAGACTAAAAAAGCCAAAGATCTAGAATCTAAAATTGATGAGCTGCGTAAATCACTGGACATATATAGGTCCCACCATGATTTCCAATTTTTGAACCAGAAATTAAAATGTAATATTGATAACCTTGAAGACAGTATTATTCACATCAAACGTTCCAAGTTTGAATGGCATTGCAAGGATTATCAGAGTGATTCTATATAATGCAAGCGGAATCCGGGTGGAAATACAAAATAAATCCTGAAAAGGAGTAGACCCACATGAGAGACAAGTAAGTTTGATTTCATGGTAACAGGACTGTCAGGTCTCTCCCTTTCCGCAGTGTCTCCTGGTTCAGTCCCTGATACTGGCACCCCAAATCGCTGTGTCAACAGCCAAAAAAAGGGGAGAATTGGAGGATGGGAGGAATATGGCATCACTGGTATCCAATACGTCAGTGCAGAAGGAGATACTAACTGATTGTAACAAGGACTATGTAGTATTAAATCTATCAGCATATGTTTTGCTTTCAACCCAGATAGATGTTTTGAGTAAGTGTCTGAATTATGTCTCTGCATGCAAAGGGAATTACTCCAGACCATCAAGAATGTGAACAGATTGCTGTGAATCCTGACTGTAAAGCATCATTCTTTTTAGGATGATGCTGTATAAAGTATCCATAAAGAGAAAAGTGTCAACAAGGGGGTGGTTGGTATACCTTTGTCATGTGGTTTTCATGAACAGATCACTATGAAATCATTAATGGAAATAATCAATGAATCTATTTTTTCATCTGTAATGGTACCTTTACACGCCACTACAGAAGGTTGGAAACAACCGGGTGTCTCACATGCACGAGCACGTACCAACGGTTGCAAACGGTACCCGATACCGCCTTTACACGCCGCTACAAGGTGCTCTATAGAAGGTTTAATCTATCCCTGGAGGCACCGCCGGGTGCCACAAGTTACCTTCTGTAGAGCACCGTCCCTCATTTACACGCCGCTACAGAAGGTAATATGGGAGGACCTGGGGCAGCAGGGACAACACATAGGCGTGCCAGAGTTGTGGATTACGAGACGCTCGTACGATGATTGGACAATGCAATAGCATCATGATTGGCCAGCCAGCGCAGGAAGGCTGGCTAATACATCACGCTATTGCAATTGTGTAGTGTGACTGGTCAGCTCCTTAAATATGCCGCCCTATGCAGCGACAACCAATCATAATGCAGGAGCTTCCACCAATGATGGCTGAAGGGGGGCGGTTTCCCGGAGGCTGTGTCACGCCCCAGGGAGTTAACTAGGTGGCGAAAAAACCTTACCGTACCTTATTTAGACGCCGCTACCATCGGGTTGAAACCAACCTGTTTTAGAGCACTGCTCTGAAACAGGCGCCGACAGTGACGGATGGCAACAACCTAGTTTACACGCCGCTACCTCGCGTTGTTTTGACGGTGCAAGATACATTTGTCTCCGACACCCGGTTGTTTCTAACCTTCTGTAGCGGCGTGTAAAGGTACCATGAGGGATAACAGTTGAGAAGGGCATGGCCTGCTGAGCGATGGCTTAGGTTTACTTCTTCAGAGCTCCTGTCATTAAGGCAAGCAACAGGGTCTTATGCCTTTTTAAAGGCTACAATTCCCTACTTAAAGCAATTAATTCAATTCCCTGACTTTTCTGGAACAATTTAATATCTTACTGGGCTCTCTGGGACCAAAATTCACCTCACAGTTTTTTTAGGTAATTTACCTGAGGAGAAAATGGTTGCCAACATATATAGTGCGCAGTCACTTTAGAACAGTGGTTCTTAACCGGGGTTCTATCGAACCCTAGGCGTTCGTTGAGTCGGTCTCAGGGGTTCGGCGGAGCCTCTGCCACGGAGGTCAAGACACACCCGACTCATTATGTAAATTCATGATGACACGCCCCGCTTGGCCATCACTTGCTGCAGATGATCACGTTACATTAATTGGCCAATCAGTGCTGCAGGGAATTTAGTGTGCTCAGTAGTCACCATGTGACTGTCGTACTAACTATATTGAGCAAAAAAAGAAGTGGTCGGACGACTATGTACAACATGGATTCACATGTATCACGGAACGTGATGGGGGTCAGTGTCCTATCTGCATGATTTGCAATGCCAAGTTGAGCAACTCTAGTCTCGCACCGGCAAAACTAAAGGAACACTTCTTGAAGCTGCATGGAGATGGGGAATACAAGAACACAACGCTTGCTGAATTCAAGGTGAAAAGAGCCAGATTCGATGAAAGGGCCACTCTGCCTGCTCTTGGATTTGTACCCGTGAACAAACCGATCGTCACCGTATCGTACAAAGTTGCTTACCTGATCGCAAAGCAGGGCAAGCTGCACACCATCGGTGAAACACTCATAAAAACAGCAGCATTAAAGATGGTGAATCTGATACTCGGAACAGCGGCCAAAGGTAAATTATCCCAAATTCCTCTTTCAAATGACACCATCAGTGACAGAATAGAGTGCATGAGTAAAGACATCTTGGCTCAAGTAGTTACAGATCTAATTTCAAGTCCAGCAAAATTCAGCCTTCAACTCGACGAGACCCCAGACGTTTATAATCTAAGCCAGCTTGCTGTTTTCGTGCACTATGTGAAAGACAACATGATAAAAGAAGAGTTTATATTTTGTAAGCCTCTTACAACAACAACTAAGGCAGCCGATATGATGAAGCTTGTGGATGACTTCCTCAGAGACAACAAACTTTCATGGGATATGGTTTCTACAGTTTGTACGGATGGAGCTCCAGTCATGCTGAGAAGAAAGTCTGGTTTTGGTGCGCTAGTAAAAGCCGATGCACCACACATCATTGTTACACATTGTATTCTGCACAGGCATGCAGTTGGCAACAAAAACCTTGCCTCCAAAAATGGCAGAAGTATTAAAAACTGTAGTGGAATGTGTGAACTATGTGCGAAATAGTGCTCTGAGGCACCGCATCTTCAGTGAGCTGTGTAAAGAAATGGGCTTTGAATTCGAGGTACTCCTGTACCATTGTAATGTTCGATGGTTATCCCGGGAAAAGGTGCTGAATCGTGTTTTTGCCATGCGTGTGGAATTAGCCCTGTTTTTGCAAGAGCACCAACATTGTCATGCAGATTGCTTCAAAAATCCTGAGTTCATTCTCATTTTAGCGTACATGGCTGATATATTCGCAGCTCTAAATCATCTCAATCAGCAGATGCAGGGTGGTGGAGTCAACATCATGGAAGCAGAAGAAAACCTGAAGGCTTTTTAAAAAAAACTACCGTTATGGAAACGACGAACAGAGAACAATAACTTCGCAAACTTTCCCCTTCTGGACGACTGTGTAAGTAAGATCGAAGATCTGTCTGGAATTGGAGACATTTCTGTATCCATGGAACTGAAGCAAACAATTTCCACGCACTTAGATGAGCTTGCAAAGTCTCTCCACGGATATTTCCCTACAAGCGAGTCATATCCAGTATGGGTGAGACAGCCGTTCACGTTTGCTGTTGAGACAGCAGATGTCAATTATGAATACCTCGACGAAACCATTGAAATTCAGCAGAACCAGGTTCAACAGCAACTCTTCAGAACAACAACACTCTCAACGTTTTGGTGTCGACAGTTGGAAAAGTACCCAATTATTGCTAAGAAAGCCCTGGAATTTTTTATACCATTTGTTACAACATATCTCTGCGAATAATCCTTTTCGAGGATTGCTGGACATAAAAACAAAGAAAAGGAACAGACTTTGCTGTGAAAATGACATGAGAGTAGCATTTGCCAAGGTGAAGCCACCCATATCGAACTGGTCTCTCAAAAACAACAGCAGAAGTCACACTGATTTGCAGGTATGTAATTTGTTGTGAGTTCATGCACTGTGTTGGTTTTGTTCTTTGATCAAGGTGATGTTCATGAACGGTTCATTTTGTGTACCAGTAAAAAAACATATACCGTATATACTCGTGTATAAGCCCAAAAGCCCAAAATTTGGGCTGAAAAGTCTCCCCCTCGGCTTATACACGAGTCAAGACGGGTGGGGGCTGTGTCCGGGGCTGTGGAGGCTGCAGGAGGCGGGGGGGGGGGCTGCTGTATGAGCGGCCCCGTCACGTGGGGCCGCTCATTAAATATGCACTGCTTCCCCTGTCAATCAGCGGCAGGGGGAAGCAGTGCATATAGCCCCCAATGCTGGCACTCGCCCCCCCTTGTAAGGGCCCCCCCCCGATGGGATCTCCGGCCGTCGCAGGCATATGACGTCATCGCGCGACGGCCGGGGATCCCGGATGTAGCAGACGGACGGAGCAGCGAGGAGCACCGAGGAGCGGCGCAGATCAGAAGTCCGGAATGGTAAGAGAAGCGGGGGGGGCCCTTGCAAGGGGGGGCAAGTGCCAGCATTTGGGGGCTGCTGGGGACCCCCAGGGGGCTGCTGGGACCCCCTGGGGGCCGCTGTGTACCCCAGGGGGCTGCTGGGGACCCGCAAGGGGCTGCTGGGGACCCCCAGGGGGCTGCTGTGTACCCCCTGGGGGCTGCTGGGGACCCCTAGGGGGTTGCTGGGGACCCCCAGGGGGCTGCTGTGTACCCCCTGGGGGCTGCTGTGTATCCCCTGGGGGCTGCTGGGTACCCCCAGGGGGCTGCTGGGTACCTCCTGGGGGCTGCTATATGTACCCCTGGGGGCCTGCTGTATACCACTGGGGCTGCTGTATACTACCACTGGGGCTGCTGTATACTACCACTGGGGCTGCTATATACTACCACTGGGGCTGCTATATACTACCACTGGGGCTGCTGTATACTACCACTGGGGCTGCTGTATACTACCACTGGGGCTGCTATATACTACCACTGGGGCTGCTATATACTACCACTGGGGCTGCTGTATACTACCACTGGGGCTGCTGTATACTACCACTGTGGCTGCTGTATACTACCACTGGGGCTGCTGTATACTACCACTGGGGCTGCTGTATACTACCACTGGGGCTGCTGTATACTACCACTGTGGCTGCTATATACTACCACTGGGGAGGCCTGTATACCACTGGGGGGGGCCTGTATACCACACTGCTGGGGGCTGTATACCTGTGCTGGGGTCCACCCTCGGCTTATACACGAGTCAATAGGTTTTCCAGATTTTTGGGGCAAAAGTAGGGGGGTCGGCTTATACACGGGTCGGCTTATACACGAGTATATACGGTACCTATGTCTTGAATTTGGAAAAAAATCATATTTGATTTATCACTAAAGAAGGGTTCGGTGAATATGCATATGAAACTGGTGGGTTTGGTACCTCAAACAAGGTTAAAAACCACTGCTTTAGAAGAATATATTAACCGGCATATTTATTTTATAACTATAAGACATCTTCTCTGATTATTTGATCCTTTTTTTAATTCCTATTCTACATTGATATAAGACACTGCTCCTTGCTATGAGGAATAACTGACAAGAGATGCCATTTTGTTTATTAATATCACTGTGATGTCTAATTAGAGATGTCATTTCAAGTCCTGAGGGATTAATTTTTTATTCGATTGACAGACTCCTGAAGTCTGGTTTGAAGTGATTTTCAATATCAGAAGTTTCTCTGTCTCATTATAGTAAAGAACAGGACATCTGATAATAAACTTTACCTCAGTTCCGCCATTACATTGCAGCAAATATAATCTATATATATAATTGTCTAAGGGTTTTTTGAGTGTGTCTGTCGCCGAAATCACGCGCCACACAGAGGTAGCTCATTGGTTGCCGCCGTAGGCGCCGCTTCCGCAATTATACACCGTCCGGCAGACGGTGGGCGCCAGCGCTCGTGAGCCAGCCGGGAGAACGCGGCGACCAATGAGAGAAGCGGCATTCAAACCACGCGCTGCTTCTCTCATTGGTCGCCGCATACAGCGCCGACCAATCAGAATAGCGGTACGCGCTATGGCGCCATATGTCAAATACACTGAGTACAGTGTATTTGAAATATGGCGCGTGCCATGGCGCCATATTTCAAATACACTGTACTCAGTGTATTTGAAATATGGCGCCATGGCGCGCACCGCTATTCTGATTGGTTGGCATTGAACGCGGCGACCAATCAGAGAAGCAGCATTCAAACTGCACACCGCTTCTCTGATTGGTCGCCACGTTCAGCGCCGACAAATCAGAATAGCGGCGCACACTATGGCGCCATATTTCAAATACACTGAGTACAGTGTATTTGAAATATGGCGCCATGGCGCACGCCACTATTCTGATTGGTCGGCGCTGAACGCGGCGACCAATCAGAGAAGCGGCGCGTGGTTTGAATGCCGCTTCTCTCATTGGTCGCCGTGTTCAGCGCTGACTAATCAGAATAGCGGCGTGCGCCATGGCGCCATATTTCAAATACACTGTACTTAGTTGTTAGCATTGTATGGTGGCTCAGTGGATAGCATTGTATGGTAGCTCAGTGGTTAGCATTGTATGATGGCTCAGTGGTTAGCACTGTATATGATGACTCAGTGTTTAAGTGGCTGAGTGGTTAGTATTGTATGGTGGCTCAATGGTTAGTACTGTATTTGATAGCTCAATATTTAGGTGGCTCAGTGGTTAGCACTGTATATGGTGGCTCATTGTTTAGGTGGTTCAGTGGTTATCACTGTATATGGTGGTTCAGTGGTTAGCACTGTATATGATGGCTCAGTGTTTAGGTTGCTCAGTGGTTAGCACTGTATATGGTGGCTCATTGTTTAGGTATGCTCTTTGGTTAGCACTGTATATGGTGGCTCAGTGGTTAGCACTGTATATGATGGCTCAGTGTTTAGGTGGCTCAGTGATTAGCATTGTATGATGGCTCAGTGGTTAGCACTGTATATGGTGGCTCAGTGGTTAGCATTGTATGGTGGCTCAGTGGTTAGCATTGTATGGTAGCTCAGTGGTTAGCATTGTATGATGGCTCAGTGGTTAGCATTTTATGGTGGCTCAGTGGTCAGCACTGTATATTGTGGCTCAGTGGTTAGCATTGTATGGTGGCTCAGTGGTTAGCATTGTATGGTGGCTCAGTGGTTAGCATTGTATGGTGGCTCAGTGGTTAGCATTGTATGGTGGCTCAGTGGTTAGCACTGTATATGGTGGCTCAGTGGTTAGCATTGTATGGTGGCTCAGTGGTTGGCATTGTATGATGGCTCAGTGGTTAGCATTGTATGGTGGCTCAGTGGTTAGCACTGTATATACTTGGGCAGAGGAAACAAAAGGTATAATTATGTCCTTAATTGTAAAACACTGGGCAAAACTGTCACTGAAAAAGACCTGGGTGTATGGGTAGATGACAAACTCACATTTAGTGGCCAGTGTCAGGCAGCTGCTGCAAAGGCAAATAAAATAATGGGATACATTAAAAGAGGCATAGATGCTCATGAGGAGAACATAATTTTACCTCTATACAAGTCACTAGTGCGACCACACTTAGAATACTGTGTACAATTCTGGTCTCCGGTGTATAAGAAAGACATAGCTGAACTAGAGCGGGTCCAGAGAAGAGCGACAAAAGTCATTAGAGGACTAAGGGGTCTGCAATACCAAGACAGGTTATTAAACTTGGGGTTATTTAGCTTGGAAAAACGAAGGCTATGGGGTGATCTTATAATAATGTATAAATATATGAGGGGACAGTACAGAGACCTTTCAAATGATCTCTTTACTCTTAGGCATGAGACTGGGACAAGGGGGCATCCTCTACGTCTGGAGGAAAGAAGGTTTAATCATAATCACAGACGCGGATTCTTTACTGTAAGAGCAGTGAGACTATGGAACTCTCTGCCACATGATGTTGTAATGAGTGAGTCACTACTAACATTTAAGAAGGGCCTGGATGCCTTTCCTGAAAACTATAATATTATCGGTTATATATACTAGATTCTTTGATAGGGCGCTGATCCAGGGAACTAGTCTGATTGCTGTACCTGGAGTCAGGAAGGAATTTTTTCCCCCAATGTGGAGCTTAGTGTTGCCGCATGGGTTATTTTTGCCTTCCTCTGGATCAACATGTTAGGCTATGGGTTGAACTAGATGGACTTAAAGTCTTCCTTCAACCTTAAAAACTATATTACTATATGATGTCTCATGTTTAGGTGACTCAGTGGATTGCACTGTATCTGATGTCTCAGTGTTTAGGTGACTCAGTGGTTAGCACTGTACATGATGTCTTATTATTTAGGTGGCTCAGTGGTTAGCACTGTATATGGTGGCTCAGTGGTTATCATTGTATGGTGGCTCAGTGGTTATCATTGTATGGTGGCTCAGTGGTTAGCATTGTATGGTGGCTCAGTGGTTAGCACTGTATATGGTGGCTCAGTGGTTAGCATTGTATGGTGGCTCAGTGGTTAGCATTGTATGGTGGCTCAGTGGTTAGCATTGTATGATGGCTCAGTGGTTAGCATTTTATGGTGGCTCAGTGGTCAGCACTGTATATTGTGGCTCAATGGTTAGCATTGTATGGTGGCTCAGTGGTTAGCATTGTATGGTGGCTCAGTGGTTAGCATTGTATGGTGGCTCAGTGGTTAGCACTGTATATGGTGGCTCAGTGGTTAGCACTGTATATAGTGGCTAAGAGGTTAACATTGTATGGTGGCTCAGTGGTTAGCATTATATGGTGGCTCAGTGGTTAGCACTGTATATGGTGGCTCAGTGGTTTGCATTGTATGGTGGCTCAGTGGTTAGCACTGTATATGATGTCTCATTTTTAGGTGGCTCAGTGGTTAGCACTGTATATGATATCTCATTTTTTAGGTGACTCAGTGGTTAGCACTGTATATGATGTCTCATTATTTAGGTGGCTCAGTGGTTATCATTGTATGGTGGCTCAGTGGTTAGCATTTTATGGTGGCTCAGTGGTCAGCACTGTATATTGTGGCTCAGTGGTTAGCATTGTATGGTGGCTCAGTGGTTAGCACTGTATATGGTGGCTCAGTGGTTCGCACTGTATATGGTGGCTCAGTGGTTAGCACTGTATATGGTGGCTCAGTGGTTAGCATTGTATGGTGGCTCAGTGGTTAGCATTGTATGGTGGCTCATTGGTTAACATTGTATGATGGCTCAGTGGTTAGCACTGTATACGGTGGCTCAGTTGTTAGCACTGTATATGATGTCTCATTGTTTAGGTGGCTCAGTGGATAGCACTGTATATGGTGCCTCAGTGGTTAGCACTGTATATGGTGGCTCATTGTTTAGGTGGCACAGTGGTTGGCACTGTATTTGTTGGCTCAGTGGTAAGCACTGTATATGATGGCTCAGTGTTTAGGTGGCTCAGTGGTTAGCATTTTATGGTGGCTCAGTGGTTAGCACTGTATATGGTGGCTCAGTGGTTTGCATTGTATGGTGGCTCAGAGGTTGGCATTGTATTATGGCTCAATGGTTAGCATTGTATGGTGGCTCAGTGGTTAGCACTGTATATGATGTCTCATTTTTAGGTGGCTCAGTGGTTAGCACTGTATATGGTGGCTCATTGTTTAAGTGGCACAGTGGTTGGCACTGTATATGGTGGCTCAGTGGTAAGCACTGTATATGATGGCTCAGTGTTTAGGTGACTCAGTGGTTAGCATTGTATGGTGGCTCAGTGGATAGCACTGTATATGGCGGCTCAGTGGTTAGCACTGTATATGGTGGCTCATTGTTTAGGTGGCTCAGTGGTTATCATTGTATGGTGGCTCAGTGGTTAGCATTGTAAGGTGACTCAGTGGTTAGCACTGTATATGGTGGCTCACTGGTTAGCACTGTATATGGTGGCTCAGTGGTTAACATTGTATGGTGCCTCAGTGGTTAGTACTGTGTAATGTGGTTCAGTGGATAGCACTGTATATGGTGGCTCAGTGGTTAGCACTGTATATGGTGGCTCATTGTTTAGGTGGCTCAGTGGTTAGCACTGTATATGGTGGCTCAGTGGTAAGCACTGTATATGATGGCTCAGTGGTTAGCATTGTATATTGGCTCAGTGGTTAGCATTGTATATGATGTCTCATTTTTTAGGTGGCTCAGTGGTTAGCACTGTATATGATATCTCATTGTTTAGGTGACTCAGTGGTTAGCACTGTATATGATGTCTCATTGATAAGGTGGCTCAGTGGTTAGCACTGTTTATGGTGGCTCAGTGGTTAGCATTGTATGGTGGCTCAGTGGTTAGTATTGTATGGTGGCCCAGTGGTTATCATTGTATGGTGGCTCAGTGGTTAGCACTGTATATGGTGACTCAGTGGTTAGCATTGTATGGTGGCTCAGTGGTTAGCCTTGTATGGTGGCTCAGTGGTTAGCATTGTATGGTGGCTCAGTGGTTAGCACTGTATATGGTGGGTCAGTGGTCAGCACTGTATATGATGTCTCATTGTTTCTTTGATTTAAGTGAGTGCTCCCACTGAGAAATAGTAAAAATGGAGGCTTAGCTGAGCCCAAGGAAAGAGTGACAAGGTAGGATAGGGACCCATCAGATCTAAAATCACCTTGAGGCTGGTTGATGGGCAAACAGGTATTGGCCAATATGTGTACCAAGAACCTTAGTTTATAAAGATAAAATATTTAAAAAATACATAGACAATAGACACATAGGTTGGTGATACATAGATATCGTGTACTCCTTGCATTAAATCTTCATAAATAAACTACATACATATTCTAGACTACCCGATGCGTTAGAATCGGGCCACCATCTAGTGGACTTATAAAATAGGGACTATTAGTCTATAACTGTTCATATAGAGCACCCAAAACTGATCGAAGTAATATCCGGGTGCTTAATAACCTTTCTCTGCAATTTTAGAAGCTATTTGTGTGAAGAAAAGATGGAATTTGATTATGCCGATATTTATGTAATTTGCATAAGATGAGCCTTCTGTGAGGTGACTACGGAGTCTGCATATACTTGGTTCTGCTCTGTTTGCGTACTTAAGCTGTGTCAAGATGTCCATGTGTGAGGATTAAATTTTTTCTACGTATATCTGAGGTAGCATTAGTTGTGTACACTGAATATGTATGTTGATTGCTTAACGTTTGATATATTCCTAAGCTAGTTACGCTAGGGTTTGGTAAAGACGGAGCTTCGTGCAAATTGCCTGGAGCGAGGATTTCTACGTGGGCAAATAGCGCCGGTGAGTTCTCACCGATCCTCAGCTGCACATATCAGAGGAGGAGTGAGAAGAGGATCTTACCATACATTCGACATTCTGGAAATTTGATCCATGTTGATCTGTGCTTTCTTTTTGTTAGAGGAGAGCAGACACACAATCTTTCTGTATGTGCAGCGCGACGGTCTGTTTTGATATCTCTGTCACATGCTGCTGCTGCCTGGATCTCCTCCCTTTTCAGTGTGCTGCATTGTTAGTTCCTCATATTAAGTGATTGGTGGCTGTTTTGTCTAGGGAGGTTTGTGAGGTTTATAGTAAACTTACGAGCTCTTTTTTATTATAGTATAATATCTAACAAAATTATTATCTATATGTAACGCAAGAAAAGTTTTACAGCAGTAAATTTGAATATTATATGTTATCATAATTGATACTATAGGTTTTGCTAGTTATAATACTTTTATGGGTATTATTAATTTATTCTAGATTTTTACTTATTAGTCGTTTATAAGTGAGTTAGTTAATAGATTATTTGTTTTAACACTTTTTAATTGTAATTTTTTTTAAATTATTGATTATTATTTATATAAGCATTTTTATAATTTTATTATAAATAATTTATATTCATAGAGTATTGCTAATATTAATGGATTACTCAGACTTGGATAATAATGAAGCCGGAGGAGCGCGCAGTGTCAGAGAGCGGCGGCGGCGACAGGACAGGAATAAGTATAATGATCTATTCCTTTACAGGTGGCTGGCAGCATGGGGGGGGGCCCTGTATACACTACTGGGCCCTGTATACACCACTGGGCCCTGTATACACCACTGGGGCCTGTATACACCACTGGGGCCTGTATACACCACTGGGGAGGCTGCTGTATACTACTGTGGCTGCTGTATATACCACTGGGGCCTGTATACCACTGGGGCCTGTATACACCACTGGGGAGGCTGCTGTATACTACTGTGGCTGCTGTATATACTGCTGGGGCCTGTATACACCACTGGGGAGGCTGCTGTATACTATTGGGGCTGCTGTATATACTGCTGGGGCCTGTATATACCACTGGGGAGGCTGCTGTATACTACTGGGGCTGCTGTAGATACTGCTGGGGCCTGTATATACCACTGGGGAGGCTGCTGTATACTACCACTGGGGAGGCTGCTGTATACTACCACTGGGGAGGCTACTGTATAGTACCACTGGGGAGGTCTGTATACCACTGGGGGGGCCTGTATTCCACACTGCTGGGGGCTGTATACCTGTGCTGGGGTCCACCCTCGGCTTATACACGAGTCAATAGGTTTTCCCAGGTTTTGGGGGCAAAAGTAGGGGGGTCGGCTTATACACGGGTCGGCTTATACACGAGTATATACGGTACTTAGTATTCAAATTCACATTTGTCTTTAGCTAGAATAGATTTAGTCCTTTCAGATATTCACACATTACTAAAATTAAAAAAATTGAAATTAATTCTAGAACGTGGTCTGACCACTCTCCTGTAATTTTTGAATTGGCTTAATAGATATAATTTTTCCTTTCACACACTGTGAAGGGCAAAATTCTTTATTTTCTTATTTCCAGAATATAAGAATGATCTCGCAAATATTATAGATTCTTACTTTAATGTAAATGACACAGGGGAAGTTTTAATTTGTACTTTATGGACGGAACACAAAGCGGTGTTAAGAGGGGCCCACAGTCAGTTGTATTCCAGATTTAAAAAATTGAAGTTATTAATATTGGGAGAGATCACTACCTGAAAACAGTAAGATCTCAGCTGAAACAAAATTAACTCATAATAAAATTTTAAGACTTCAGATAGAATTGAAATCACTTCTATATTCAGAATACGATAAAATGATTCAAAATTCTAAAACCAGCTTTCATAACTGCATGAATAAGCCCAATAAATTTTTTGCAGATAGAATAAAACTACAGAGGGCCAAAACAAGAATTTTACAAATTAAAAACAAAAACAATATTGTCTTCAGAAACCCCAAAGATATACCGTATATACTCGTGTATAAGCCGAGTTTTTCAGCCCAAAAATTGGGCTGAAAAGTTCCCCCCTCGGCTTATACACGAGTCAATACGGTAATGGCCCCAAAATGCTGGCACTCGCCCCCCCCCGTGTGGTAAGGGTTCCCCCCCCCGCTGCTTAACTTACCATCCCCGGTCTTCTGCACCGCCAGTCTTCTGTGCTCCGTCCTCCATGCTCCGAGTCCCATCTGGGATCCCTGGCCGTCGCACGATCGTAAATGCGACGGCCGGGGATCCCGGATGCAGCCGGACGTGAGCATGGAGGACGGAGCACAGAAGACCGGCGCGGTGCAGTGCAGAAGGCCAGGGATGGTAAGTTAAGCAGCAGGGGGGCCCTTACCACACAGGGGGGGGCGAGTGCTATATACCCCTGGGGCTGCTGTATACCCCTGGGGCTGCTGTATAACCCCTGGGGCTGCTGTATAACCCCTGGGGCTGCTATATACCCCTGGGGCTGCTGTATACCCCTGGGGCTGCTGTATAACCCCTGGGGCTGCTGTATAACCCCTGGGGCTGCTGTATTACCCCTGGAGCTGCTGTATTACCCCTGGGGCTGCTGTATTACCACTGGGGCTGCTGTATTACCCCTGGGGCTGCTGTATTTCCACTGGGGCTGCTGTATTACCACTGGGGCTGCTGCATTACCACTGGGGTCTGTATATACCACTGTGGAGGCTTCTGTAATACTGCTGGGGCCTGTATATACCACTGGGAAGGCTGCTTTATACCACACTGCTGGGGGCTGTATACCTGTGCTGGGGTCCACCCTCGGCTTATACACGAGTCAATAGGTTTTCCCAGGTTTTGGGGGCAAAAGTAGGGGGGTCGGCTTATACACGGGTCGGCTTATACACGAGTATATATGGTAACTAATCAGTTTAGAACATTTTATGAACAATTATATAATCTTAAGAATGGTCCTAATGTAAAAACCGCTACTAATTTGACTATAGTTAACTTTTTAAATTCAATCCAACTACCAACTCTAAAGGTCCCATCACACATAGCGACGCAACAGCGATCCCGACAACGATACGACCTGGTAGGGATCGCTGGTACATCACTTTGGGGTTGCTGGTGAGATGTCAAACAGTCAGATCTCACTAGCGACTTCAGCAACGATCCGGAATGATACAGAGGTAATTGGGCATTGTCACTCTCGGGCGTAGTATTGAGATAGTTGATCGTTGTCCCTTTCAAACACAGCCATGCAGCGTTCCCAGTGGGAGCGCAACAACCAAAAAATTACCCAGAGCTCTTTGTAACGATCAGCAATCTTACAGCAGGGGGCTGATCGCTGCTAAGTGTCACACGTAGTGAGATCATTAGCGAGATCGCTGTTACATCACAAAACCTGTGACGTTACAATGATCTCGCTAACAATCTAGTTATGTGTGACGAAGGCTTAGCTAATGATGACCTTTTAGTCTTAAACTCACTATTTACTGATAATGAAGTTTCTTATTCAATAAATTTGTTGAAGAATGGCAAGTCACCAGGACCGGATGGTCTCAACAATGAATATTACAAAACTTTTAGTTCTCTCACGCCCTACATCATGAAATTGATGATTGCAATCTCCACAAATACTCCACTACTAGCTGAAATGCAGGAGGCCATTATTTTTGTAATTTCAAAAGGGAAAGGTGATGCGCAAAATATGTCCCATTATAGATCAATTTCCCTACTTAACACTGATTCTAAAATTATATCAAAAGTAATTTTAATCAGATTTCAAAATTTTATTCCAAAATTACTTCATTTTGATTAATCAGGATTCACTCAAAATAGAGGGAGAACAGATGCAACTAGAAGAGTTATAAACATTATTTCTCATGTGTAAAAACCAGGACTCCCAGTGTCAGCTATAGCTATACAAACTTCCTGATTCTGAAGAAAAAAATTGGAAACTAATTGATAACTCACTAAAAAATGGTAGTCAATTTTTATTTACCAAATAATATTGTAGAGATGCTTAGGCAAACTAAAAATGATACCCTTTGGAAGACTAAAAAATTGTACAACATTATAAATAGTGACATCACGATGTCTAAATTGAAATTTCTAATTGACTGGGAAAAAGACTTAAGACTTGAAGACGAGATTGATAATGGGTACTTTTCTGACATTTTGACTATCATTCACTTCAATATGTCTTGACTTTTGATAGAGACCCAATATAAAATATACACAAAGTGGTATTACACGCCTCTAAAATTGTTTATGATAGATCCACAAAATTCAATGAATTGTTGGAGAGACTGTGGTTTCACAGGTACATTGAAACACATGTTTTGGTCGTTTCCGAAACTGAAATCCTTTTGGCTAGATGTTCAAGTGCTAATTAGGGAAACTGGTCTAGAGATATCGCTTACTGTGGAATTATCCCTGTTGCTTATAGGGATTCTTGAATTCCTGAAAGATGTAAGACTTTTAATATTACATATTCTAATGGACGCAAAGAGTTTAATTGCCTCTTTGTGGAAGAATTCTAGACTTCCAACTATATAGTCCCTGACAAAAGTTATGTCGCTTATCCATGTTATGTAAATAAAAGCTTATAACCTGACGTTAAATTCATCCATTGGTTGTATAAATCAGAGGTCCCCAACTCCAGTCCTCAAGGCCCACCAACGGTCCAGGTTTTCATTATTTCCTTAGAAATTTGACAGTTGGTAATTCAATCTCCTGCACAGGTGGTGATTCCAACTGTCAAATGCCAAGGAAATCCTGAAAACATGCACTGTTGGTGGGCCTTGAGGCCTGGAGTTGGGGACCTCTGGTATAAATCACTCTTTTGAAAGCTGAAACCCTCCCACATGTGGTTTAGGTTAAGAAAATAAATTGGCATCAGTGCTGAAATATTGATCATTTAATGAACACAGAATGGTCAGATTTTGGCAAGACAAAAGTTGTGTCACCCACAGAAAGTAATGTGATTTTCAAACAAACAATTAACTTACAATACAAATATATGTTGCATATCATTGGTGAATGAAGTTGTGGTGCTAGTAGAGTCATATTTAATATTTTGTGTGACTTCCATGAGCTTGAAGGACTGCATCCATTAAGTTCAACAATGATTCATAGAATTTATTAATGAAGTAATCAGGAATAGCAAAGAATGCAGTCTTACATGCCTCCCAGAGTTCATCTAGATTCTTTGGTTTTCTCTTCCAAGCTTCCTCTTTCATCCTACCCCAAACATGCTCAATGATGTTCATGTCTGGTTACTGGGCTGGCCAGTCCTTGAGCACCTTGATCTTTTTTGCCTGGAGGAACTTTGTTGTAGAGATGAATGTATGAGATGGAGCACCATCCTGCTGCAGAATTTGACCCCTTTTAAGATTTGGAATGTAAGAGGCAGCTAATGTCTTGATATTTTAGACTATTGATATTGCCTTCCACCTTGTAAATATTTCACATCCCCCCCATACTGAATGTACCCCCAGATCATGATCTTTCCACCACCAAATGTAACTGTTTTCTGGGTGTATTTTGGATCCATACGGGCTCCTGTAGGTCTCCTGCAGTATTTGCGGCGGCTGTGGTGTAATTCTACTGAAAATTTATCAGAGACATCCACTTTCTGCCACTTTTCCAGAATCCATCTGCTTAGCAGGCTGTGGGACACGATTTTTTATTTGCCTTTTGTTTAGTGCTGGCGTCTGGGCATTGATTCGACCATGGAATCCTTTTCGAGACAGAATCCTACAAACTGTTCAGGTGACCAGGCCTGTTGGATCTCTGCTGAAGTGGAAGAGGGGCTTGCTTTGGATTTTCTAACCAACAAACGTTCCTCCTGAGCAGTTGTCTTGCAGGGTCTGCCAGACCTGGGCTTGTCAAAAACATCTCCACTCTTCAAATCTTTTTTTAATTCTTTGTACTTGACGCTGAGACACATCAAAGGTGCCAGCCACCTCTGCAGTAAATCTGGTCTTCAGCCTCTTGATAATCAAGGCTTTGGTCCCAGGGTGGATTTTTGGCATGTTGTTAGAGCTCAAGTTGCAGTTCAAGTGAAGGTGTGGGGTGCTGGGTTTGTTTTTATACACACCCACTAATTGACCGATCATTTACGGAACACAGGTGAGGATGTAAACTAGGATTGGGTGCAATATATGACCAGGCGACAAAACTGTTGTCTTGTCAAAATCTGACCATTCTGTGTACATTAAATGATCAATATTTCAGCATTGATGTCAATTTATTTTCTTAACCTAAACCACATTTGGGAGGGTTTCAGCTTTCAAAAGAGTAATTTATACAACCAATGGATGAATTTAACATCAGGTTATAAGCTTTTATTTACATAACATGGATAAGCGACATAACTTTTGTCAGGGACTGTAGAAGAACTTATGGAGAGGATAGCATCTCATAATTTGTATGAATTCATATTCGCGTTAAAAAATAACTCGCATAGGAAGTACCAAGAAAAATGGACTCGATGGGTGGTGGTATATGCACCTTCATTGAGTTTAGTCCCAGTTTGACGTTTGATATTAAACTCTTAGATGATTGTTAGATTTTACTATTAATTTAACTACAACCGTTCATTGGTTTGGTGCAATAGAATTGCTTAGTGTTCTGCTATAAAGGAGGTAATGTGAATTCTTCTATCCATGTCATTGTATATAGTTTCTAATGATTATTGATTTCTTTATGTATGAATTTTATGCAAGAGGTTTTATTTAGTCTGTTACTTATGATGTACTTTTATTGCCATATGATTCATGTTAAAAATTAATTAAAAGGTTTTAAAGAGGGATAACAGTGTACCTATTATACCTAACCCGCGGTATTATCCAGTAAATTATTGAGTTCCGAGTATGGATATCTTCCAAAATTCATTTGAGAAAGATCTTAAGGAGTTATAACTTGACGAAAAAAACGACATGAAGCCCTTAATGATTTGATACAAAATTAATCTATTGTATTGTTGTCACGGCCTCTGATAAGAGGGGGGGCTGTTCATTAAATAAAAGGGAAATGTCCGCCTTACTGTCAGACCATGCCACATACCTCCCCCTTATGTCAGATCCAGTGTCAGGCTATAAAGAAGATTTGAAAAAGTCTCCTAAAGGAGGGTATTTCTTTGCATGTCTTTGACAAAAAATGGCAGATTATTTGCTAAATCATAAACCTGTTTGCCCCTATTCTATAAAATACACAGGGTGCACAAGGAGGTTTTCCTTCCCTTATTCCAACCAACTGTATCAGGAATCAGATCCCCAAATGAACACTTGTGGGAATGGGTGGATTGGAAGCTCCAACCTCTGGTCAACTGTATGATGGAATATATCAAGGACACTAAGTACCTTCTACAGAGCCTTGAACACCTGACATGGAGGGACAACTATATTTGGGTAACCTATGATGTGATGGTGTTATACTTATGCATACTGCATATAGAGGCTTTATTTGCCCTGTCCCAAATTCTACAAAAACATACAGTAGATTGTATGATGCTGACACGAATAAGTTCCTTGTGATGGACATCTTTTTTCTGGTAACCAATAACTACTTTAAATTTGATGGTGATTTTTAGATTGTAGATGTTGATTGGGGGCGAAATTTTCACCTTCATTGTCAAATCTATACATGTTCTATTGGAAGCAGAGATACCTCTACAAAGTGAATAAAATGTTTTTGCCACGGATTATATTGCATGGGAGATACATTGATGACCTGGTCTTTATTTGGACTGGGCTGTCAAATGTGTCTCCCAAATCTGAGTTGGAATCCTTTTTACAGTATATGAATGCAACATGCTCAACATATGGTTTACACTGGGGAATTTGGTTGATGAGTGATGCAGTATCCCAAAAAAATTGTATCATCTGCTGTCACCCAAAACAAGTGGTGCAGAATCTCCTCATGGGTGAATTTATGAGGGCCAAGAGGAACTGCATTTCCCACCCAGATTATGAGAAAAAACATTGCATTATCACAAATCCCTCGACTAAAAGAGGATACAAGAGGTGGGTGGTCACCAGGGCGACAAATGTTCTGGAAAGTAAGAAATGTGAGGATCTTTTAAGTCCCAGGGATATTAATTTTGCTTCCAAAAATTCTGTGTCAAAAATCAATGTTCCTACCTTTTCCACACCGTACAGCACCGACTATAAAGGCATCGTTGCGATTATTAACAAAAACTTGCCAATTCTTTACCAGGATGAAATTCTAAAAAAAATTCTTGATTCTGGGTGGAGATCTGTGGCTCACAGATCAAAAAATGTTGGCAATTACCGTATTTTTCGGATTATAAGATGCACTTTTGTTCCCCCAAATTTTGGGGAAAGTGGGGGGTGCGTCTTATAATCCGAATATGGGGAGGCAGGGGAGGCTGGGGGGCAGCTCTGGAGCATGTCCGGGGCTGGAGTGGGCTGGCTGCGGGGCTGCAGAGAGAGCGGGGAGATCTCCTGCTCCCGCTCATTTAATATGCACTGCCGCTGTCCACCTCTCAGTGCTGAAGTTGCACTGAGAGATGGATGGCCAGGAGCAGTGCATATTAAATGAGCCTGCACTCTCCAAACCCCCGCTCTCTCTGCAGCCCCATGTCCTGCATATGGCCCCCCACATAATGCACCCACCCCCTCAATATGCTGCCCCCCCTCCATTAGAAAGATGGTCCCTCGCCCTGCACTCTCCCCCCCCTCCATTAGAAAGATGGTCCCTCGCCCTGCACTCCCCCCATCATTAATATGACCCCCACGCTGGCCGGCTGCAGATAGAATGAAAAAAGCGCCTCCTTCCTCACCCTCCGGCGCTAAGGGATAACCTCACAGCGTCACCGCCGGCTCCCGGTCTCCATGGTGCTCGGCTTCTTCCGCCCATGTGATCGGGCATACAGCACATGGGCGGAAGAAGCCGAGCACCATGGAGACCGGGAGCCGGCGGTGACGCTGTGAGGTTATCGCTTAGCGCCGGAGGGTGAGGAAGGAGGCGCTTTTTTCATTCTATCTGTGGCCGGCCAGCGTGGGGGTCATATTAATGATGGGGGGAGTGCAGGGCGAGGGACCATCTTTCAAATGGGGGGGGGGGAGTGCAGGGTGAGGGACCATCTTTCTAATGGAGGGAGGGGGAGTGCAGGGCGAGGGACCATCTTTCTAATGGAGGGGGGGAGTGCAGGGCGAGGGACCATCTTTCTAATGGAGGGGGGGAGTGCAGGGCGAGGGACCATCTTTCTAATGGAGGGGGGGAGTGCAGGGCGAGGGACCATCTTTCTAATGGAGGGGAAGGGGGGGAGTGGAGGGCGAGGGACCATCTTTCTAATGGAGGGGGGGGAAGTGCAGGGCGAGGGACCATCTTTCTTATGGAGGGGGGGAGGGGGTGGGAGTGCAGGGCGAGGGACCATCTTTCTAATGGAAGGGGGCAGCATATTATGTGGGGGCAGCATATTGAGGGGTTGGGTGTATTAAGTGCGGGGGCCATCAATAGGGGACGTGTGCCGGCACAAGGGGGACGTGTGCCGGCACAAGGGGGACGGGTGCAAGCACAATGGGGCTATATCCAATATAAGGGTGCCATATCCAGATTAAGGGGGCTAATTCTAGGATGAGGGACCATGTACCAGGATGAGGGGGCTATGTGGGACATATACGCTATATGATTTGTTAGACGGACACTGGCATTATAAGACAGACCCCATTTAACATTAAAAATATTTTTTTTCTCTTTTCCTTCACCAAAATTGGGGGTGCGTCTTATAATCAGATGCGTCTTATAAAGCGAAAAATACGGTATTTATTGCCCAGTTCCTTTTCTAGTAAGGTGTGCAAACTGGTTTGGCTTGAAAATAAAGGCACTTATGAGTGCAATGGAAAAAGGTGCATCTTGTGCAAGTATATTGAGAAATCAGATTCCTAGTGTAAGAATCAAACCAATAAGATCTACAAAAATCTGTCCTATATAAATTGCAATACGACATATATAGCTATAAATGGCTATATACACAATGTGCCATAAATACTCTCATCAAACATGTCAGACACTGCCTCCATGCTTTGTAATGCATTAACATGCACATTTTAATGGAATTTGAATAAAACTTTTAATGCCTTGAAGACTTGGTTGCAGTCCAGAATTTCCTTTTTCATTGTTTTTAAAATATGTTCACAACTTTTTATGTTTTATGGTATTGTATGGTTTAAAGCACTCGTTACACTTTTATTTTACATATTTCCTCTTGCTTACAACAGTAACTTACCATATTGTAGGAAGTATTAATTTTTATAGTTTTAATAGCTACGTTATAAAAAAAAAATATCTATAGACAAACAAATCTTTGATGTCCATGTTCAGGCTTAGGTGCCAATTTTGTTTAATCTTTTCCTTTATGATGTTATTGGATACTCAACACCAGCAAAACTAAAATATATCTTTGATTACTTTACCCTACTTGTCTTTGTTATGGTGTTATAGCTATGTTTGTACAACTAATTGCCCTGCAATTATAATGAACAATGAGCACTACTGCTTAATCCCTTGAACCCCAGGCAATTTACTATTTTTTTTGTTTGATTTTTTCCTCCACTTTCAAGAGCCATAACATTATTATTTTTCTGTCAAGGTAACCATATGAGGGGTTGTTTTTAGGGAGACAAGTTGTACTTTTCAATGACATCATTTATTTTACCTTATGGTAGTTCATTATGAATTTGTAGATACCAAACACATAGTTATTTATTGCTTAAGTGGTGAACAAAATCCAGAAATGTATAAAACAAATAATATGGAATTTTCATTGGAGCATATGTTTGGGGTTAATAAATGGGAAAATGAGGGTTGCCAGTGTTGTATTTCTAATGTTTCCAAGAGATATTGGGCTCACCATTGAGAGGGTGCTCTGAAGTAAAAATCAAAATGTTTTGTAAAACGTACTTCGGCACACCAATAAATAAAAGAATTTTCTGATAAATTGAAATTGGTCTATGTTTATTGGACACAATCCGGCAAAAATTAGTACATAGTATTTACAACGTTTCAGCCAATGTAATGGCTTTCATCAGGGATTATCTACATAAATCGGAAAAGAATCATACAAAAGAACAAAAATAAATGCCTTTGTTCCAGTAATTGACATACAAGTAGAAGAGTTCTGAACATAGTATGCGACCTATCATACAATTACCTTATCATAGAAATGCAGCAGGTATGGCAAAACAAAAAAAGCATCATATAGAATGCGTATATTTATGGAATAGACATCAGCTGCATCATAGGTAACTATATTCATTTAGTATAGTTGATTACCTATGTACTAGGTGTCCATGCTTGGAGGTCTATGGACTGTTCTGTCGACGTCACGTAAATGTGGCAGTCCTGTGCTAGGTCCAGGTACAATATGGTGAGGATAAAGAGTAAAAGTATTAGTCCTCAGGTAGGACACACAAGTAGGGTGTTTAAACTGGACTAGTCATCCTGACTTAAGATGAACCAGGACATGAAGACAGAACCGAAGTTATAGTAAGACAGAATCAAAACGATTGTAATGGATGGTGTCCAAAAACCATAGAGTATTAGAGAACCACTAGTGGTGGAAAAAGAGAGGAAAGGTGGGACAAGAATAATATCCCTGGTATGTGTAACCTACCTTTACTCATACACTGCTATAGACTCCTGTGTGTAGAATTGTGATCATATCAAAGATGGTGTTGAAAATGGTAGATGTACCTGATCCCCTGTGTATATAATGATTTTGTGTCTTAGTCACATTAAAAAACTTTACATGAAGTATGTTATGTCTGAATACCAGTACCTAGTGCCCATGGGGTGGTCATCTGCCACTTGCTGCTTCTTATAAACTTTACATGAAGGTAAAGCCAGGCAGCTGGAGGTGGCAGCCTGTAGCTGGCTGCTTTATCTGCATTGAGAATCAAAAATTCTGCAGAGCGCTATGTCATTTTTTTATTTCTTTTTACACTTCTATATGTGTGACAGGTGCAACAGCCAATCACATGCTGACACAGAGAATGGGCATCTCTGATTGCCTGCTTGAGTAACCAGAAAGCAACCCATACATAGTACCATTCTAGAATGTATGGGCTGATTGTAGATTACTCAAACAGCCAATCACAGATGCCCATCCTCTTTGACAGCATCAGTGATTGGCTGTTGGGTCTGTCACACATATAGAAGTGTGAAAAGAAATAATTTTTAAAAATATGACATAGCGCTCCACAGAACTTTTGATTCTTACCGCAGATAAAGTGTACAGCGATCAAACTGGCTGGCGATCAAAAGACAGAGAAGCCTAATATTTGTTTTTAAACCTAATAAAGGGTAGACAAGGGTGCAATAGGGTCTTATTTCTTAGATACCAGATAGTTCAAAAATGAGATACTGCTCACCTTATGTGGTTGTGTGCTCCACAACCTGTTTAAAAACGCTCAAAACAGCTGCTGCAGGATCCACCGTTCCTTCAGGAACAACATATACATAAACCCAAAGGACCAGGGTATACAATGATCTGCGCTGCTGAGTATAAGGAAGGACCACAATCTTGGTATATAAGAATGGTGCTTTATTTCGTCTACGCATTTTGGGGCTGTCCCAGCCCCTTCCTCAGGAAAACCCCATAAACAATGACCAACAAGGTACAGATCTCAAAACCACTACACCAGAATAGTTCTCATGTATATCCAGTTTGCGTGCCTCCGCCAAGGAAATATAGCTGACCCAGCAGGATCTGAGGATCTTCTATTTGGAGGTCATGGGCTCGCTGATGCAATGTTGCTGCCTGTCTCGCTGTCTTCCTCTTTTGACACTGTTAATAGATATTACGTGATAATCAGGTGTGTACTATAATGTGTTGTGGAGGCACACAAACTGGATATGCACGAGAACTATTCTGGTGTAGTGGTTTTGAGATCTGTACCTTGCTGGCCATTGTTTATGGTGGTTTTCCTGAGGAAGAGGCTGGGACAGCCCCGAAACGCATAGAAGAAATAAAGCACCATTTTTATATACCAAGATTGTGGTCCTTCCTTATACTCAGCAGTGCGGATCATTGTACACCCTGGTCCTTTGGATTTATATAATATTTGTTTTAAACTTATTTAAAATATATATTTTTTTAAATGTGTGGGCTCCCGCCATATGTTGATTGCTTGCCAGGTAAAACAAGGCAGCGAGAGGCTGGGATTCTCAGCACGGTAAGGCCCAAGCATTTTGGGCCCCCCACGCTGAAAATCGCAGCCACCTCTGAAAATGGTGCATTCATCATAGCACCATTTCCAGGCGCTTTACCCAGCTCTTTCAGCGGCCCTGGTGTTGGGTGGCACCATGGGTAATAATGGGGTTAGTACCAGCTTTGTATTATTAGCTGGTACTAAGCCCGAAATTCATGGCATCACTCCAAATTAGACATGGCCATCATGAATTTCTAGTAAACAGAAAAAAAAAATAGAATTTTTTTTTTTAACTATAAAAAACCCAAAACACATTTAGGGACTACATCTTTAATAATAAAAAATCCTCCCTACGACATAATCCATGGGTCTTCTGTCTTCAGCTCTTCTACATTTTTGCCATCAGACAAATACAGTCATATGAAAAAGTTTGGGCACCCCTCTTAATCTTACTCATTTTTTTTGGTTTAAAATTGGGTTTTTGCAACATCTATTTCAGTGTGATATATGTAATAACTGATGGACACAGTAATATTTCAGGATTGAAACGAAGTTTATTGCACTAACCAAAAATGTGAAATATGCATTATTTCAAAATTTGACAGGTGCAAAGGTATGGGCACCCTTCTGATTTTCATGATTTGAATACTCATAACTACTTTTTACTGACTTACTGAAGCACTAAATTGGTTTGGTAACCTCATTGAGCTTTGTACTTCATAGCCCGGTGTATCCAATCATGAGAAAAGCTATTTCAGGTGTCCACTTGCAAGTTGTTTTCCTATTTGCATTTTCTCTGAGGAGTGGCATCATGGGCTCCTCAAAACAGCTCTCAAATGATCTTAAAAAAAAAGATTGTTCAACATAGTTGTTCAGGGGAAGGATACAAAAAGTTGTCTCAGAGATTTAACCTGTCAGTTTCCACTGTGAGGAACATACAGTCATGGCCAAAAGTTTTGAGAATGACACCAAAATAATATTTTCACATGATCTGCTGCCCTCTGGTTTTTATTTGTGTTTGTCTGATGTTTATATCACATACAGAAATATAATTGCAATTATATTATGATTACCAAAAGGTTATATTGACAGTTAGAATGAGTTAATGCAGCAAGTCAATATTTGCAGTGTTGACCCTTCTTCTTCAAGACCTCTGCAATTCTCCCTGGCATGCTCTCAATCAACTTCTGGACCAAATCCTGACTGATAGCAGTCCATTCTTGCATAATCAATGCTTGCATTTTGACAGAATTTGTTGCTTTTTGTTTGTCCACCCGTATCTTGATGATTGACCACAAGTTCTCAATGGGATTAAGATCTGGGGAGTTTCCAGGCCATGGACCCAAAATCTCTATGTTTTGTTCCCTGAGCCATTTAGTTATCACCTTTGCTTTATGGCAAGGTGCTCCATCATGCTGGAAAAGGCATTGTTGGGCACCAAACTGCTCTTGGACGGTTGGGAGAAGTTGCTCTTGGAGGACATTCTGGTACCATTCTTTATTCATGGCTGTGTTTTTAGGCAAGACTGTGAGTGAGCCGATTCCCTTGGCTGAGAAGCAACCCCACACATGAATGGTTTCAGGATGCTTTACAGTTGGCATCAGACAAGACTGGTGGTAGCGCTCACCTCTTCTTCTCTGAATAAGCTGTATTCCAGATGTTCCAAACAATCGAAAAGGGGATTCATCAGAGAAAATGACTTTACCCCAGTCCTCAGCAGTCCACTCCCTGTACCTTTTGCAGAATATCAGTCGGTCCCCGATGTTTTTTTTGGAGAGAAGTGGCTTCTTTGCTGCCCTCCTTGAAACCAGGCCTTGCTCAAAGAGTCCCCGTCTCACAGTGCGTGCAGAAGCACTGACACCAGCCTGCTGCTATTCCTGAGCAAGCTTAGCACTGCTGGTAGTCCGATCCCGCAGCTGAAACAGTTTTATGATACGGTCCTGGCGCTTGCTGGTCTTTCTTGGGCACCCTGGAGCCTTTTTAACAACAATGGAAGCTCTCTCCTTGAAGTTCTTGATGATGCAATAGATTGTTGACTGAGGTGCAATCTTTCTAGCTGCGATACTCTTTCCTGTTAGGCCATTTTTGTGCAGTGCAATGATGGCTGCACGTGTTTCTTTAGAGTAACCATGGTTATCTGAAGAGAAACAATGATACCAAGCACCAGCCTCCTTTTAAAGTGTCCAGTGGTGTTATTCTTACTTAATCATGACTGATTGATCGCCAGCCCTGTCCTCATCAACACCCACACCTGCGTTAATGGAACAAATCACTAAAACGATGTTAGCTGCTCCTTTTAAGGCAGGACTGCAATGATGTTGAAATGTGTTTTGGGGGTTAAAGTTCATTTTCTAGGCAAATATTGACTTAGCAAGAAATTCCTGTTAAGCTGATCACTCTTTATGACATTCTGGAGTATATGCAAATTGCCATTCGAAAAACTGAAGCCGTAGACTTTGTTAAAATTAATATTTGTATTATTCTCAAAACTTTTGGCCATGACTGTAGTAAGGAAATGGAAGACCACAGGGACAGTTCTTGTAAAGGCCAGAAGTGGCAGGCCAACAAAAATATCAGAAAGGCAGAGAAGAAAAATGGTGAGAACAGTCAAGAACAATCCACAGACCACCTTCAAAGACCTGCAGCATCATCTTGCTGCAGATGGTGTCACTGTGCATCGGTCAACAATACAGCGCTCACTGCACAAGGAGAAGCTGTATGGGAGAGTGATGCAAAAGAAGCTGTTTCTGCATGCACGCCACAAACAGAGTTGCCTCAGGTATGCAAAAGCACATTTGGACAAGCCAGTTTCATTTTGGAAGAAGGTGCTGTGGACTGGTGAAACAAAGATTGAGTTGTTTGGTCATACAACAAGGCATTATGCATGGCGCCACAAAAACACAGCATTCCAAGAAAAACACTTGCTACCCACTGTCAAATTTGGGGGAGGGCCCATCATGCTTTGGGGCTGTGTGGCCAATGACGGCACCAGGAATCTTGTTAAAGTTGAGGGTCGCATGGATTCCACTCAGTATAAGCAGATTCTTGAGAATAATGTTCAAGAATCAGTGTCAAAGTTGAAGTTACGTCGGGGATGGATCTTTCAGCAAGACAATGATCCGAAACACCGCTCCAAATCTACTCAGGAATTCATGCAGAGGAACAATTACAATGTTCTGGAATGGCCATCCCAGTCCCCAGACCTGAATATCATTGAACATCTGTGGGATGTTTTGAAGCGGGCTGTCCATGCTCGGCGACCATCAAACTTAACTGAACTGGAATTGTTTTGTAAAGAGGAATGGTCAAAAATACCTTCATCCAGGATCCAGGAACTCATTAACAGCTACAGGAAGCGACTAGAGGCTGTTATTTTTGCAAAACTGAAGAGATGAGAGTGACTCTTGACAGACAATATGGATTGGCCCATGGCTGATTCAGTAATGGGCATAGACCTCTTCTTCACCTCAGACACCAAGGTGAAGATGGATTACTATGGGCTGATATAATGAAAAATTAGCTAGAGGATCATTTAGGTTGAAAATAAATCCATTCCCAAACCTATTGCCTGTTTTTAGGAGACATTTTATTCAATCAGTGATACAGGAAAAAGTCTGCATCTTTAAGGAAAACCATGATTTTCTTCTGGACAGTATTCCATTACATGCATCAAAGTCTCTACTGCTTGGATAGTTAATAAAGAACTTAATGCACAGAATGACTATTCAATCCAAGTAAATCACTCGGTGCTTCATAGTGGGGCAAGTAATTTAAATACATTTTCTACCCTCAATCTCTACCCTACCCTCTTCTTTGATCGATATGACTGGCATTATAGAGTTCGTTAGGGAGGAGATAGCTGCAGAACAGGCAGGTGGAAGATCAATTTAAATGAGTGGACATGCCATTTTGCACCAATCACTTCAACTTGGTTTAAACAAATATTCTGTGCTGTCAAAGTCCCTTTGAGGGTGCAGTCAGATGGCCATATAACACAGACAATGAACACATCAGAATGATCAGACTGGATGGTATAAAAAGCAGTCATGCTTGGGTCAGGAGAGTGGTTGGCCTGTACAAGTGTTGCGATGTGGTCGTCATCCATGTTATACAGCCATCAAACTACATCCAAAGAATGAAAGAATAGTAACATGGCCCTCTCCGTCACCTGATCTAAATGCTATTGAGGACTTGTGGTTCTTCTTTAACTGGAGATTTAATGGGAAGGAATACAGTAAATGTCTCTGAATAGTGTCTGGGAGGCTGCGATTGGTGCTGCCCAAAAGGTTGGTTGTCAACAGATTAAGAAGCCGACAGACTTGAAGGCTTATGACTGTTATTGAAAAGTTGGGTGATTATATTGGTCACTGATATTTTTTTTTTATAAATGTCAGAAATGTATTTTTGTACATTTTGAGTTGTTTGGTGATTATTCTCACATTAACAATAAAAATAAACAATTGAGATTGGAAAATGTACATTTTTCATTTACTTTCATAATAACGCTGCACACTAATAGCTACCCAATAATTATGCATATATACAGTTGAAACCAGAAGTTTACATGCACTATATAAAAAGACAAATATGCATTGTTATCTCACTATCTGACATGAAATCAGAATTAACCTTTCCTGTTTTAGGTCAGTTAGAGTTACCACATTTAATAATATTTGACAAAAGCCAGAATATTGAGAGAGAGAATGTTTTAAGGCATTTTTATTACTTTCTGCAAAGTCACAGGTCTACATACACTAAGAATACAATGCCATTAAACAATTCGGGACAGCCCATATGATGATGTCATGTGTTAGGAAGCTTCTGATTAATGCACACCAGAAACACGCTGCTTCTTTGAGTAGCATCATGGGAAAGTCTAAAAAAATCAGCCAATATATCAGAAAGAGAATTGTGTGCGTGCACAAGTCTGGTTTATGCTTGGATGCAATTTCTAGATATCTGATGGTGCCTCATTCATTTGTATAAGCAATTATACGCAAGTACAAACAAGAAGGGAATATCCAGCCATCATACCGCTAAGGAAGAAGACGGGTTCTATGTCCCAGAGATGAACATGCTTTGGTCCGACATGTGCATATTAACGCAAGAACAAAAGTAAATGACTTTGTGAAGGTGATGGAGAAGCTTGCAAGATTGTGTCATTGCCACAATGAAACGACTACTGTGCCAACATGGGCTGAAAGGCCACACTGCCAGGAAGAAGCCATTACTCCAAAAGAAACATAAAAAGCTAGATTAATGTTTGCAACTGCACACAGGAACAAAGACCTACATTTTTGGAGACATGTCCAGTGGTTTGAAGGAACTAAAACTGAATTGTTTGGCCATAATGACTACATATGGAGGAAAAAGGGAGAACACCATCCAAACTGTGAATCACAGGGCTGGCAGCATCATGTCGGGGGTTGTTTTGTTGCATGAGGTACTGGTGTACTTCACTAAATAGATACATGACATCATTAGGAAAGATACTAAAGCAAAATCTCAAGACATCAGCCAGAAAGTTAAAGCTTGGGTGGAAATGGGTCTTACAAATGGACAATGACCCGAAGCATACTGCGAAACTGGTTACAAAGTGGCTTGAGTATAACAAAGACAATGTTTTGGAGTAGCCATCACAAAGCCCTGATCTCAGTGCTATAGAAAATTTATGGACAAAGCTGAAAAGGCAGGTGCGAGCAATGTGGCCTACAAACATGGCTCAGTTACACCAGTTCTGTCAGGAAGAATGGGCCCAAATTCCTATCAATTATCAATAGACGTACGTGAAAGGATATCCAAAACATTTGACCCAAATCATACAAATTGCCTAACATTTTTACACAAAGATTATTTATTTTGTACTCAACTTATACTTTGTAAAGGCCTTTTGTATTTCTTTCTTGATTTTTAATATAAAATGACCATTTTTATTTCTGGAATACCTGTATTAACTAGTCTACTCTATATTCTGTAATTGTCGTGTCTGTGACAGCTTTTTGTGTTGTTTTTACTTCAGGGTTAATTGCTTCAGTACCAGCGAGGGGTAATGTTTCTTCGCTGGTAGTGCTAGGTAGGCTTGCTGCTGTGTGTGTCCATTCCCACCTCTCCTTAAGTAGTCATGTGATCCTTCAGCTGTTGTTGGTGATAGCTCAATCTTTACTTGACAAACTTGGAGAGTGGAGGTGTTTGAGCCACTGCTGTGGAAGATCATCATACCTGGTGCAGTTCCCCCTGCTGCTGCCAGGAGTGAAGCAAAAGATTCAAGTAGTTTATATTTTTTGTTTTTCCTATTCCTTTGAGTGGGGAGAATGGGTTTTAATCCAGGTTTTTTCAGGATATAGGGTTAACCTGGCAACTTAGACCTCACCACCTTCAGGCATACCTCTGAGATAAGGGACAGTGCAGAGTCTCAGTGGTTAAGGGATAGATCAGATGTCCCTTTCACTGGAGTTGGTATTTAACCCTGTGAATCTTCGTTACACTGTGACAATATTCCCCACAACCACACTGCTTTTGTGGCCACATGTTGGCTACCGATTGTGAGCCTTAGACTATGTTCACAAAGGGCATTTTTATTATTTTTTATGCGTTTTTACCATGGCTTTATGGTAATCTATGTTAATCTAAACCTGCAGTTTGATTCCCAGCCAAACCTATGTGATTTGGGGAAAAGCTGTCCAAACATATACGGAATTTTTTTTTTTTCCTGAACAGGATTTTGTGTGTTTTTAAAAGAATGAGCATGTCAATTCTTTTTTGTATTTTTGCTGCAGTTGAACAGGACTCATTGAAAACAATGAGAAGCAGCAAAACCACAGTAAAAACACAATAAAAACACACACTTGCATTTTTACAGTGGTTTTGTGAACTGTAATTTACATCCTCATTTGAAGAAAAACGTGCAAAAAACACAACAAAAACCTAAAACAAATACGTGCAAAGAACGTGGCAAAAACTCACAAAAAATGCAGCAAATCATCTGTCAGTGATTTTGTTAACAAATAGAAATACCCCAGGTTTTGCTGTATTTTTGCTGCAGCAAAAACACCAAGTGTGAACATACCCTTAGTGCAGCAACTATGTAACTAAACATTCTACATTTTAATAAATTACTTTTTATTTTAGTTGAAAGTCATTATTTTAAATAAATAAGTAAATAAAAAAATAAATAAAGAATAAATGAAGAGGATAAGGTGTTCTGCAACTGTTTGACTATTTGCATTTAACAATCATATTCAGCTCCCTCTCTGGCCCAGACGTCACCTCTCTGCTGTCCAGAATCCCAGAGTGTCTGTCAGCCATATCCTCCTTCTTCTCCTCTCGCTTCCTTAAACTAAACGTAGACAAAACTGAACCCCATCCCCCATCTTGCGCACCTCTCTTACCTGATCTGTCTATCACAATAAATGGCATCACACTCTGCACTGTACCTGAAGTCCGCTGTCTTGGAGTAACCCTTGACTCTGCTTTATCCTTCAAACCACACATCCAAGCTCTCCCACTTCCTGCTTCCTCCAACTCAAAATTATTTCCAGAATCCATCCCTTCCTTAACCCTCAATCTACTAATCTACTAGGGCATGCCGTCATCATCTCCCGTCTCGACTACTGCAATCTCCTCCTCTGTGCCCTCCCTGCTAACACTCTTGCACCTCTCCATTCTGTCCATAACTCTGCCGCCCAACTAATCCGCCTCTCTCCTCGCTATTCCTCTACTTCTCCCCTCTGCAAATACCTCCACTGGCTCCCAATTCACCAGCGTATCCAATCCAAGTCAATGTAACATTGACTTACAAAGCCATCTACAATCTGTGTCCCCCATATGTCTCAGAACTAATCTCCCGATATCATCCAACTCATAATCTTTGATCCTCCCAAGCAGTGGCGTAACAACATGGCCGCGGGCCCCGGTGCAGGAACTCATCCGGGCCCCCTAGGTGAGGAGAGGGGTGGGGTTCTGGCGGAGGTGACAAGTGACTCCCGTGGTCGGCCAGCTTCTGCGCCGCTGAGAGGAGGGGCGGGCACAGCTGCAGGAAGTGAGGCTGCACTCACTTCCCGTCCTCCCTCCTCTCCTCGTCCTCAGGCAAACACTATCGTGGTCACGGCGGGTGGCTGGAAGCACAGGGCCCGGTGTCAGCCACGACCGCTGCGACCGCGGTAGTTACGCCACTGCTCCCAAGACCTCCTTCTTTCCGCCACACTTGTACGTTCCTCATCTAACCACCTGCAAGACTTCTCCCGAGCATCCCCCATCCTCTGGAATTCTGCACCCCAAAACATCCAACTATCCCCTACACTCATAACTTTCAAGTGGAACCTGAAAACCCATCTCTTCAGAAGAGCCTACAACCTGCAATGACCACAGTGCCATCTCCCCACCACTGGACCTGGGGCTCCACCACCAGAGCAGACCCAACCTACTGTCTCCCTCCCCATTGCCCTGTAGAATGTAAGCCCACAAGGGCAGGGTCCTCTCTCCCCTCTGTATCAGTCTGTCACTGTTAGTTTGATCATTGTATTTTTAACTTGTTTGTATGTAACCCTTTCTCATGTACAGCACCATGGAATCAATGGTGCTGTATAAATAAATAATAATAATTATAATAATAATAATAAATTCGACAACAATACGGCTGGTGATTGTTGTAACTTACTTTTTGTGCATGTACTTAGGTAGTGACCTCTTTGTTTAGTATTAAGATATGTATCAATGGTGGGAAATTTTGAACTAAAAATATTGTTAAATTTGTTAATAAAGTTCAGAAATAAATAAAACATTATACTTTTCCCAAAATATGTTCAGAACCCAATCACGGCATGGATAAAAGACATGTAGAATAAATTCAGCACTAAAACTGGCGGTAAATTCAAAAGATTTTAAAGGCAATTCAAAAAAACAACAATTGATGTTTTAGGCCTTATTCCTGGACATTCATCAGAATGCAAGCTTATTGCTGGGTGATTTGAGGTGACAAAAGTAGCAGCACAGCCTTATGGTGACAACAGTCATATGGATGTGACACTGCATCCGAGTTTATTCTACTTCAATGTAGGAATTGGACCCCTACTCGCGCTCCATACTCTACTTATTTAGGGGAGGGATGTTTATTTCTTCATCACATGGATGACAGACATGGCAGAGTATGAGAAAAAATGATATCATGGATAAATATGTTGTTGTTGTGCACAATAGCTCTACTAGCTGCAGCTGTCCCAGAAGTAGTACGAAATGCAAGCTACATATGGCTTCCATCACAAAACTCTGGCAAGCCATTAGCAATGTAATCCATCATATTATAGACACCTGTTTCTATTCTTCTCCAAAGTCTCCTAAAACACAGCACCCATGGAGCTAAGTAGCTACATCAAAAAATCTTCTAGTTGATATTTTGGAAGACAAACAGTCAGCGCTTGATTTCAGAAGATATGGTGCCAATGTTAATTTGCTTTAGGCTCTGCAAACTGAAATGTTAATGACACTGTCTATGGTAGAAGCACTCTGAGCCAGGGCTAACCTCAGGGTGGGAATCACATGGGAGCAGGTGGTGAAATAGCTATAGCCATTTTACAGAGAGGCACCTATCAAATGAATCATTGTTAATGTCGAGCCCCAGGCCCTGGGGTACTCGGGTATCAGACTTGGAGGGGTTTTCACGGGGATTTCACGGGTAGCAGCGCCTGAGCCTGTGGCCTGGGTGACACTTCAATAAGGGGTTATGTACAGGGGATAAGAGTTATTGTCACGTGACGCCACCTGTAGTACCTGGTGAGGGATCACCAGCGCCGCCACAGTCATCCGGAAGGCGATAGTATCGCGGCAAGGATGGCAATGCTCCCTACAGGTGGAGCTAGTCCTCCAGGGCAGCGATCCTGTAAGTAAACAGGTTGATTCTGCAGCACAAAGACACGGAGGCAGAGTCCCTCTCCCAGGTACTTTACTGTAAACAGTCATCAGAATACAAGTCCACAGTTCAGCAACACTAGTTAAAGAAGCAGGTAGCTCTACGGGTGGCTGCAAGTGGATGCCAGGTGGTATGGTGGTACCTGTGGTATGCCTTAGTTGACGAACCCGTGTCCTCTCTTCCCTGCCTACGATGAGTCTATATGGGGCGCCCTGCAAATGCAGGCATCACAGAGGGGTATTACACCCATAAAAGAGGTGTAAATGCTCCAGCTGCAGGTGGACCCTAGGACGGTGGGTGGGACCCGTTCCCAGCACTCCCACATTAATTTAGGGTGGGAGGTTACCCGGGAGGGGATAAAAATCACCTCTGGGGTGAACAAGAAGGTCTTTTGCCTGAAGTTTCTCGACTGAGGGACCAGGAGGAGATGGAGGAAGAGGAAAGGTTTTAGGAAGATTGAGCTTAGTGGAACGAGGTGGAAGGTCACACCGGGTCGGTTGCAAGCCGAACTGGAGGAAAGAAGAAGGGAGCTTGAGGAGGTCCTGAAAGGGGGCGCCTGATGGGGGAGTCCGAGCCCTAGAAAGAAAGGGAGATCCTCAGTGTGGAGCGCCCATACTCCAGGGGATATTCCAGTCCATGAGGGGAATGTCGGGCCCTGGGATCCGGCCAAAGTACAGCTTTGCAGTCGGCAACCGGCTGCTGTGGCTTGTTCATCAGCTGCAGCACCATGCCATCGGAGAGGTCTGCTTGCTTCCTCACCAACGAGGGAGGGGACTTCCGGTTCTACCTACACGGAGCTACTGGGTATAGATCGATCCAAAGCGGGGAAGAATGGACACAGGTTAGTTAACGAAGGTACACCAAGGGTTCCACCATACCACCTAGGATCCACTGGCAGCCACCTGTTAAGATACCTGTTCTTGTAACATCTAAACGCTGAACTGTGAACTGTAACTGACGCTGCTACAAGTCAACAGTAAAATACCCGGGAGAAAGTGACTTTGCCTCTGTCTGTGTTTCTTCTGCATCAACCTGTTCCCTTTGCAGGAGCGCTGACCCGGAGGTCTAGCCCGACCTGTAGGGGACTTTACCAACTAAGCCGCACTACCATCTACCTCCGGCGGACGGTGGCGGCGCTGGTGACTCATCACCAGAAACTACAGGTGGCGTCACGTGAACTGTATAAATTTCCCCCTGTAAACAATTCCCTTTTTGAAGTGTCACCGAGGACACGGGATCAGGCGCGGCCACCACTCCCCGTGACACAGCACCGCTACCCCTGAAGCCTGATACCCGAGTACCCCAACACCTGGGGCTCGACATATACTCAATGGCTCCTTAAAGGTAGTCTTGGTGGCTCCCCTCCCTCGTGGTGATGAAGCAGGCAGACCGCTCCGGCTGCCAGGGTGTTGCAGCCGGTGAGCAGACGGCAGCAGCCGGTTGACAACTTCAGAGGTGGACTCTGGCCGTTTCCTTGGATCTGGCGTTCCCGTGGTGAACTGGGGAATTAGCTGGAGTATAGTCGCTCCACGCTGGGGTTCCCCCTTTCTCTCTCAGGCCCAGAATCATGCGTCAGGCACCCTCTCTCAGAATCCTCTCAGGATCCCCTTTCATCTTCCCTCCAGATCAGCGTCAAGCTGTCCGGTTAAACCTTCCGCCTCGCTCCACACTCCTCCTCGACTCTTCTCCAACTCCCTTCTCCTCACTAACTCATTTCTAATCCCCCTAGAGGTGACTATATCTCCCTCCCAGGAGTAACCTCCCACCACTACTCTAATGTGGGAGTGCAGGAATGGGTCCCACCCACCAGCCTAGTATCCACCTGCACCTTTGGAAAATTACACTACTTTTACAAGTGCAATACCCCACTGTGACATCTGACCACGTGGGGTGCCACATTAACAATGCAATTGATGATGATAAAGATTCTGTGTTGGACAAACTCTGGGATCTAGACAAGGTTGCTGAGAAATTGAGATTATCAGGGGAAGAGTTTGCTGGCATTGGTGATGTACAGTGGAGGTGCCATATGACAAAAACAATCCCTGGGACCAAATCAGATTTTCATGTTGTCAAGTCTGGAGTAGATAAAGCCGCACATGCTGTTGGTGAAGGAGACTATACAGCACCTGAAAGGTCTGGTCATGATAATGATAATTCATATGGGCAGTCTTCTTTTGTGTGGGAGTTTTTTTGCACATTACTACCAGATGATTCTTTGGCACCCTGCAGGCATTGCAAGAGGAAAAGAACCCCTGGATGTCCCAGCTTCCACAGACTAAAAACAAAGTCTGTTCTACAGCACATGAAGCAACATCACCTGCGCATTTAGCAAATCAAGCAAGACAGCATTTGGAGCCAGCCTCAAGTTGATTTCCTCACACTTCTGGCCACACTTGTAGTCCACTCTATGGACTTGTCTTTAAGCTCCAAAATGCACTGCACTATACCTAACTGGAGCAGCAATTACGGCTAGGGTTAATACATGAGTTTCACAGCTGGCTGAGTGTTTTAAGTAGCTGCTTGCGACATTATGTCTGGAAAAGGTGGTG
The DNA here is from genome assembly GCA_033576535.1 of Allobates femoralis. Lineage (NCBI taxonomy): Eukaryota > Metazoa > Chordata > Amphibia > Anura > Aromobatidae > Allobates > Allobates femoralis. Next base: position 375,118,796 of record JARQOC010000005.1, read on the forward strand.
AGGCCTCCACAACTGGGATCTATGGTTGTTTCCACCACCAGGTAGCAGATATTCTACACCTCATCTGAATCCTGCTAAACTGACATGACTTCATCCCCAACATTGCTTTCACTCATACAAGACAAAGTGTTGCAAAGTAATTTAACAACATCAAAGGCTAGCGATGAAAATCCACACAGTGACTTATGGTCAGGCAAAATAACTCAGGGTCCATGCTTGACAAATGTACTAAATTTAATAATACAAGATTTTGTTTTCAAATAGACATGCTTGAGAAAGGTGGGGGCTATGGCCATAAAAGTATCAGTTCATTTCAAAGCATCTACTAGCTTTGAAAAAAAAAATGGGCCTGAGCACCACCTTGCTAATAATCTAGCAACCCCTTGGAATTTGACTCTGTTGTACGAGCAGAATAACATGTTCTATGAAAAATATGTGGACAAAAAAGGCGCAATCAGGAAAACACACTGTTATATTAAATGACAAAGTGGTGCTCACCTGGTGTGGTTGAGTAGGATTCAACCATCATGGAACGCCTATGATCTGTTAGATCATGAGCTAATTGCTGCAGTCCAAGTATCAGACGATACATAAACACCAAACATGAATAGGAAAGAGCTGCACTGCTATCTATCACATGAATTCCTGATGAAGAAGAGTTTCTCCAAAGTATGTTGAATAAATCACAATTTGGAGACTAAAGGAATATCTCATCCCTCGATAGATAATAACAGCATGGATCATTCCTATTCATGGCAGCATAATATGTTGACAGAATACATCATGCATCTGTCCTACTGAAACATGGGTTACTTTGAGATCTAGCATTGGCTAATGAAGGTGTGAGATAGCGACCCGGGGAACCCACTTGGCATGGGGAAATTACATTAGTGACTACATTTTTAACGGGTAACATAACACAGTAGTTTATTTCACGCCATAAACCACTGGTAACACACAACACCCTTTACATTTTCACATATAATATGCATATCATTACATTGCAGTATATAACATTCACATATGACTTTACATCATGTTTACAGTCACATTAGAATTACGTTTTCCACAGAACTTCAAGGCGTCACCCACTGACCCTTGCAGACCTCAGTCTGGTTCTAAAGACGGCTATCACCGTCCATCACCCTGACAGGGATCCTTCCCTATCCTACGGTAGGGATCCTCAACCTACCCCTAGGGAGTCTCAACCCACACTGCATCATACACTTTCAACGGGTCCTTTCACGACTACCCAGTCAGACCCAATTGCGGTTACGGCCGCCTGACCTTCCTTCACACCTCGATACATCATATGGTACTTTTTCATACACCACTATGAGTCAACCAGTCACATATCACACAGAGTAATTATATATATGCCCTTGTGAGTACACATACACCTTCACACATAGTCAATGGGACCATATCACGACTAGCACAGTCAGTCCCAAACTTGGCTATACTTATGACCGCCTGGCCCTTGAGCCGTCCTCCGTCTCTCTCGCCATCCCTATGACCACCTGGCCCTTGAGTCGTACTCGGTCTCTCCTATCATACATATGACCACCTGGCCCTTGAGCCATCCTCGGTCCTGGACACTGGTTGGCATGCACACATCAGGTGGCACCGGCATGGAGCTGGCACGCTCCCTTCGCTTCCCCCACCGGGGACGGATCAAATCCAGCACGTCCTCACATGGCAGTGGTCTGGACTGCCCTGATTCCCATCATCTTCTCTCACACTCAGACACCTGGCAGGCTCTTATCGCAGCTGACACACCCAACTGGGCTGCTAGTAATCAGCACACATTGCTCTCAGCCGCTCATTAGGCTCATCAACCTCTCAGATCTTCAGCACTCACACTCAGCTGTTCACTCAGCTCATGAAAACCCTTCAGCTGTTAACCCACTGTGCACTGGACAGGTTTCACACAGCACACACACACAGGAAAACCAGCCAATGTGAACAGAGACCTGCACTGATAACCCGTGTGATGCACCCGGCCAGGGGTCACATCACCACAAAGGATACATGTCAACTACTGAAGACCTAGGAAGAAGTGACAAAATTTGTCAGTACCAACATGTCTGGAATCAGCAACATAGTCCTACTAATATTAATGGGGAAAAAAATACTGATTTGCATGCAAGTATAGGTGAACTTGAAGACCACTAATTTGCACCTGTCCAGCACCACCTTTTGTCCATTAGGTACCCAGTAAATCAATGTTATATGATGCAGAATTTAGAGGAGGCAGAGAAGAAGGAAGAGCAAGGGAAGGTGGAGCAGTAGCAGATGGGTATGAAGGAAGACATAGTCATGGTAAAGGCAGGGTTTGAGACAGACAGACCACCCGAAAAATAGTTACAGGGACTTGGCGATGCAAGGGGTATTATAATACTTACAAGGTATGTACAAGGATGCTTAGCTATTGAGCTCATCATACTGGTCAATGTTAATGGAAGCGAAGTGTGTTCTTAGCTCATGTACCCACAGAGACTGGGCATGTGCTTGGATTTATTTTTGCTATCATCGGCTGAAGACTATTATGTAACTTTTGTATTTTCCCCAACCGCTGTCTAAAACTCCCCCTCCCACCATAAGAAGGAACTGTATTTTTCTGTTTTCAGCACGTGTCCTTGTCTATGTCTCCCTTGTTGTGTACTTTTCTTTGTCTGTTCCCCCGACACGTGTGGTGGGGGGAAGGGAGATCCTGAGATAGATAGATAGATAGATAGATAGATAGATAGATAGATAGATAGATAGATAGATAGATCTATATAATATATTATATAAAATGTCAACACGTCCCCTCTACACAAAACAATTTAATAGTTGCTAGCCATTATTGTGGTATTAGAAGACAATTAATCCCAAAGCCTCTACTCTATCTTCTTGAAAACAATGGACATATTGTTACAGATGCAATAACATTTTTAATGTATTGTATTCATAACCTTTTGTGCTCACACAGTGTGCACTGTCAGACTTGTAACATCTGAATCATTTTAAGTGTGTGGGTTTATAAACATGAAAAGATACCATCAATTCTGGAGGAGTTGACACTTAATCTGCTCTTTCAGAACATTCAATTTGGAAAGGTAAAAAATATTTTTTTATGCATATTTCTATCATGTCAAGTAAGAAATAATTTAGAAAGCTTGATATCATGGTAGAGATCATCAATATTTAGTTTGTAGTGATCATAAAATCTACTTTTCATTACATTTCAATAAAATTGCTTGAGAAGCTAAATAATTAAATATTGTAAACATTTATCATATTGTATATGAGTTGATATGAGTTGATGACAGACTTGTCCTACCCCCTATCTGTCGGCGTCCTCCAGGGCTCGGTTCTGGGACCACTACTCTTCTCCATCTACTCCCTCAGCCTAGGTCAACTCATTGAGTCCCACGGCCTCCAGTACCATCTCTACGCTGGTGGCACATAGATCTACCTCTCTATGCCTGACATCACCTCCCTACTATCCAAAATTCCACAATGTCTGTCCGCCATCTCATCTTTCTTCTCTGCTCGCTGCCTCAAGCTGAACATGTGTGGCGCCCCACCTGGTCACAGATGGGGTACTGCACCCATATAAGAGCGTGCAGTACTCCTGTCATCAGGCGGGTGTAATGTTAATCTGAGGCTCTCATTCCTGCATTCACACACTTATGTGTGGGGGGACTGAAGGGTTAACCTGATCCAGGGTGAGCCCCAGCCGAGGTGGGAGGAGTGTAAGTGTAGTGAAGAGAGTGAGCGGGAAGGAACAGCATTGCAGTGCGGTGCAGGAAGTAGAGAGAAGTCAGACAGAACATCCTTCTATGACTACCCAGCCAGCTATCTGCTGTCACACAGGCAGACTCACCAGCGATCATTGGACCAGCGACATCGTGGAAATGATTTAAATATCGTTTCCACGATATCTGCAGGCTGGTATCCATGGTAAACTGCGGGTAACTAGGCAGCGCGCGCTGCCTAGATACCCGATGTATACCTTGGTTACCAGCCTTCTCTGCTCACCGGCTGTCATCCAAGGTACACAGCGGGTAACTAGGGTCCCTAGTTAACCGCTGTGTACCTTGGATACCAGCCGGTGAGTGGAGAAGGCTGGTAACCAAGGTATACATCGGGTATCTAGGCAGCGCGCGCTGCCTAGTTACCTGCAGTTTACCCTGGATACAAGCTCCCAGCACTTGCAGAGAGGCGCTGGGGGCTGGCTTATCATGTCTCCCGGTGTCACACGCAGCGATGCTGCGTGTACACCGAGCGACTATCGCCAGGTTTTTGGTTCAGTTCGAAAACCTGACGACCAACAACCAGCGATTTATCGCTAGTTGATCGCCCTGTCACGTGCGTCAATATCACTGCAACGTCTCGTGCAGCAGCAATATTGCACGCGATATTGACGCATGTGATGGCCCCTTTACATACTTACATACATCTGTGATCTTTTTAGCAGTAACAAACTCTCCTTCCTCAGCATCACCGAAAGCTATTGTGGCGCCCCTGCGTCCAGGAGGCCACAAAAGGGAAATGCAGCTAGGCAGGTAGGACACTTGTTGCACACCAACACCCTCACAGCCCACATAACCCACGTGAAGGAGAAGGTAACATCCAGCCCTGAGATTAGAGACTCTATGAGATTGAGGGGTGGTGGATTTAGAGGAGTGGGTTGGGCACACCTGAAGTCAGGTGACTTGACAGTATATAGGAAAGGGGGAGGAGGAAGGTGTTCAGTAGGCCGAGGTAGGCTGAACAGCAAAGACCAAGAGTAGGCCGAGGTAGGCTGAGAGGAAAAGACTGAACATCACACGTCCTGTGAGTGTAAGGCCTAGGAGCGCAGAATCTGTACCGAGCCAGTGTGAGCCGGAGGAGAGAGAAAGCCCGTCCGAAGCTGACACCACCAGGAGTGTGAGAGGACTGAGAGGGACGGTGTAACCCGGGCCCTAGGAACGCAGCTGAAGCTACTGACTGCAGGCGGAGTAGCCCTCCTATGATACCGAGAGGAACAGAGAGAAAGGAGCTTGGTAGAGCCTCACACTTGAGGACTGCTGGAGGCAGGGCTGAAGTAGAGTGTCGGCTCTAGAGGGGACCGTAGTTTACCCGGCATCCCCAAACAACACGACGGGGGGTCTTAATTCCAGATTGGGATTCCTACCTCAAAGGACAGGCAGCTCAGTGACAAACTAAGGACCCACAGGGGCCTGAGTCACTGCCACACTGTCCAGCGTTTCACACACACACCCGTGGAGACAGAGACCGTAATAGCCCGGAAAGGACACTGCAGACTGTGTGAGGGGTCACAGAGAGAGAGGCCTGGCTGCAGGGAGCAAAGGGAGCCCGGAGAGGGAGAATGTGCCCGTGTGTTAAGAACTGTACTTGAATGTTGTAAGAACTGTAACTGTGCTGTAAAGAGACTTGAAGAACTGAGAGTAAATACGGAAAACCTTGCAAATAGTAAATATGGAAAACCCTGGAACTGCTTCCCTTGTGTTTCTGCATGAAAGTGATTCTTTCTATACAGGATACAGCCTGTCAGCACCAGCCAGGAGGAGAGATCCCTGCAGCGTCTGTAAAGTAAGTGTGCTATACACTCCACAATAGACTTAACCCTTACTGCCCCGGGGAACACAGTTCTACCCACTGGAACTATACCACCTAAGCTGCCATTACATCATCCCCGGAGGTTCTGCAGCAGAGGCGGCCCCCATCACTGGCCGCATCAAGTGGGTGGCGTCACGACTGACATCCCCTGTAAATATTCCCCTTTTATTGGCGAGCCCGGGACACGGACCGGACCAGGACCACCCGTGACTTCCCCAGCAGCCGACCGGTCCGGTACCGAGTACCCCCGTTCCAGTGGGTCCAACACTAGCTCACTCCCTCTGACACAACTTCTTCAGCTGCACATTCTTATGGTGGATTCTATTTTTCTCATATACCCTGCTCCTGCAACATGCATGGTGGAGGAATTGGTGTTCTCCTGTTGAACAATTGCTCCATCACCCAAATTCCACTGCACCATCTGTCACCACCTTTATTGACCACTTCACCATCTGGCTACTTCTTTGACTTTCTGATGACATCCCACTATCATCATAGTTGACTTCAACATCCCCATTGACATTTATGACTTAGCTGTCTCTAAGCTTCTAAGACTTACTTTCTCCTTTGGCCTAGCTCAATAGTCCTCCGCAGCCACTCATATATTTGGCCATAGACTTGACCCGCTCCAGGGCCTTGGGGTACCCGGTCCTGGGCGTTGTAGATCACAGGGGATGTCACGGGGCCTGTGCCCAGTCCCGTGGCCCTGGTGGTGGCTGAAAAAAGTCAGTAAAAATAAAATAGGTGTTTCGTGATGCCACCTACGATTCCAGTAATGTTACCGGTGCTGTGGGACAGATCTCCAGGGTGATGGTGGAACAGCAAGATAGTTATGCTCCCCGTAGGTGGAGCGGGATACCCAGGGCAGTAGTGGAAGTTTGTGGTTTCCCCCAGGGACGCAGTTACACCAGGCCTGGTCACTTGTCTTCCTCACTGCTGCGGTCGGCGGCTCCTCTGGTGGAGATAGTAAAGGACACTACAAAGACCTTTTACTCTGTACAAGTTTATTGGCAGTTCTTTGATAACACAGGTTTTTTGGGTCTGCCTGGCCGGGGAAGTCACTAGAAATCAGGATGCTTTACTCAGGACCCTCGGTGGAATGCCTGCTGTTCCTGTCTGGTCCATTCCTGCGCTTTTTCCTGTCTCCTTCAGCACTACCGCGTGCAGAGCCTGAAGCCAGCTCTGACAGATATATCTGCGGAGGACTCTTCTCCGGGTCCCCCAGACCCTATACAGTGCCTTTTTCTGGAATACCCGGAGGTCGGCCGCAACTTCCTCAAGAAGCTCGGGCCTCCAGTTTGATGGCTCAGGGATAGACACCTGCACCGTGCTCAGAGCCAGTCCTCTGCTCCGGGACTTATCCCTCCGGTCGATAGACGTACTGGGTCCGGATTCAGGCGCACCGCACTAGCTGGTGCCCTTAGAATCCCCTTCTGTCCTGATGGCCTCTCTGCCATCCCGCACTCCTCACTCACCAATGGAGCTCTGTGCTGACTGGCCTCACTCTCCTCTCACCCACACACTTTTCTACCCTTTCACCCCTCCCATGGGACTGGGTCGTCCCTAAAGTGGGTCCACCCATGGTTCCCTACCTAGGGTGTGTGTGGATGTGTTGTGTGAGGGTTCTTTGTGTGACATCCCGATTCACTAGTCACAGGAATACTACACACTCTTTTATGGGTGCAGTACCCCTACATGGCGTCCCAACCACTGGGACACCACAGACTCATTCTCATCTTCAGTCACATTTGTTCCTTAACTAACCTTTCTAACTCACCTCTTTCCCTGTCTGACCGCAACTTACTTACATTTTCTTCCCTCTCCTTTCCAAGTGCACCATCATCACTCCATAAACTTGCACACCCTCACAGAAATTTCAAACAACTCAATTTACTCTCATTTTCTGATCCTCTCCTCTCTTACAGACATGAACGTAATGACAAGTTGTCAGTCATCAGCTGTCATTAACCCCTTCTATCACCCCGATGCCTCTGCACCAGGATATCAAGAAAAGCTGGGTAAAGTGAAAAGGAATTGGCGCTTCTAATGAATGCACCAATTTCTGGGGTGGCTGTGGGTTGCTATTCTTTAGCCTGGGCGTGGGGGCATAACTATGGGCCTCACCAAGCTGAGAACACCAGTCCCCAACCTTACCTTGGCTGACAATCAAAAATAAGGCGAAGCCCACTCATTTATTTTTTAAATTATTTATTTAAATAGTTAAAAAAAATAATCACCTTCCCTGTATTTTGATTGCCAGTCAAGGTAATGCCAGGCAGCTAGGGGTGGCAGCCCTTAGCTGTCCGCTTTATCTGCACTGAGAATTAAAAATACATTAAAGCTCTACTTCCTTTTTTAAAATTATTTATTTTTACACTACTATGATGTCAGTCAATGGGTGAAGGGTGCAACAGCCAATCATAGACTCTATGGATTCAGAACGTTTTTGTGTTAGGGAGCGCTCAGGACACAGGACCCAAGGGAATAGTCTTGGAATTAACTTTATTACAACCACAATGCGTTTCAATGGCGGCATGCCATCTTCATCAGGTGAAAGTTAAACAAGTGAAGGGATAGCGTGGAGGAAGTGTGTTAAATACAAGCATCATTCAATCACATTTAACTACATTTTAACTGCTTTTAACCCAAACCTAGCAAAACCTAGTATCATGGCAGTAAAGCCATTGAGCGTTCATGACAATAATTAATAGAAAATAAAACCACAAATCAGACTTTAAAATCAAGACCTTAAAATCAAGACTTTAAAATCATAGACGCTATGACAGAGAGTAGGCATTTGTGATTGGCTGTTCGGTTTGATGAACTGTAACATCGGTGGGTTTGCCCATCACTGCTCATAATGAGAGATATTTACATTGAATGCACACTGATCTATCATTCCGCTTTCACAATGAGACTTACATGGTGTTTGGTTGAAAAATACGATGTTAAAGCTTATGTATGAAGAAATTACAGTTATTTTTTAGCCTGCATTGTTTACAATAATTTCTCCTTAAAGGAGAAACATGCTATTAACTTGCAAGTATGGGGCTAATCTGCAGGTTAATAGTGTTTGAAGCTTACCTAGTGCCTGCAAAATAAACCTTGCTGTGAGGAGGAAATTATCTTTAATCAGTTACGGGGCTGACACCGGCACTGGTTCAGTCACTGCTCCGTGAAGGAAGACTGGCAACTGTAACCATGCTCCTCACACTGATTGACTGTAGCTTTTAATGTTAATTAGCTGTTAGCCGGTGCAGAGGGTTAAGTTACAGAGGTCACGCCGCCCCTGGTGTGTACGGCATCAGGAACAGCATTACTAGGGCTACGGCTGGCACTTGGGTTGCACCCAGTACTGCGGGGTGGGCTGCAGCTGCCCCAGCGTGATCTCCTCTCAACCCGGCTCCGATATCTTCCTCCCCCTAGTGAACCTTAGCCCTTTGGGTCCTTCACTTCCGTGGGGATGATCAACTTTAGCTCTGGGGGTCAGACTTGGTTTCTTATCCCCACCGGATGATGTCAGAGCGCAGGTTGGGCTTACTTTCATCCTCTTTGCAGGGTACCACCCATGATGACACGACCCTTAAGCTTCCCGTGCGCCTCACATCTCAACAATGGCAACAGTTGAAAACACATAGTTCAACACAGTTCACGGCACACAGTACCCGTATACGTCAGTCACGATATCCTGTTCGTGACGCCAAAAACTGATGCACCCCAGGGCAGTGGGGTTCTCGGAACAGGGCTGTTAAGCAGTTCTGGGGAGTTACAGGGGTCGAGACCCAGCTTTTGTGACCCTGTGTTCAGTTGTAAAAGAGTTCTTGGCTAATGTAGGGACCAGGGTGATTGATAAGGAAGTTATTCGTGACCCAACCCGTGGTTTGTGGCTATAGGTAGCCACCGCTGCTGCAGAACCTCCGGGGATGAACGACGGGCAGCTGAGATGGAGCAATTCCCCACAGGTGTAGTGGATCCCCGGGGCAGTAGATGTTGAAGGGTGTAAAGTGCAGGATAGAGAATGCGCATTAACAGACAGACTCACGTTTTATTGGTTCCTCAAATCCTTTACTGGTAAGAATGGTTCCACATGAATGCTGTTCTGTGAGTCTGTGTAACCAGGGAGCAACTCGGGGTCCTCCACACCCGGCAAGTTCTGAGGCCTCCCTGTTGCGCTTTCTACTATAGGTCCCTGCTACTGCTTGAAGCTGAGCTGCGGCCCTTTCTCTCCTTCTCTCCTGCACGTGCCAGTATGATGGGCAGCTTGAGTCCTTTATTAGCCTCAGTTCACAGGTGGCTACTCCTGGGCTCTTCATGCTGCTTTGCCTCCGGGCACTTGGTGTGGACGCGGAACTTGGAATTCCCCACCCTCCGGTATTGACTGCCCTGCACAGCCTCGGGATCCGGTGTCCATTGTCTGGTGCTTACTCCTCTGGGGTGAGCTTAACACCGCTTGGCTCCCCAGGCTCTCCTCTCCTTCCTCAGACCCTTGCCTTAGGTCTATCAGCTAGGTTTAGCTATCCCGGGGTGAGCTTACCATGGCTCTAGCCTACAGGATGTCTCCTCAATACTGCTACATACTGAACACACTAACTCCACCCCAGACCAGAATTTATAGGGGAGTTTACCCTGAACACGGGTCTGGTTCTTCCCCTTCAGGCCTGAAGGCAGAAAGGTGTTGTGTGCTTTGGTTTTGCCTGGTGCGGGTTCCTTCCGAGGCTTTCAGGTATGACACCACCCCCTAAGGGTGATGATGACATAGTGGCATCCGGACTCTGGGGTGCCACATATGCTTACAGTGCGTTATGAAAGTATTTGGTCCATTGAACTTTTCAACCTTTTGCCACATTTCAGGCGTCAAAGATCTAAATTTCTAATTTTTTTGTAAATAATCAACAACAGTCGTGAAGTAGAACGAAATTTCTTGGATATTTTAAACTTTTCAAAAAAATAAAAAACTGAAAAGTGGGGTGTGCAATATTATTCGGACCCTTTAGTTTCAGTACAGCAATCTCACTCCACAAGTTCAGTGAGGATCTCTGAATGATCCAATGTTGTCCTAAATGACTGGTAATGATAAATAGAAGCCACCTGTGTGCAATAAAGTCTCTGTATAAATGCATCTGCTCTGTATAGTCTCAGGGTTCTGTTTCAAGTGCAGAGAGCATCATGAAGATCATGGAACACACCAGGCAGGTCCGAGATACTGTTGTGGCGAAGTTTAACCAAAAAGATACAAAAATATTTCCCAAGTTTAAACAAGGAGCACTGTACAAGCGATCATATTGAAATGGAAGGAGTATCAGACCACTACAAATCTATCAAGACCCGGCCGTCCCTCTAAATTTTCATCTCGAACAAGGAGAAGACTGATCAGAGATGCAGCCAAAAGGCCCATGATCACTCTGGATAAACTGCAGAGTTCTACAGTCATGGCCAAAAGTTTTGAGAATGATACAAATATTAATTTTAACAAAGTCTACTGCTTCAGTTTTTCTAATGGAAATTTGCATACACTCCAGAATGTCATAAAGAGTGATCAGCTTAACAGCAATTACTTGCTAAGTCAATATTTGCCTAGAAAATGAACTTTAACCCCCAAAACACATTTCAACATCATTGCAGTCCTGCCTTAAAAGGAGCAGCTAACATCGTTTTAGTGATTGTTCCATTAACACAGGTGTGGGTGTTGATGAGGACAGGGCTGGCGAACAATCAGTCATGATTAAGTAAGAATGATACCACTGGACACTTTAAAAGGAGGCTGGTGCTTGGTATCATTGTTTCTCTTCAGTTAACCATGGTTATCTCTAAAGAAACACATGCAGCCATCATTGCACTGCACAGAAATGGCCTATCAGGGAAGAGTATCGCAGCTAGAAAGATTGCAGCTCAGTCAACAATCTATCGTATCATCAAGAACTTCAAGGAGAGAGCTTCCATTGTTGTCAAAAAGGCTCCAGGGCGCCCAAGAAAGACCAGCAAGCGCCAGGACCGTATCTTAAAACTGTTTCAGCTGCGGGATTGGACTACCAGCAGTGCCGAGCTTGCTCAGGAATGGCAGCAGGCTGGTGTGAGTGCTTCTGCACGCACTGTGAGGCGGAGACTCTTTGAGCAAGGACTGGTTTCAAGGAGGGCAGCAAAGAAGCCACTTCTCTCCAGTAAAAACATCAGGGACCGACTGATATTCTGCAAAAGGTACAGGGAGTGGACTGCTGAGGACTGGGGTAAAGTCATTTTCTCTGATGAATCCCCTTTTCGATTGTTTGGGACATCTGGAAAACAGCTTAATCGGAGAAGAAGAGGTGAGCACTACCACCAGTCTTGTCTCATGCCAACTGTAAAGCATCCTGAAACCATTCATGTGTGGGGTTGCTTCTCAGCCATTGGAATCAGCTCACTCACAGTCTTGCCTAAAAACACAGCCATGAATAAAGAATGGTACCAGAATGTCCTCCAAGAGCAATTTCTCCCAACCGTCCAAGAGCAGTTTGGCGCCCAACAATGCCTTTTCCAGCATGATGGAGCACCTTGCCATAAAGCAAAGCTGATAACTAAATGGCTCAGGGAACAAAACATAGAGATTTTGGGTCCAGGGCCTGGAAACTCCCCAGATCTTAATCCCATTGAGAACTTGTGGTCAATCATCAAGAGACGGGTGGACAAACAGAAAGCAACAAATTCTAGCAAAATGCAAGCATTGGTTATGCAAGAATGGACTGCTATCAGTCAGGATTTGGTCCAGAAGTTGATTGAGAGCATGCCAGGGAGAATTGCAGAGGTCCTGAAGAAGAAGGGTCAACACTGCAAATATTGACTTGCTGCATTAGCTCATTCTAACTGTCAATATAACCTTTTGGTACTCATAATATGATTGCAATTATATTTCTGTATGTGATATAAACATCAGACAAACACAAATAAAAACCAGAGGGCAGCAGATCATGTAAAATTATTATTTGGTGTCATTCTCAAAACTTTTGGCCATGACTGTACAACTGAAGTGGGAGAGTCTATCCATAGGACAACAATCAGTTGTACACTGCACAAATCTGGCCTTTATGGAAGAGTGGCAAGAAGAAAGCCATTTCTCAAAGATACCCATAAAAAGTCTCATTTGAAGTTTGCCACAAGCCACCTGGGAGACACACCAAACGTGGAATAAAGTGCTCTGGTCAGATGAAACTAAAATCTTTTTGGCCACAATGCAAAACGATATGTTTTGCGTAAAAGCAACAGCTCATCACCCTCAAAACACCATCCCCACTGTCAAACATGGTGGTAGCAGCATCATGATTTGGGCCTGCTTTTCTTCAGCAGGGACAGAGAAGATGGTTAAAATTGATGAGAAGATGGTTAAAATTGATGGGAAGATGGACAGAGCCAAATACAGGACCATTCTGGAAGAAAACCTGTTGTAGTCTGCAAAAGACTTGAGACTGGGACGGAGATTTATCTTCCAACAAGACAATGATCCAAAACATGAAGCAAAATCTACAATGGAATGGTTCAAAAATAAACGTATCCAGGTGTTAGAATGGCCAAGTCGAATCCGATCGAGAATCTGTGGAAAGAGCTGAAAACAAAGAAGAATGGGCAAGAATTTCAGTCTGTCAATGTGCAAAACTGATAGAGACATACCCCAAGCGACTTGCAGCTGTAACCTCAGCAAAAGGTGGGGCTACAAAGTATTAACTCAAGGGGGACGAATAATATTGCACGCCCCACTTTTCAGTTTTTTATTTGTTAAAAAATGTAAAATATCCAATAAATTTCATTCCACTTCACGATTGTGTCCCACTTGTTGTTGATTCTTCACAAAAAAATTAGAATTTATATCTTTATGTTTAAAGCCTGAAAAGTGGCAAAAGGTTGAAAAGTTCAACGGGGCCAGATCCAAGATGGCCGCTGACCAGAGAGGCTGCGTTTAACACAGCTCCTTATAAGACCTGCAGCATCCAAGCCATCCAGCATCAGGGAGCCCTCAAACTCACCCCACAGGCAGCTACCCGCAACACCAAAGACCCAGGAGACCCGGACAAAAGACATTTTGAGCTCCTACCAGCTCTCTCCAGGTGGGTCTCACACTAGCCTGCAGCCCACCTCCATATCAGGCCTAGCACAGCCATATCTCGCTCCCCAGCCGCACACCCTGCCTGCCCGTGGCCCACCAGACACCTAATAACCACCGCCGGTGACCACGGGAGAACTCGCCGACGTTGCGGGGCTGAGGAGACACGGGCACCGAAGCAGGGAGCGGTGATTGACACCTTTGGAGCCCGGAATCTGCTCCTCCACTCCTCCACTCCCGACGCTGCTCTCACAACATAGAGCATTAACTGCCGACCCGGACTTCTGTGCGGTCGGCAGGAGCCCGGAGCTGCCACTCACCCGGCGGGAACAGGGACCATGAGAGCACAGGGATAAGAAGAAGAAGCGCTCACCTCCGGACCCGCCGCCATTATACACAGTGGCAGCACGCAACCAGTGCTGTGACACCTCACAATAAAGGTGTTAGGAGGCAGCGGTGTCTACCCGACGGGCCCAGGCTCCCAGAGACCGCACGAGCCCGGGACGACTTAACCCTATCCGGGTGGGGAGAACACAGGGCGAGACAAGAAGCAGGTGGACGGTTAGCTAGGAGAGAGAAGGAAGGCGCACGCTTCAGACGGCGCCGCCATTACTGAGCATTTCCCGCCTGCAGAGCCACAATAGCAGGCAGAAAAGCGGGCAATACAAGAGACTGTGAGAATTGGCACTACTCTAAGGTGTTGAAGATAACCTGCAGATAAGGTGTGCTGCCCAAGACAGAAACCCACACTACAATACTTAAAACCTAAACCATAAGTCTTTATTAGCAACCCTCCTTGGGGTCCAATTACTCACAAGGGTTGACAATCTATACACAGTCAAGACCCTGATACAGAAAGTAGGAAACTTACTACCCTTACAGGCAAATCTACAATCTATAACTGTTTGGAAAAGAGTGACCCATATTCCCAAACAAGAGTATTTAGTGCTGTGTTAACTCTTTAGCTCTTTATTACACCCACTGGCCCATGCCACCTACTACCAGCTGAGGGCGCTGGAAGACCACCCAAACTACTATCTTCAGGGACTTCTTAGATAAACCCCTAGAATTATAGGCGCCACGACACAACAACCTACAAGCACCTCTGCAGAACCTGATTGCTACATCTCAACGGTCCTCCAATTTGCTCAGTAAAAACTCTACTGAGATATACTATCTAAACAAGAATACCCTATCTTCTGGATCTCTGCCTAAACTAACATTATACTTCCTATAAAAACAACCTCGGAAGAAGCCTTAGCGAAACGCGTAAGGGGGCGGTGGCCACGGACAGGTAATACTCCTTTGACACCGATAGTCAAATCATGGGTCAAAGGAGTATTACCTGTCCGTGGCCACCGCCCCCTTACGCGTTTCGCTAAGGCTTCTTCCTCGGAAGAAGCCTTAGCGAAAAGCGTAAGGGGGCGGTGGCCACGGACAGGTAATACTCCTTTGACCCATGATTTGACTATCGGTGACTTTTTGCGTACTTGTATGGTTTGTACTCAGGACTTGGGCATTACATTGGCTGTTGTCTGGTGCATGAAATACTGTTATTTACTATCATACTTGTATGTATTTATTCATGTGGTCACCTGTCTCGTGTGCCGCCTGGCATTACTTTTAATGCAGCATTTATGTAGTGATTTTTAATAAAGAGCACATTGATTATGATTTTAGCCTGACTCCAGGGTTGTTTTTATAGGAAGTATATGTGATTGGAGGGCCTTTTATTTTTACAAGGGAGTTTTCTGAGATCTAAACTAACATTAATAGATTTTCTTAACATAACCCCGAACCCCACTATGTGAGAGTTCCGAGACTCTCTGGGGAGACCGACGGAGAACAAGAGCCAGATAAATTTCAACCTTTACATTTCTTCACAATGGTTAAATCAACCACAAAATCCATTAAATCTTCCGCCAAATCTGCTATTAGTTCCACACAGGTGGATTTAGATAAATACTTAAAGTAACAAGCAGGTCTGTCATCCTTATCCAAAACATCCAGACAACTTCTGGTCGAGGATAGTATGGAACCGGATCATGAAAGCGACTATGAGGGAGTAGACGACGATGAAGACCTCCCGGTCACCAGATCATTCCTTAAAAAAATACTACACAAAGCTCTTGAACCGCTAGTCAAAGAATTGGCGGACATCAAACAGGACTTGGCCACATGAGTCGAGACTCTAGAATCATCTAATACGGAGGTGGTCAAACAGTCTAACTCTACCCTCTCTGGCCTCCAACACCATGAAGATCACCTCAACAAGATTTATACGATATTGGAGGACCACGAGAATAGAGACAGGCGCAATAACTTACACCTGAAAGGTGTACCTTAGACGATTAACCAGGACGCCCTGACACCAACCATCATTGACACTTTCCGTTCGATACTGTCGCCAGACGACCCCACTGACATGGAGCTAGTAAGAGTCCATAGAGCACTACGCCCAAAACCGCCATCAGAGGAACCTCCGAGGGATGTCATATACTGATTTCTGGACTACAGGACAAAAGATCTGGTCATGAAGAGGGCCAGGGAAAAAGCTAATATCTCTTGTAACGGCTCTACAATTGAGATCTACCAGGATCTTTCATTGATAACTCTAGAACACTATCCCAACTTGGAAAAAGTGGGAGCCGCCTACCAGATGACACCACTTCAACACCCGCCACCATGGCAGATGAACCTGACACCTAAATCTCAAAGGTCAAAAAGTAAATCATCCAAGTTGGCCGAGGCCTGAGGAGGAGACAGTCCAAACGGATGAACAGACCCCTGGGACTGTAATGCGTCGTTCTTGTCTTTAAGAACCATGATCGAGACTTTATTGAGTTTCATGGTTCCTTATTTTCATAGAACATATAAAGCATAGATGGATGACATAATACTTGCCCCTTCCGCCTATCCCCTGTGCCAGATACTAACTTAGCTTTCAAACTAAAGTTATGATACGAATGACCAAAATAGTGGTTAAAATCTCTGAGCACACCATTGTGACGGACGAGAACTATTCCGTTAAATTGCTTTGGTGCCCCGGGGGAGGTTCCACTCCCCCGTATTCATTTATTAATACTCATTTAATTGTTACTGGTTCTTGTAGTTGGTTTTATTTGGGCATAGGCTCTATTATATTTCAATATTTAGTTGAAAACGTTTAAGGCAAGGTAGCCTAATAGTTACACTATGTGATAAAATGTAAAACCCTCTCCGTTGGCCCACCCCACCAATAGTGATTCCAACACATTGGTGAGATGAATGGGACGGAGATGAGTCTGACTGTTAAGACTCACTGTTCCATACAGAGGCTAAATTCTAAGATGTTTTTATATTCATTAA
>JARQOC010000005.1:375740821-376009506 GCA_033576535.1 Allobates femoralis
GGACTCGCAGGACTCGGTACGCTGCGAGTTTCCCAGCGATTACTACGCACAGTAACGAGTCCAATGCAAATCAATGGCAATCCTAGTTTTGTCAGAGACTCTGACAAAACTAGGATTGCCATTGACTTGCATTGGACTCGTTACTGTGCAAATAATCGCAGGGAAACTCGCACAGTAACGAGTCCAGCTGTCTGCTCTGTGCTGGGCTCGGGTCCTGCGGGCTGCCGCAGCTCCAGGGTCCTAGAGCCCGCCTGCTCTCCCTGTGTACAGACATGAATGTCTGTGCACAGAGATGATGTAGCAGAGCTGAGATTGTTCTCAGTCTGCTCACTCCCTGTGCATAGACATCTATATCTATGCACAGGGATGTAGCAGAGAGGACATCGCGTTTTGGACTACGTCGGACGGAAGAGGATTTTTTTAAATAAAGATGGAGTCCCTAATGGCTTTTTTTTTTTATTTCTAATGAAAAAATTTTCTTTGTGTTCTGTTTTTTTTTAAACAATTTAATAGAAATTCATGGCGGTCATGTCTAATATTGGCGTGACCGCCATAAATTTCGGGCTTAGAGCCAGCTGATAATACAAAGCTGGCCCTAACCTCTTTATTACCCTGTGAGCCACCAGGGCCACTGGAAGAGCGGGGTTCAGCGCCAGAAGATGGCGCTTCAATGAACGCGCCATCTTCTGGGGTGGCAGCGGGCTGCAATTTGCAGCGGGGTGTGCCCAGAAAGCTTGGGATTCCCTGCGCTGCAGATTCCAGCCCCCAGCTGCTTAGCTGTACCTGGCTAGACATAGAAATTGCGCGGATCCCCACGCATTTTTTTTAAATTATTTCATGAAATTCATGAAATAATAAAAAAAAGGGCTCCCCTATATTCTTGTGTCCGGCCAGGTACAAATAGGCACCTGGGGGTTGTGGGCAGCCCGTCGCTGCCTGCTGGATCCGGCTGGTTCCAGAAATACGGCGAAGCCCACGGAATTTTTTTTCTGAAAGTAAGTAGCCGGCCGGTCCGGTGCACCCCCCACCCTCTCCACTCTCCCCCCCACCCCCCCTCACCCACCCTACCCCTCCCCCGGTTCAATCCTTTATTTTTTTTTTTACTATTCTTTAAAAGGCAGCGGCTTTTTGCCGCTGGCTTTAAAAGAATAACATGGGGATTTGCAGGTTTTTCCTCTGCTGCCAGACCCCTTATAGGGTCCGGCAGCAGAGGGATCGCTGCAATACTCGCCTCCCCATTCATTAACATTGGAATCGCAGACTGGCAACGAGTAGCGAGTCCTGGACTCAGACTCGTCGGAGTCTAGCGATTCCGAGTAGTTTAGGATTCGCCCATCACTACTTACAAACTGTCTCCAATTGGAGACTGGAAAAGCAGGCTCCGGGCTCCATTCTCCACTCCTCGCGCTGTCTCCACATGCCCCGCTGGGCACCCTCATTCCCCTTGGGTTGTGCCCATGTGATGCCTGGGCCGGAACATCATATCTGGCCCAGTGAATTGTTGGGATGATCATGTGATACGGGCCGTCTTCAAGATGCGCAGTCATCATGCACCGCAGCCCGGCCTGTAACACGTGATCATAGCCGGATATGACGTTCTGGCATGGGCATCACATGATCACAAGAGGCGTGCATTTCAAAAAGGACATGGCACAGCCCAGGGGGAATGAGGAGGCCCAGTGAGGCGTGTGGAGACAGCATTAGGAGGGGAGAATAGAGCCCAGAGCCCGCCTTTCCAGTGTCCAACTGGAGACAGTTTGTAAGTATAAGGGTACCGTCACACGCCGCAATATTGCCTGGCGATATGGGGCAAATCTAACATGCACGTGCACGTTTTTCATGGTCACCACAGATCGCTGATGGCGGCATCACACGCCGCAATATCGCCGTTAAAGTAAGGTGATGTGTAGCTCCGGAAATCGCCTCATCTACAGCCGAACCAATCTTTCTTCATTCAATCACCGCTTCTCATGCCGCAATTCCAAAGGCAATGTGGGCGTACATGTTCAGCGCGGCGAGGAGATAGGCGTGCCACAGTGGTTTACACCACGCCCCATACACACTCATTAAACAACGCAACAGCGTTATGATTGGTCAGGCTGCTTTGGAAGGCTGGCTAATACATGACGCCATTGTCTATCGGAATTTGGCACAAATAAACGTTCGAGTCATCAATTGTGGCTCCTGCAACACACTTTCGAGGCACAAAAGTGTCGCACAGGAGCGGTCTTGTGCAGTACAGTGGATTACACTAAACAATGGCTAGGTGTGTGTCTGTAGGTGTTTGTGGTAAGATACAAACAACACTATGGACATATATACCTGCATTGGTTCACGCCATGGCAGAACTGCCATGGCTGAAATGAACCATGTGTGCACACATCTTTGCGTCTGTGTACTGAAGTGTACCTACATCCCCCACAAACACCATTGCATTCTCCATGTGTGTGGACACGGTCCCATGTAGCCAAACACATCATAATGGACATGTACTCACAGTTACGGCAAACAGTGTGGGCCAACAGGCTGGACCTGTGTATTGGACATTGGCACACAATGCTGCACGGACCCATCTATACCATTTAACGTATCACATACCTCTGTGCACAGCATAAAGCTATATGAAACTGCCCTGTATTGAAAAGTAACAACACACACAGGTTTTTTGTTTTTTTTGGTTTGTAATTAAAGTTTTTGTGTACAAAAATTATAAATCAAACAACACACACAAAACATTTAAAACACAAGTGCCAACATGACACAAATAAATACAAAAAACAGAAACAGAATACCCACACCCAAACATTGCAGAATAGTGAACCAAAAACTTTAAAACTAACTAACTAATGTGTAAACACCCCCCCAAAAAAAGAAAAAACATATTCGTCATGGTGCAGCCACCTGGTGCTCCACCCACCTCCTCATGTTGATGCCTCACAACACCAGCCATCCTACACCTGCTGTGCTGCCTACCACTGCCCCAGGGCCATTAAAGTAGGAGCAATATGTGTCTCTGTTGCTCCTGATCCTGCTGACTCAACCATGGCTCAGTGCTGGAGTGGCGCCAACCATGATCGCAGCGCGCCAATCCCCGTGATGAACCTCACCTGTTGTGGATCCACAGAATCCACATAACTCGTCGGCGTGTATGATGACCGATCCCTACGATGCAGGACGTTATGCAGCACACAGCAGGCCAGCACTACCACATCGATAGATTCCAGTTTCATACGAAAAGGTGTATGAAACACGCGGAATCTATTGGCCATGATCCTGAACGCATTTTCAACCACACGGCGAGCCCAGGATAGCCGGTAATTGAAGATGCGCTACTCAGAAGTAACCGTCCTCTGGGGATATGGCCGTAGTAGGTGAGCCTCAACTGGGAAGCCTTCATCCCCCACAAACGCAAAGTTGAGATGACCGGTTGTCTCATCATTTGAGGGCAAGTTCAAAGCACCTCTGCTCAGGTCTTGGGCCAAGGAGCAGTGTGCAAACACACCCCCATCTGAGACACAGCCGTTCATGCCAACGTCCACGTAGAGGAACTCATAGTGAGCATCTGCCTGGGCCATGAGGACCACGCTAAAATATCCTTTGTAATTATAATACAAGGACCTCGTGTTGGGGGGTTTTGTGATCCTCACGTACTTACCATCCAATGCACCACCGCAGTTTGGAAATTACCATCGTTCCTCAAAACCTCTGGCAACATCCATCATCCTGTGGGAGTTGTTGGAAACTGCATCTTGGGTGGCAGCAGACAACTCCAGATGGTGTCACACGTCTCGGGGATCAGGCGGCTCAGCAGTGGCCATGAGACAGCTGCAGAGTATTGCAGGTCAGTCCTCGAACGACCTGTTGCCAGGAACCTCAAAGATACAGCCAAACGCTCCTCAGGTGGCACAGCTCGACGCACCAAAGTGTCCTGTCGGGCTATCAATGGCGTAATGCGTTCCAAGAGGAATGTGAAAGAGTCCTCGGACATTCGGAGATAGTTCCTGAAATCATGCGGACTCCTATCCTCCAGCTGATGCAGCAGGCACATGTGACTCAGGTCATCCCGTTGCCGAAGCCCATCCCGAGCCCACACATTCTGTGGTCTGTGAGCCCCCAACCTCTCAACTCTATCCTCCAGCCACAAGTCTTCTTCCACCAAGGCAAGAGTCACGATAAAATCTCCATCAGGGTCCATGATGATCTCACCTACCAGCCCCTTCAAATGGAACAATAAAAGACTTTCATCAAACTAACACGTTATGAGCCATCAAAAGTCACCACTACCTCCTTCCCTACACATCTCCTAGCCAGTTAACCACATCCTACCAGACTCTGGTCATATGGGCACCCAGATACATATCTGGCACCACTCAATGGTCAAAAAACAACATTACACTGCCTCACCACAACACCTGTTATCACTACACCCATGGGCCTCCTCCCAACTATATCTCCATCGTCCAAATTGTGACATCATTACCATACCCCCATATAGCTGCTCATAATGTATAAGTACGACCACAAGGGTTAGGAAAATACAAAGCTCAAACACACAGACAGATGCTTAGTGACAAATAAAAGAACATGCTAAACGTACCAGAGCCATGTGCTACTGACAAATTATCATCCCATGCAGCTGGCAATCGCATAGTCATCTTCTCCAACACACATCCCTGTTGTGGTGATAATGCCGGATCTTCACAGGCAGACATTTCCAAGCCACATGGGCCACTCCACATCTCAGTATGGCCAGATGAATTCCATTCAGTGTGGTAAAGAGCAGTACTATGTGGACACATTTCATATATGCGACTAAACTAGTAACCACAGATCCCTCCTTGGTACATGATCCTGTATGGTGAAGGCAAAATGGATTGTCAATGAGGAGGGTGTTTTGTGGCAATGAAAGCTATCCATCCATTTGGCGGCATAGAATAGCTCCATCAAACACATCATTCCAAGCAACATACACCAGGACTTGGGTGTCTGCTACAGTACACATAATGATCCGTAGTGCAAAGAAGTGTCAAACCCTATACACAGCCATATCAAAAATCATTTCTGAACATCAGTACTTACTTAACCCCTTCAGGACCCAGCCTATTTTGACCCTAAAGACCTTGGCATTTTTTGCAATTCTGACCAGTGTCCATTTTTGAGGTTTTAACTCTGGAACACTTCAACTGAGCCTAGCGATTCTGAGATAGTTTTTTCATGACATATTGGGCTTCATGCTAGTATTAAATTTTGGTCGATAATTTTTGCATTTATTTGTGAAAAAATCAAAAATATGGCAAACATTTTGAAAATTTCACAATTTTTAAAATTTTGATTTTTTTTTCTGCTAAACCAGAGAGTTATGTGACACAAAATAGTTATTAAATAATATTTCCTACATGTCTACTTTCACATCAGCACAATTTTGCAAAAAAAAATAAATTTTTGTTAGGAAGTTATAAGGGTTCAAAGATCATGAGCAATTTTTCATTTTTCAACCAAAATTTACTAAACCATTTTTTTTAGTGACCACATCACATTTGAAGTCTCTTTGAGGGGTGTACATGACAGAAAACACCCAAAAGTGACACCATTCCAAAAACTGCAACCCTCAAGCTACTCAAAACTACATTCAAGAAGATTATTAACCCTTCAGGTGCTTCACAGGAACTCAAGCAAAGTGGAAACAAAATATGGATATTTTAATTTTTTTTATCAAAAATGTTCTTTTCGCCTCAATTCTTTCATTTTCACATGAGCAACAGAATAAAATGGATCTTAAAATGTGTTGTGCAATTTCTCCCGAGTATATTGATACCTCATATGTGGTCATAAACCACTGTTTGGGCACATGGCAGGGCTCAGAAGGGAAGGAGCGCAATTTGAATTTTGGAGCTAATTTTACATTCAAAAAGTGAAATGGCGCTCCTTCTCTTCTGAGCCCTGTCGTGTGCCCAAACAGTGGTTTATGACTGCATATGAGGTATCGATGTACTCAGGAGAAATTGCCCAACAAATTTTAGGATGAATTTTATCCTGTTACCCATGTGAAAATGAAAAATTTAGGCTAAAAAGAAAGTACTTTTTCATTTTACGGATGAATTTGTGAAGCACCTGGGGTTCAAAATGCTCACCACCCATCTAGAAAAGTTCCCTGGGAGGTCTAGTTTCCAAAATGGTGTCACTTGTAGAAGAGCTCCAATGTTTAGGCACACAGGGGCTATCCAAATGCGACATGGTGTCCGCTAACAATTTGAGCTGATTTTCCATTCAAATTGTTACGGACACCATGTCATGTTTGGAGAGCCCCTATGTGCCTAAACATTGGTGCTCCCCCACAAGTGACCCCATTTTGGAAACTAGAGCCCCCAGGAAACTTATCTAGATTGGTGATGAGCATTTTGAACCTCCAGGTGCTTCACAAATTTATCCGAAAAAAGGAAAAAGTACTTTTTTTTTCACAAAAATGTTCTTTTTTCATTTTTACAGATTAATTTGTGAAGCACCGGGGCATTCAAAATGCTAACCACCCATCTAGAAAAGTTCCTGGGGGTCTAGTTTCCAAAATGGTGTTACTTGTAGGGGAGCTCCAATGTTTAGGCACACAGGGGCTATCCAAATGCGACATGGTGTCCACTAACAATTTGAGCTGATTTTCCATTCAAATTGTTAGCGGACACCATGTCGCGTTTGGAGAGCCCCTGTGTGCCTAAACATTGGAGCTCCAGCACAAGTGACCCCATTTTTGAAAATTAGGGCCCCCAGGGAACGTATCTATATGAATAGTGAGCAATTTGAACCCCCAGGTGCTTCACAAATTGATCTGTAAAAATGAAATAGTACTTTTTTTCCACAAATTTATTTCTCATTAATTTGTGAAGCACCTGGGAGTTCAATATGCTCACTACCCATCTAGATAAGTTCCCTGTGGGGTCTTGTTTCCAAAATGGGGTCACTTGTAGGGGAGATCCAATGTTTAGGCACACAGGGGCTCTCCAAACACGACATGGTGTCCGCTAATAATTTGAGCTGATTTCCATTCAAATTGTTAGTGGACACCATGTTGCGTAT
This sequence comes from Allobates femoralis, assembly GCA_033576535.1. NCBI lineage: Eukaryota > Metazoa > Chordata > Amphibia > Anura > Aromobatidae > Allobates > Allobates femoralis. The sequence goes on from JARQOC010000005.1 coordinate 375,747,890, forward strand.
GGAGAGCCGCTGTGTGACTAAACATTAGAGCTCCCCCACAAGTGACCCCATTTTGGAAACTAGACCCCCCAAGGAATGTATCTTGATGCATAGTGAGCACTTTGAACCCCCAGGTGCTTCACAAATTGATCCATAAAAATGAAAAAATAATTTTTTTGTGGAAAAAAAAGTGCTTTCTTATTTTATGGATCAATTTGTGAAGCACCTGGGGGTTCAAAGTGCTCAGTATGCATCTAGATACATTCCTTGGGGGGGTCTAGTTTCCAAAATGGGGTCACTTGTGAGGGAACTTCAATGTTTAGGCACACAGGGGCTTTCCATACGCGACATGGTGTCCGCTAACAATTGGAGCTAATTTTCCATTCAACTTGTTAGCGGACACCATGTCGCGTATGGAGTGCTCCTGTGTGCCACCAGCATTGCCACCAGCACAAGGGCAACTGGAAGAGTTGGGGTATAGCACCAGAAAATGGCGCCTCTAATGTGCTATTTTCTGGTGTGGCTGTGGGTTGCAATTTGCAGAGTGGGGGGCCACAACATTTGGGTCTCTCCACAATGGGGATTGCAGCCCTCAACCGCTAAGTTGTACCTGGCTGGCAACCAAAAATAAGGCAAAGCTCCTTGTCATTTTATTGGTAGAAGTAATTAAAAAAATGATGTGGGGCTTCGCCATATTTTTGGTCCAGCCAGGTACAACTTGGCAGCTACGGACTGCCAGCAACCCCCAGCTGCCTCGTTGTACCTGGCTGGCAACCAAAAATACAAGGAAGCCCATTTTTTTTTTTCTAGGACTAATTCTAGAAAAAAAAAAATTGCGTGGGGCTCCGCCATATTTTTGGTCCAGCCAGGTAGAACTTGGCAGCGATGGATTGCCACCAACCCCCAGCTGCCTCGTTGTACCTGGCTGCCAACCAACAACACAGCAAAGCCCTTTTTTTTTTTTCTAGAACTAATTCTAGAATAAAAATGATGTGGGGCTCTGCCATATTTTTGGTCCAGCCAGGTACAACTAAGCAGCTGGGGGCTGGAATCCGCAGCATGGAGAGGCCCATGCATTCTGGGCCCTCCTGTTGCGAATTGCAGCCCGCAGCCACCCCAGAAAATGGCGCATTCATTGAAGCGCCATTTTCTGGTGCTGTACCCAGACTCTTCCAGTTGCCCTGGTGCCGGTGGCAAACTGGGTAATAAAGGGGTTAATCCCAGCTTTTTATTGGCAGCTGGCACTAAGCCTGAGATTCATAATATAGGGCCAATGTTAGACCCGCCATTAGGAATCTCTGGCAAATAGTCAGAAAATACACACAGAGAAACATCTTTTTATTTGAAAAAAATAACACAAACAAAATTCGGACTCCATCTTTATTATAAAGATTCGACGTAGCCCACAACGAAGGTCCCACATCGCTCGATCGCCTCCGAAGTAGTCCACAACGAAGGTCCCATGACGCTCAATCGCCTCTGCTCAATCCAGAGACTGCAGCAAGGGATCAAGTGTCCTCTTCCTACAGCCTCTGGGGTCAGAGGTATGGTGGACTGTATGACAATGATCTGTCATACAGTGCACCATGAACATGATCCCAGAGACTACAACAAGAGGACACTTGATCCCTTGTTGCACCCACCCATCCACCTATGCACCCATCATCCATGCACGCACACATCCACGCACGCACGCTGACATCCATGCACACACGCTGACATCCACGCACGCACACATCCATGCACGCACGCATCCACACACACTGACATCCACGCATACTGACATCCACGCACGCTGACATCCACGCACGCTCATCTACATCCATGCAAGCACATCCACATTCATGCACGCATATCCACGCATGCACACTTCCATGCACGCACATATCCACACCTCCACGTTGACATCCACGCACAATGACATCCACATCCACACATCCACGCACATCCACATCCACGCAGGCACAGTCACGCATTCTGACACCATGCACGCTGACATCCATGCACGCTCATCTACATTCACACACGCACATGCACATCCATGCACGCACATCCACGCACACATCCACGCACGCACACATCCATGCATGCACACATCCACGTTGACATCCACGCATGATGACATCCACATCCACGCATGCACATCTACATCCACGCACATCCACATTCACGCACACACATCCACGCACGCACACATCCATGCACGCTGACATCCACGCACGCACACATCCACGCACTACACATCCACGCACGCTGACATCCATGCACGTTGACATCCACGCACGATGACATCCACATCCACGCACATCTACATCCACACACATCCACCATGCTGACATCCATGCACGCTGACATCCACGCACAGCTGACATCCACACACGCTGACATCCACGCACACTGACATTCATGCATGCACACACCTCCACGCACGCTGACATCCACGCACGCTGACATCCACGCACGCTGACATCCACGCACACTGACATCCACGCACACTGACATCCATGCATGCACACATCCACGTACACTGACATCCACGCACACTGACATCCACCGACGCTGACATGCACGCATGCACACATCCACGCATGCACACATCCATGCACGCACCCATCCATGCATTTACCCATCCATCTATTCATTCATTCATTCATTCATACTTACCCACCGATGAGGAAGAGGAGCCCCTGAGAGGAGGAGGGGCCACACCGGAGCTGCAGATGAGGCCGACAGGCGGGTTCACCGGCACGTGCAGCCCGCAGGAATAGGTGAGCGGGGCTAGAAGTGGGAGGCTAGGCAGGGGGGGGAGAGTGAGCAGGGGGAGAGGCGGCTTTGCAGGCTGATGAGCTCATGAGCCCTCCAGTCAGATGCATTGTAATGACAGGAGGAGGGTGGGTGGATGGCGGGGACGCAGGGGGGCAAGCCGGACACAGGGGGGGGCTGGAGGGAGGGGGGACAAGACACAGAGGGGGCTGGAGCAGGAAAGTGGCGGAGCACAGGAAGGGATGACTGGCGGGTGCACTGGCGGTGCACCCCCGGCAGATAAATATGATCGGAGGGGCGGGGGGGTTGATGGGAGAGAAGGGGGGTCCCTATAGTGTCCTGGAGTGGGGGGCTGAGTAGGGGGAGGGCTCCAATCAGATCTGGGAGGGGGTATCGCTCTTATTTCTCCGATCTGCAGTTTCAGTTTGAAACTGCTAATCGGAGGGGCCCTGGGCACGGGGGGATAATCCACCCCCCATGGGGTTAACTACAGGTTGTCACCTTGCAGTAGCACGTGCCGCAGGAGAGCGATCATTGCGTGGCCCACCCCTTGGGCCATAGGTCGGGAACGCACCGACTTTCATGGCCCAAACGGTGGGCCAAGGGTCGGGAAGGGGTTAATGACTCTGGGCAGCATCAGCAGAGCATCAGCGTCATCTAATTGATGTAGCCGCCTGGGCATTGCCAAGAGCGACTACTGATTAGATGCCTGGCCTGCTTTGTGATTGGTCATGCTGTGTATAAAATTGGGCCCAGCTGTTCCGCCACTCATGCTCCTGCTTCAATGTGCATTGTTCTAGTAGCGTCTCATCACCACAAGTCTGTTGGACTGACGGTAAGTCGGTGGATATGCTATTGTGCTTCTCATGTATGCTCTATTCTTGTCGGCTTACCAACCATATTTTGCGACATGTATGGCCGGGAGCGGTGGAGCTTCATATAGCGTCATGTAGATGTGTGGTTTGCAACGCCTACGCATCGTTAACCACCTCCGTGTCCTGTTGCACACATAATGATCCTTGCCACCAATGACATGACAACAATGTGTCCTACAGTACTACAACGTTACATAAATATGTGCTGAGGTCATTCCTGTGTCTACATTTTGTGTGGGACTCCATGTGTGCCATTTCAACATGATCCATCTTTGTTAATTAGCTTGGGCAGGGCCAAACCACATATGCCCCGTGTCATGTGCAGCATGTCCCATCTGTGTACACATATAAAGCCCATTAATGCTTCTGCATACACAAGCTAAGTACCAGACCACCTGTCGTTGCTAGTGCTGGACATGGATTGGCCACACAGAGTAGGGTGTGACCTGATATGTACAGGTATGTGTTTGGGTAATACAGTATGTTTTGTTTTGGCAGATGGCTCAGAGTACTGAATTTGTGCGTGACCTCCTAGCCATGTATCAGGACCATGAATGCCTGTGGTGGGTGGCGTTGCTGGAGTACAAGGACGGGAGGCGAGGGATGTGGCCTATGGGCACCTTGTCGAGCTGGCCAACTGGCTCGACTAAAGTAAGACCTGGACGGTTCCGATGGTTGTGGAGAAAATCAAGTGCCTGCGCACCGTGTTCACCAAGGCCCATAACAAGTGGATGGACGCTCAGTCCGAGGCTGGAGCTGAGGAGGTCCCTAAGCCACGTCTGTGGTATTATGACCTCCTCACCTTCACCCGGGGCCAGGAGGCTCCTTGGGGAACATGGTGAAGCAGGCGCATTGCCCAACCATCTTCGGCCACATCCCAAGTGCCTGCCCTGTCACAGGAGGTGCGTAATTGTGGTTTTGCTACCTATGTACACACCTTGTTGGTTTCCACTGATGTGTGGGTTCGTGCACATGTAGAAGGCACAATCGTGTTGTTCTTTCACCATTCTTCTGTGTGTTCTTCTGCGTGTTGCCTCGTGGCTGTTGGCACAGATTGTGCTGTCTGATCTTGGGTCACTTGCCATATCAATTTGGAGCGTCAGCTGAGTACAGAGCACTCGTCTACTTCTTTCTTCATCTCTGTTTCCAACCCTGCTACTGTTCATTTTGGTGTTTGGCATGCTCAGTTATGCGCAGTGTTGTGCTGGGTGGTTGGTTGTGGTAATTGATGTCAGTACATTGCTACTTTTGCTAATTATTGTTTATTCTATGTTTGATGTACAGGCCCCTTGGGAGTCCGGCTCCATTGGCTGTCTCTCCTCACAAGCGAGGTATATGACTCTGTTACTTCCATTCACTTCCATTCACACAGCTTTCCTGCCTGTCTCTCCTCACAAGCGGGGTATATGACTCTGTTACTTATATTAACAGCATACTTGTCTTCAGCCTCGGACTGCTCTAGCGGGTAACCGGGTAAAAGTCATTGGAGGCCCTCAGGTCTAGAGGCCCCGCCCACCTAGCCCCGCCTCTCACTACCCCCTGCTGAACAGAGCCGGCCGAGCGGCAGGGCCAGCGACAGCACCCAGGCAAGTGCCGGGCCCGGGGCCCAGACTGCTTAGAGAGGCAAGGGTCACACTTGCTTTGTGACCCTAGTCTGACGCCAGTATTGTCTGCTGCAGCGCAGAGCGTTTAATGCTATGCGCTGCCAGCAACGGAGCCCATAGAAACCCGATGTTTACATTGCTAACCAGTGGTTGGCAAGGTAAACTGCGGGTTTCTATGGGCTCCAGTGCATAGCATTAAAACGCTATGCGCTGCAGCCGAAAATACTGGCATCAGGCTAGGGTCACAAAGCAAGTGTGACCCTAGCCCTCAGGGGCCCCTGAGCACTGCCACCAAAGGTCACCCTCAGGGGGCCCCTGAGCACTGCCCCCACAGACAGCCTGTCCTCACCTGTAATAGATCACTGCAGCCATCTATTTCCTGTATCTCTGCACACAGGTAATAGAGCAGCTGCAGGCAGCTCACACTACATGAAAGGAGAGGTCTGAGAGATCACTGGATGCAGACTTAAGGTTAGAAGGGAGGAAGGGAGGCAGCTCTTAGGGGCCCCTGAGGGTCCCCCTTGGTGTGGGTGCAGCCCTCAGGGCCCCCCAGTGTGAGTGCAGTGCTCAGGGGCCCCCCAGTGTGGGAGCAGCACTCAGGCCCCGTGGGAGCAGCACTCAGGCCCCAGTTGGGTGCAGCACTCAGGGGCCCCCCTGGTGTGGGTGCAGCGCTCAGGGCCCCCCAGTGTGGGAGCAGCCCTCAGGGCCCCCCAGTGTAAGTGCAGTGCTCAGGGGCCCCCCAGTGTGGGAGCAGCGCTCAGGGGCCCCCAGTGTGGGGGCAGCACTCAGGGGCCCCCCCAGAGTGGGAGCAGCGCTCAGGGGCCCCCGGTTTTGGGGGAAGCGCTCAGGGGCCCCCCCCGGTGTGGTGGATATGCTCAGGGGCCCCCTGGTATTGGGGGAAGCAGTCAGGAGTTCCCTGGTGTGGGGGCAGTGCTCAAGGGCCCCAAGGTCTTGGTTAAGTCTTGCTTAGGGGCCCCCTGGTGTGAGGGATGCACTCAGGGGCCCCCTGGTGTTGGGGATGCACTCAGGGGCCCCCTGGTGTAGGTGGATGCACTCAGGGGCCCCTGGTGTAGGGGATGCACTCAGGGGCCCCCTGGTGTGGGGGATGACTCAGGGGTCCCCCTGGTGTGGTGGATGCACTCAGGGGCCCCCTGGTGTGGTGGATGCACTCAGGGGCCTCCGTGTGGGCAGTGCTCAGGGGCTCTGAGGGGGAGTGCTCAGGGCCCCCCCCCGGTGTGGGGGCAAACACTCAGGGGCCCCATGGTGTTGGGGGGGAAGTGCTCAGGGGCCCCCTGGTGTGGGGTATGCGCTCAGGGGCCCCCTGGTGTTGGGGGAAGCACTTGGGGCCCTTCGGTGTGGGGGCAGCACTCAGGGGCCCCACCGCTGTGGGGGCCAGCGCTCAGGGGCCCCCCGGTGTGGGGGAAGCACTCAGGGGCCCCACGGTGTTGGGGGAGAAGTGCTCAGGGAACCCCTGGTGTGGGGATGTGCTCAGGGGCCCCCTGGTGTTGGGGGAAGCACTTGGGGCCCCCCGGTGTGGGGGCAGCACTCAGGGGCCCCCGAGGGTGAGGTGTGGGGCAGCGCAGGGCCCCCGAGGGTGCGCTGTGGGGCAGCACTCGGGGCCCTGTCAGGGGCAAATTACACCAGCGGGGAGACAGGCACAGGGAGGAGACACAGTGTGCAGAGGAAGGGACAGGTACAGGGGGAAGACAGGCGCGCAGTGGGAGATAGGTGCCAGGGGTGACACAGCGCACAGGAAAGAGACAGGAAAAGGGGAGACAAGTGTAGCGGAGAGACACATTGCACAGGAGGGGAACAAGCACAGGTAAGAGACAGGCTCAAAGGAGAGACAGCGCACAGGGGAGAGAGACTGCACATAGAGAGGAGAGACCGCACAAGGGGAGAGATATGCACAGGATCGGAGAGACAGCATGGTAGGGAATACATTTGCGAGGGACATAATTATAGATACTTATATATAGGTTGCGGACTATATATTATAATATACATACATGATGCAGCAGTATGTACTAAAGGGGGCCCACTGAGACTCTTTCGCCCGGGGCCCGCAGAAACCTGGAGCCGGCCTTGTACCTGTGGCTATGGGGGCACTACACCTCCTATCTGGGGTGCAGTACCTCCTTGTGGCGTCCCGCCAGAGGGGCACCACATGAAACTAAATATGGCACCAACAATTAGAAATGGCAGATGGACCAGTGCTTTTTAAAGGACATTAGAAAATGAAAGTACTCATTTTGACAGAATTTAAATATCTCATTAGGACACTATAAATATTTTGGACTTTTTGGCACAGTCCAAGCTAAAAGTAACCCCAAAAATTAGACGTGGCAGAAGAACCAGTGCTTTTAAAAGGACACTAGAAAATCTAAGTACTCATTTTGACTGGAGTTAACTAGCTCACAAGGACACTATTAATATTTTGGACTTTTTTGAAACAGGCCAAACAAAATATGACCCCAAAAATTAGAGATGGCAGAAGGACCAGTGCTTTTGAAAGGATACCAGAAAATGCAAGTACCGTACTCATTTTGAGAGGATTTGAGTGTCTCTCTGCAACTTAATTAATATTCTGGACTTTGTGGCACAGGCCAAGCTAAATGGGACTACAAAAATTAGAGCTGGCAGAAGGACCAGTGTGGTTTAAAGGACACCAGAAAGTGGAATTACTCTATTTGACAGGACTTTCTATTTGACAGGACTTTAATAGCTCACTAGAATGATGTTAATATTTTGGACTTTGTGGCGCAAGCTAAGCAAAATCTTTCCCCAACAATTTAAGGTGGCAGAAGGGCTAGTGCTGTTTAAAGGACACCAGAAAATGAAGTACTCCTTTTGACAGGGTTTAAATAGCTCACTAGGACATTATTAATATATTGGAATTTTTGGCCCAAGCAAAGCAAAATGTGACCCCACAAATTAGAGGTGGCAAAAGGACCAGTGCATTTTAAAGGACACAAATGGAACTTCTCTATTTGACAGGATTTGAATGGCTTGTAGGGCATTGTTAATATTTTGGATTTTGTGATGCAGGCCCAACAAAATGCAACCCCAAAAACATAAGGTGACAGAAGGACCAGTGTTTTTTAAAGGACACTAGAAAATGGAATCACTCTAAGGCTGGCTTCAGACTTGCAGATGCATCTGCAGCGTTTTGCAGATGCATCTGCAAGCATCTGCATGCAGACCGCGGCCCCTATGTTTATAATGGTGCGCACGGCGGTCTGCAGATGCTTGCGGACCGCCGTGCGCTCTCATTGCCCGCCATTAGTGATCTGTGCGCACGCGGATGCCTGCGCACAAATCACACACTCCCGCCCGCACCATGGACGCGACATCTCGCGTCCATGGTGCGGGCGGGAGTGTGTGATTTGTGCGCAGGCATCCGCGTGCGCACAGATCACTAATGGCGGGCAATGAAAGCGCACGGCGGTCCGCAAGCATCTGCAGACCGCCGTGCGCACCATTATAAACATAGGGGCCGCGGCCTGCATGCAGATGCTTGCAGATGCATCTGCAAAACGCTGCAGATGCATCTGCAAGTCTGAAGGCATCCTAATATATAGTATACAAGGCGTGTTGAAAAGTACGGAAATGCTACTCTGTTTTCTCTGTCCCTGCTCCAAAAACTGTCCCTACACCATTCCGAGTTAGATGCTGCACACTCTGTCCTTATGCTCACTCTATGTTGTTACCGGATGCAATGCATGCAAGACAGCGGCATTGGGGGTTATATAGACCCGATGGGCAACCAACCAATAACAGTAATGCCACAACCAACACGTCTATGGCATTACTGTAATTGGCAAGCAAGCACAGCATGTTTAGTGGCTGAAAATCAGGCACCAAACATGCTTGGCAGGACTCTTAAATCTTGCGAGACAAGTACACAAATACCTAGCGAGAACAGAGTAACTTAAATACGTGCGAGTACCGAGTAGTGATGAGTAGATTGTCTTATCACTAATCTGCCTAGCAGATGATTGCAATATGTGTATGTAATCTACTATATAATTGCCGTAGGCACTTCCGTGTCGGACCCCGCAAAAGACCGCTTTGTCACTCTGTGACGTCACCACGTGCGAGCAATGGCCGCGAGGCCATTGCGAGTTGCTTACCGCTCATGTAGCGCGAGCAATGGCCGCGAGGCCATTGCGAGTCGCTGCCTGAGCCGCAATTCTGAGCGGACCAGAATGAAAACTGTGTCTTTACAAATGACACAGTTTCCATTCAGGTCCGCTCAAAGGGCTCTTCACCCCCCAAACCCCCCCCCAATATGTCCTACACACCCCCCCACTATATGTCCTCTCCCCCCCAAACCCCCCCAATATGTCCTCACACCCCCCACAATATGTCCTCACACCCCCCACAATATGTCCTTTCCCCCCCAAACCCCCCCAATATGTCCTCACACCCCCCCCAAAATGTCCTCACACCCCCCCAAAATGTCCTCACACCCCCCCAATATGTCCTCATGTGGAGCCCCAAGGGACGTGGGGTACTCGGTACCGGACCGATCTGCTGCTGGGGATGTCACTGGTGGCCTGGTCCGGACCGTGTCCCTGGCTCAGCACAATAAAAGGGGAATATTTACAAGGGAGATTGTCACGGGTGACGCCACCCACTTGATGCGGCCAGTAATGGGGGCCGCCGCTGCTGCAGAACCTCCGGGGGTGATGTGAAGGCAGCGGAGGTGGTATAGTTCCAGTGGGGGGAACTGTATCCCCCGGGGCAGTAAAGGGTAAAGTCTATTGGGGTTATAGATGGTGGGGAAGAGTTGGAGGACACACACACTTACGTTTGGTTGATACTGTAATTCCCTTCTTGTCCTGATGCTGCAGAGCTGACAGGCTGGATCTGCAGGGAGGAATTGTCTCTGTGCTGAATCTGGAGCAAAGGTCACAATCACTACACAGACTCCAAAGTTGTTTTCCAAAGCTTTACTGCTGATATTATTGCAGATTATAGTCCACGGAGTCTGTAATGGAGCTGGGCTCTCTCCCCACACCCTGTCCGGGTCGTTGGCCTCCTTGTGCTGCACTGTGTGTGTGTCCTGAGCTGCTGCTTCAAGCTAAGCTGCTGGGATTCCTCACGTCTCTCTCTGTATGCTGCTGGTACCACTTGGCTAGGCAACTTGGGTCCTCTATGCTGCACTGACCCCTCCGTGTTGCTTCACTCTGGTACTAGGGGGCATCTAGAGATCCCGCTGTTCCTGGATTCGCTGTGCTGTGGGTGCCAGACACAGTACCGGATCCGGTGTCCGTCTCTCTGTGCTTACTTCTGGGGCAAGTGATGGTGTCACTCCAGCTCCCAGATGTGTTCCTCTGTCTTTCGGTCTCCTGCTCCTCTGACCCTTGCTAGGTCTGCACTGAGCTAACTCTGCTCTCAATCAGCTCTTCTGAGCTGTTCACAGCACTACACCGTGCTGTACGGTCTGAGCTCTTCCTCATGGACAAGAGTATATATGGAAGCAGGAGGTGCTCCCTCTATTGCCCAGAGGTGGTAGTGTTTGTCAGTGTGTAGTGGGGGAGAGAACCCATGTGATGTTATTCTGGCACATTAACCCATGGGGTGCCACATTCCCCCTTAGTTAAATACAGTACTCCGGGACTGTGGAAAAACAAGTAAACAACAATTAAACACAATTAATATTTACATAGACATACAAATGAAAAAGTACAAAAATCACTAAAATGTGAAAAAGAGTTTGAAAGTCAAAAAGCAGTCTTTCCAGAGGTTTAGTCTATTGCCTCCGGGCTGATGAATATATACAAGAGAGTTCTTACCACAACCAGTCCGTGGTATATATGGTCCATAAGTAAATAAGGAGATTGCAAAGTTCATACAGGATAGTCTCTGTAGGTACTGGGCTTTTTAACGTTGCAACAACTATATACATTTGTCCACTGAATTCAACTTATATTCAAACAACATATTTACATTATATTCTTAATTGCATCTTAATCTTTGTACCTAGCTGGTATCTGACCTTGGGTACTACGCTCTGATCTGCGCAATGTTGGTGGAGTTAGTATGAAAGTATGAGTGGACGTGTACCTACTTGGGGTGCTTGGTGTTATGGCAGATGGTGGTCTGACTGCAGGACTGGCAAGTTCACTGGGACCAGGAATTTGTTCTTCCTCTTCGGATTCTACTTCCAGTTCTTCAAGTCTTGGGTCTTCTTCAGGTAGCACGGGTTCTGGTAACACAGGTTCTGGTAACACAGGTTCTGGTAACACAGGTTCTAGTTTTGAGTCCATCATTGAAGGGAATGCAATCATTGGTACGACAACTGCTCCATGGTAATTTGGCCATGTTTTAGGAAAATCTCCTAGTACCGTGTGGAATACTTCTTCTTTTTTTTCTTGGATAGGTTGGACCTGTACGGGTTCTATGACTTCAGGTGTCTTCAGTGTTTCAGGACACAATTTGAGTTGATCACGAGATATGACTTGTGAAGTCCTTCCTTCATCTTTGCTTATCAAATAGGTTTTTACATTGTCTTGGTTAGATGGTAAGACTGTGTATGGGATGGCTTCCCACTGATTATCCAGTTTGCCTGTACGTCTCTTTCTCTTGAGAACTTGATCACCTTCCTGTAATGGCATTGCTTGAGCATGTTTGTTAAAGGTCTTCTCTTGTCTTGCTCTTGCTTGTTGTAAGTTTCTCTCTACACATTCTTGCACTTGGTGATACTGTTTCTGGCGTTTGATATCCCAATCTGTTTCTTCTAATTCTGTATCTGGTTTTTCAATTCCCATTTCGAGATCAATTGGTAGCTTACCGGGTCTTGCACGCATAAGATAAGCTGGAGTGCAGTTTGTAGAACTCACAGGAACATGGTTGTATAAGTCTACCAAATCAGGTAATTTATCTGGCCACTGGTTTCTTTCTGATTCCGGTAAGGTCTTTAACAGTTCGATTACTATATGATTCATTTTCTCGCATAGACCATTTGTTTGGGGATGATACGTAGTTGTGCGAATCTTCTTACAACCGTACATATTGCAGAATTCCTTGAATAGTTCTGATTCAAAAGCTGGACCTTGGTCTGCAAGGACTTGTTCTGGGTAACCATGTGGTCTACAGAAATGCGTCTGGAATGCTTTTGCTGCAGTCTTCGCTGTCAAGTCTTTGACGGGTACCACCACTAAGAAGCGTGAGTAATGGTCCACGATGGTTAGGGCATAGACATAGCCTGACAGGCTTGGTGACAACTTGACGTGATCTAATGCGACTAGTTCAAGAGGCTGCTTGGTTACTATTGGTTGAAGTGGAGCTTTCTGTAGATCTTTCCTTCTGAGGTTGCATGCGGCACATCTTCTGCACCATAGTTCAATGGATCTTCTCATGCCAACCCAATAGAATCTATCTCTCAGGATTGCTTCTAACTTCTTCCATCCGAAATGACCTGCGTTGTCATGATAAGCCTCTAAGACCATTTGAGTGTCTCGCTTGGGCACGATTATCTGCCAGACCAGTTCATGCGTCTTGGGATTGGTAAATCGTCTACAGAGCTTCCCTTGATGCAGGAACAACTTGCCTTTATCCTTCCATAGCTGTATAGCTTCAGCTGGGGCATTCTGTCCAGGGTGTGCATGTTGTTGCATAAGCAGTTCTTTCACTAGCTTCACGGCTGGATCAGTATCTTGAGCTTCAGCCCATCCGTAGTGTCTTAACGGGTTAAGGTTTATTTCCTGTTTCTTTTGGTAGATGCCGGGTCGATAATCTTCTACCCTTGAACGATGAAAGGCTGGTAGTTCAATCTCTTCCAACTCTTCCGGTTCCTCTTCCACGTCTTTCAGGTGCGGCATTCGGGATAAAGCATCTGCATTCCCATTCTTGCGACCTGCTCTGTATTTGATGACAAAGTTGTAGTTAGATAGCCGGGCTATCCATCGCTGCTCCAGAGCACCTAATTTGGCTGTGGCCAGGTGAGTCAACGGGTTGTTATCCGTGTAGATGGTGAATTCTGCACCTGCTAAGTAATGTTTAAAGCGTTCGGTTACAGCCCAGACCACTGCCAGTAGCTCTAACTTGAAGGAGCTATAGTTCTCGGGATTTCGTTCTGTAGGCCAGAGCTTCCTGCTTGCAAAGGCAATAACTCTTTCTTTGCCTCCTTGCTTCTGCGACAATACTGCTCCCAGTCCCACGTTGCTGGCATCCGTGTAAAGAATGAATGGTTGATGGTAATCAGGGTATGCCAGGATCTCTTTTCCCGTCAGAGCACTTTTTAGCTGATTGAAGGAATTTTCTCTTTCTTCATCCCACCATGCCAGGGAATTACAGTTTGAAGTCTTCTTTGATCGTCCTACCAGAATGTCTTGCAGAGGAGCTGCTAGCTTCGTGAATCCTCGGATAAATCTTCTATAATAGCCTACCAGGCCCAGGAATTGCCTCACTTCTTTTACATTCGTAGGTCTTGGCCAATCCTTTATTGCTGTGACTTTATCAGGATCCGGTGCTACTCCCTCTGAACTCACGACATGTCCCAGGTACTGTACCTTTGGCTTGAGAAGGTGACACTTGGATGGCTTGATTTTCATGCCATATTTCGATAAAGCTTCGAACACTTCTGCCAGGTCTTGTAGATGTTGTTCATACGTCTTCGAGTAGACTATGACGTCATCTAGGTACAGGAGGACAGTTTCAAAGTTTTTGTGTCCTAGGCAGCTCTCCATCAGACGTTGGAAGGTCCCGGGTGCGTTGCAGAGTCCGAACGGCATACAATTGAACTCACAGAGGCCCATCGGCGTAGTAAACGCTGTCTTCTCCTTGTCGGCCTCGGCCACAGGAACCTGCCAGTACCCACTAGTCAGATCAAGGGTGGAAAAGTAGTTAGCAGATTTTAATGCAGCTAATGACTCCTCAATCCTAGGTAATGGGTATGCGTCCTTATGTGTAATGTGGTTAATCTGCCGGTAATCTACGCACATTCTCATGGTCCCATCCTTCTTTTTGACTAACACTAGAGGTGCTGCCCAGGGGCTACAACTGTCTCTTATTACCCCTGCAGATTTCATCTCTCTGAGCATATCTTTGGTGGTTTGGTAGTGAGCTGGTGGTAAGGGTCTATACCTCTCTTTTATAGGTTGATGGTTACCTGTGGGTATAGTGTGCTCTACCCCTTTGATCTGCCCAAAGTCTAACGGGTGTTTGCTGAATATCTGCTCATATTCTTTCACTACCCGGTATACTCCATGCCTGTGACGGGGAGGTGTAGAACTGGTACCTACATGCAACTTTTGGCACCAATCCTCCAGCTTCTCCTCTGAGCCATTGTCATCCGCCTGGCATGACGGGTTCAAGGGCTCAGCGACGGTGATGCTGTTGTTATCAACCGTGTACAGCTTAGCCATGGTAGCATACTTTGGTAATGTGACCTCATCTTCTCCGCAGTTCAATAGGCGTAATGGCACTCTTCCCCTGTGTACGTCAACCACTCCTCTAGCAGTGAGTATGGTCGGTCTACTGTCTGAGTACACGGGTTCTACCAGGGCCTGATAATCTTGCCCTTTAATGCCTATTGCGGCTCTGCACCACACCAACATTTCAGTTTTGGGAGGAATTACAATAGGTATTGGGTCACTTACTCTTACGCTGCCGATCTCACCTCCGGAGATTTCTACCTGTTGCTTCAACATCAGGGCTTTGATCTCTTTGTGCAGAAGCCTCTGTTGTCCAGTTCCGGCAGTCTCGGCGATTTGCTGTAAAACACTTAACACTTTGGAAAAACATTTCTCAATGACATTCATTCCTACCACCATCACGGGTTCACGGCCTCGCCGGTCGACATCTACGATTATAATACCCTGTTTCTGCAATTCTACCTTCCCAACCTGAATATTCATCTCTCTAAATCCAACCTTTGGTATCATCAATCCATTACCAGCCCACACTTCAAAGTTAAAGCCATCTGGCGCATTAGTAATGTCTGAATCAGCCCAGTACCTTTTATATAGAACATGTGGGATGGATGTTATTTGGGATCCGGTATCCAGCAAGGCACTAAAGGGGATGCCATCCAACACAATAGGGATCACCGGCTTTCCTCCCACGAATTTGTCATACCAGGCTGAGGGGCCTTGAGCGTTCATTCCTGGGGAGCGGCCCGCCTGCCCAGGGTATCGTCGTTTAAAGGACACTCTCGAGCAAAATGACCTGGTTTCTGGCAACGGCGGCAAACGGGCTGTCCATCTGGTTGGTAGCGATCGCTGGGTCGTCCTCTTGCTGCTGGGTATCTTCTGGGCCTCATCCACGGAACATCCTCTCTGCTGGTCGCCAACTCGATCTTGGGTGCAGGTTTTGACTCTCGCAGTTCCTTGATGACCTTGGCCATGGAGATCACGGTGTCTGTCAGGGCATCTAGCTTTTGGTTGATGGCTGCATTTGAGATATAGTCCCCGGCCTCAGCAGCAGTCGTTGACATAGCAGATGTCACTGGTGCTGCCGCATGCTGAGGTGCTGCTGCAGTGTCAAGCACAGATGTTAATTCCCTTGGCTCTTTCAGCTGCTGCAGACGGATAGCTCTATCTTTCAGCTCAGTAAATGTCATGTCAGGGTTCTGCAGCAGTACCATGCTTAACTGTCCTCGATGGGAAGGGGAATGGAGACCCTCAATAAATTGGTCAAATAGCATTTTGTCAGCTCCCGGGGCTAAAGCAGGTTCTGCCAGCTTAAGGGCTTTGAGTGCTTCCTGCAGGTTCAAGGCAAAGTCTCTGGCACTCTGTTTAGGCTTCTGGTGGCATGCAAAGAACCTCATCTTAGCCCGGGTATCAACAGCAGATTCAAACGTTGCTTTTAGTCTGGTTGCTAGATGCTCTACAGTGTCCTTATCTGTGTCCGGCCAGGACGCCACCTCACGCCGTGCATTGCCCGTTAACTGTCCCATTATCATTCCTACACGCTGGGCTTCAGTAAGGGGATACATCACATAATACTCTTTAATCTTTTGCATAAAGTCAGTTAGTGTATGAGGCTCACCGGAGTATTGGGGCAGCCACATTGCCCCCGGAGTATACGGCATCAGGAATGGCATTATGGATGCTGTTCCTTGCGCCGCTGCACCGCCGGGTACTATCGCTGGGTCCGGCGCTGCATCTCCATCGGCTACTCCGCCGCCGTCTTGTGCATCGGCCTGCGACATCTTGGGCCCCCTTAGTTATTATGCGCCCTCCGTCTTCCGCTTCCGTCCGGATGTCCCTGGGAGGTTCCGGGGCGCAGCAGGGATCTCCTTCCCCGCCGGATGTCGTCAGCACCAGGGGAGGAGGCTGGGTTCGCGCCAATGCAAGGTACCGCCCCCTTTCTTTCCAGCACGCCGCGCGCTCCAAAATGGCGGATTCTCAAATATACAGTTCAGATGGCGCACAGGGTCCAATTCTTTTGGACCGGGTAGATCCTGTTCGTGACGCCAGGTTGTGGAGCCCCAAGGGACGTGGGGTACTCGGTACCGGACCGATCTGCTGCTGGGGATGTCACTGGTGGCCTGGTCCGGACCGTGTCCCTGGCTCAGCACAATAAAAGGGGAATATTTACAAGGGAGATTGTCACGGGTGACGCCACCCACTTGATGCGGCCAGTAATGGGGGCCGCCGCTGCTGCAGAACCTCCGGGGGTGATGTGAAGGCAGCGGAGGTGGTATAGTTCCAGTGGGGGAACTGTATCCCCCGGGGCAGTAAAGGGTAAAGTCTATTGGGGTTATAGATGGTGGGGAAGAGTTGGAGGACACACACACTTACGTTTGGTTGATACTGTAATTCCCTTCTTGTCCTGATGCTGCAGAGCTGACAGGCTGGATCTGCAGGGAGGAATTGTCTCTGTGCTGAATCTGGAGCAAAGGTCACAATCACTACACAGACTCCAAAGTTGTTTTCCAAAGCTTTACTGCTGATATTATTGCAGATTATAGTCCACGGAGTCTGTAATGGAGCTGGGCTCTCTCCCCACACCCTGTCCGGGTCGTTGGCCTCCTTGTGCTGCACTGTGTGTGTGTCCTGAGCTGCTGCTTCAAGCTAAGCTGCTGGGATTCCTCACGTCTCTCTCTGTATGCTGCTGGTACCACTTGGCTAGGCAACTTGGGTCCTCTATGCTGCACTGACCCCTCCGTGTTGCTTCACTCTGGTACTAGGGGGCATCTAGAGATCCCGCTGTTCCTGGATTCGCTGTGCTGTGGGTGCCAGACACAGTACCGGATCCGGTGTCCGTCTCTCTGTGCTTACTTCTGGGGCAAGTGATGGTGTCACTCCAGCTCCCAGATGTGTTCCTCTGTCTTTCGGTCTCCTGCTCCTCTGACCCTTGCTAGGTCTGCACTGAGCTAACTCTGCTCTCAATCAGCTCTTCTGAGCTGTTCACAGCACTACACCGTGCTGTACGGTCTGAGCTCTTCCTCATGGACAAGAGTATATATGGAAGCAGGAGGTGCTCCCTCTATTGCCCAGAGGTGGTAGTGTTTGTCAGTGTGTAGTGGGGGAGAGAACCCATGTGATGTTATTCTGGCACATTAACCCATGGGGTGCCACATTCACACCCCCCCAATATGTCCTCACACCCCCCCAAAATATGTCCGCACACCCCCAAACCCCCCCAATATGTCCTCACACACCCCCACAATATGTCCTCTCCCCCCCAAACCCCTCCAATATGTCCTCACACCCCCCCACTATATGTCCTCTCCCCCCCAAACCACCCCAATATGTCCTCACCCCCCCAAACCCCCCCTATATGTCCTCACACCCCCCCACTATATGTCCTCACCCCCCCAATATGTCCTTACACCCCCCCACAATATGTCCGCACACCCCCAAACCCCTCAATATGTCCTCACACCCCCCACAATATGTCCTCTTCCCCCCCAAAATGTCCTCACACCCCCCCAAAATGTCCTCACCCCCCCAAAATGTCCTCACCCCCCCCCCAATATATCCTTACACCCCCCCAAAATGTCCTCACACCCCCCCAAAATGACCTAACACCCCCCCAAAATGTCCTCACACCCCCCCAAAATATCCACACCCCCCAATATGTCCTCATACTCCCCCCAAAATATCCTCACCCCTCCCCCAATATGTCCTCACCCCCCCCCAAAATGTCCTCACCCCCCCCAATATGTCCTCACCCCCCCAATATGTCCTCACCCCCCCAAAATGTCCTCACACCCCCCCAAAATATCCTCACACCCCCAATATGTCCTCACACCCCCCCAAAATATCCTCACAACCCCCCAATATGTCCTCACACCCCCCCCAATATGTCCGCACCCCCCCCCAAAATATGTCCGCACACCCCCAAACCCCCCCAATATGTCCTCACACCCCCCCCACAATATGTCCTCTCCCCCCCAAACCCCTCCAATATGTCCTCACACCCCCCCCCCACTATATGTCCTCTCCCACCCAAACCACCCCAATATGTCCTCACACCCCCCACAATATGTCCGCACACACCCCCAAACCCCCCCAATATGTCCTCACACCCCCCACAATATGTCCTCACACCCCCCACAATATGTCCTCACACCCCCCACAATATGTCCTCTCCTCCCCAAACCCCCCAAAATGTCCTCACCCCCCCCAAAATGTCCTCACACCCCCCCAAAATGTCCTCACACCCCCCAAAATGTCCTCAAACCCCCCCAAAATATGTGCGCACACCCCCAAACCCCCCAATATGTCCTCACACCCCCCCACAATATGTCCTCTCCCCCCAAACCCCCCCAATATGTCCTCACACCCCCCCAAAATATCCTCACACCCCCCCAATATGTCCTCACACCCCCCCAATATGTCCTCACACCCCCCCAAAATGTCCTCACACCCCCCCAAAATGTCCTCACACCCCCCCCACAATGTCCAAACAGCCCCCCCCACAATGTCCACACAGCCCCCCCCACAATGTTCAAACAGCCCCCTCCCCACAATGTCCAAACAGCCCCCCCCCACAATGTCCAAACAGCCCCCCCCCACAATGTCCAAACAGCCCCCACAATGTTCAAACAGCCCCCCCCACAATGTCCAAACAGCCCCCCCCACCATGTCCAAACAGCCCCCCACAATGTTCAAACAGCCCCCTCCCCACAATGTCCAAACAGCCCCCACCCACTATGTCCACACAGCCCCCCCCCACTATGTCCAAACAGCCCCCCCCACTATGTCCAACAGCCCCCCCCCACAATGTCCACACAGCCCCCCCCACAATGTTTAAACCAAGATACTTCCATGAGAATTTATGCCAAATATAGAAAAAGCACCTTATATTGCCAAAGTATTGCAAAAATATTTTATTTATGCTACATGTAAATGGCAAACATAGTGACATACAATCAAAAATAAAGTGACAGTGTGATTCAATATGACAGAGTCAGACCATTCAAGGGCTGCTAACAATCAATAGCGGTTACATAGTGATAGGTAACCCACACACATGGCAAGGGGGATCGGTTTGAGGGCTAAGATGTTCTAGGATATCTCCTATTGGTATCCATACTGCACTACTCCCTTATCCTCCCTAATACCCGTGCCTCCAGAGATTACCTACCCATGTTCCTATGCTAGATCGTTCCTGCAGCTCCAGGGACGCCCCGACGCGTTTCCCTACAGTTAGCTTCTTCAGGGGCATCAATATGTCCTCACACCCCCCCAAAATGTCCTCACACCCCCCCACAATGTCCGCACAGCTTCCCCCCACAATGTCCGCACAGCCCCCCCCACAATGTCCGCACAGCCCCCCCACAATGTCCGCACAGCCCCG
Organism: Allobates femoralis; assembly: GCA_033576535.1. Classification (NCBI taxonomy): domain Eukaryota; kingdom Metazoa; phylum Chordata; class Amphibia; order Anura; family Aromobatidae; genus Allobates; species Allobates femoralis. The sequence goes on from JARQOC010000005.1 coordinate 375,767,871, forward strand.
ACGCCGTCGATCACTTACCTGTCTTCATGACATCTGATTCGTCAGGTCCAGTCTTCCATCCGGCCCAGGCATCCTCTTCCTTCAGCCCGGGCCACGAGTCTTCCATCCGGCCCAGGCGTCCTCTTCCTTCAGCCCGGGCCACGAGTCTTCCATCCGGCCCAGGCATCCTCTTCCTCCGGCCTCGGGGGTCTTCTTTCTTCCTTCAGCGAGCTCCAGGTCCTGGGTCTTCGGTCCGCTCCGCTGACTGACGATTAAAGATGGCCGCCGCGAGTTTCTGGAAGCCCCGCCCACGGATCCAAAATGCACCAATCACATTCACATACACAGCAACCAATCACATTCAAGGCTCATTCATACATTTTTATCAATGGGAAAAATCAATTCTACTATTTCACTATGGCCAATCACATTCCAGCTTCATTCAGACATCTTTCTCAATGCTAAAAATTCTCTCACTTACTATCACATTAATATACAATCATACACATCACAATAATTACACTATAAAATAAAAATGCTAATAATAATGATATTAATGCTATTAATACTGCTATTAATGCTACTAATAATGCTATTCATGATATTAATAATGTTATTAATGCTATTAATAATGCTATTAATGCTAATAATAATGCTATTAATGCTAATAATACTGCTATTAATGCTATTAATACTGCTATTAATGCTACCAATAATGCTATTAATGCTATTAATAATGTTATTAATGCTATTATTAATGCTATTAATGCTAATAATAATGCTGTTAATGCTAATAATAATGCTAATAATGCTATTAATACTGCTATTAATGCTACTACTAAAGCTATTAATCATGTTATTAATGCTATTATTAATGCTATTAATGCTAATAATGCTATTAATGCTAATAATTATGCTATTAATGCTAATAATAATGCTATTTGTGCTATTATTAATGCTATTAAGGCTAATAATCATGCTATTTATGCTATTCAAAATGCTATTAATGCTAATAATATTGCTATTAATGCTCTTTATGCTAATACTAATGCTATTAATGCAATTATTTATGCTATTAATTCTATTATTTATGCTATTAATGCTATTAATAATGCTATTAATGCTAATATTAATGCTATTAAGGCTAATAATCATGCTATTAATGCTATTCTTAATGCTATTAATGCTAATAATATTGCTATTAATTTTATTAATGCTATTATTTATGCTATTAATGCTATTAATAATGCTATTAATGCTATTAATAATGCTATTAATGCATTAATAATGCTATTAATGCTATTAATAATGCTATTAATTGCTATTAATTCATGCTATATTAATGCTATTAATGCTAATATTAATGCTATTAATGCTATTATGAATAATAATCTATAATGCTACTATTATGCTATTAATGCATTATTAATGCTACTAATATAATGCTATTAATGTATATTAATCTATTAAGGCTAATAATCATGTATTAATGCTATTAATAATGCTATTAATGCTATTATAATGCTAATACTGCTATTAATAATGCTATTAGTGCTAATAATAATGCTATTAATGCTAATAATTATGCTATTAATGGTAATATTAATGTAATAATGCTAATAATAAGCTAATAATGCATTATTAATGCTATAAGGCTAATAATCATGATATTATGCTATTAATAATGCTATTAATGTTATTAATGCTAATATTAATGCTAATATTAATGCTATTAATTCTATTATTAATGATATTAATGCTATTAATAATGCTATTAATGCTAATAATAATGCTAATACTGCTAATAATAATGCTATTAATGCTAATAATTAATGCTATTAATGCTAATATTAATGCAAATAAGATTGCTAATAATAATCCTATTAATGCTATTAATAATGCTATTAAGGCTAATAATCATGCTATTTATGCTATTCAAAATGCTATTAATGCTAATAATATTGCTATTAATGCTCTTATGCTAATACTAATGCTATGAATGCGATTATTTATGCTATTAATTCTATTATTTTATGCTATTAATGCTATTAATAATGCTATTAATGTTATTAATAATGTTATTAATGCTATTAATGCTAATATTAATGCTATTAATGCTATTAAGGCTAATAATCATGCTATTATGCTATTAATAATGTTATTAATGCTAATAATGCTATTACTCCTCATAATAATGCTATTAACGCTATTATTAATGCTAATTATGGTAATAATGCTATTAATACTAATAATAATACTATTATTAGTACTATTATTGCTATTAATAATGCTATTAATGCTAATAATAATGCTGTTAATGCTAATAATTATGCTATTAATGGTAATAATAATGCTATTAATGCAAATAATATTGCTATTAATGCTATTATTAATGCTATTAATGCTAATACTAATGCTAATCTATATGCTATTAATGCATATTTATGCTATTAATGCTATTATTAATGCTATTAATGCACATACTAATGCTATTAATGCTATTCATAATGTATTACTCCTATTAATACTGCTCTAATGCTATTAATACTGCTATTAATGCTATTAATACTGTTATTAATGCTAATAATGCTATTACTCCTCATAATAATGCTATTAACGCTATTATTAATGCTAATTATGGTAATAATGCTATTAATACTAATAATAATACTATATTAGTACTATTATTGCTATTAATAATGCTATTAATGCTAATAATAATGCTGTTAATGCTAATAATTATGCTATTAATGGTAATAATAATGCTATTAATGCAAATAATATTGCTATTAATGCTATTATTAATGCTATTAATGCTAATACTAATGCTATTAATGCTATTATTTATGCTATTAATGCTATCATTTATGCTATTAATGCTATTATTAATGCTATTAATGCACATACTAATGCTATTAATGCTATTCATAATGCTATTACTCCTATTAATACTGCTCTTAATGCTATTAATACTGCTATTAATGCTATTAATACTGTTATTAATGCTATATAATGCTAATATGCTATTACATGCTATACTGCTAATAATAATGCTATTAACTATTATTTATTATATGCATATTATTGTAATAATAGCTTTAATACTAATAATAATACATTATTTAGTACTATCTATTGCATTAATATGCTATATGCTAATAATAATGCTATAATGCAAATTAATATGCTATTTAATCCCTATTATTATGCTATTAATGCTATCATTTATGCTATTAATGCTATTATTAATGCTATTAATGCACATACTAATGCTATTAATGCTATTCATAATGCTATTACTCCTATTAATACTGCTCTTAATGCTATTAATACTGCTATTAATGCTATTAATACTGTTATTAATGCTCATAATAATGCTAATAATGCTATTAATACTGCTATTACTGCTAATAATAATGCTATTGCTAATATTATTGCTATTGATGATGCGATTATTATTTAAAAAACTTTAAAAAAACAATAAACATATTCTAGACACCCGATGCATTTGTATCAGGCTAACAGCTATAACTACTATAATCAAATTAATGCACGTTCTAGAATCCCGATGCATTTGCATCGGGCTCACAGCTAGTGTCTAATAAGCACTATGAAGTGTGGTTTTTGAAAATGAAAGCAATAAAACATACAGCATTTACAAAGGAAATACCATGTAATAATCTTATCATACTCAGTAAATAAGTAGAGCTAATCTCAGATCTTGACGCCAGTTTTCCAGTTTATTGGATTTGTCCCTGGGCTGTTAAATGAACTATATTGAATTATTGTAATGATAATAGATTTCTTTTTATAGGCAACCTGTTCAAATAGGTCATGGTTTCCCTACAGGGTACAGCCTATTTTAATCTTTTTATTTAGTTCTTCTTACCTATAAAAGTCAGAAAAAGTACAGAATGTTATATACGCATCATTTCAGTCCCACATTTGACATTTTTTACAAGTGCCTCTCACCTTACATGACTGATTTTGACATTCAAAATAATGATTATTCCTAGTATAAATATTTCAGTTTATTCTAAGCATACTCAGAATTGCTCAGATTATTTAAATATTCTGTAGAACAACAAAACTTTTTGTCTTGTTCTTAATATTCCAACTTTGTACATACAGTATCATGGTAATTTCTCTCTGTACATTTAAAACTTTCTTCTAGGATGGTAGGAATGACGTTATACAAAGAATTATATACTAAACCATATCCATCCATACATGGACAGGAAAATCGGCCTCAGGCACAACTAATATATATATATATATATATATATATATATATATATATATATATATATCAAAAAACCACGATCAAACTCCTTATTATGACAAGTGAAAATCATGTGTTTTATTTACATTAGATCAAACAAGGTATCAAGGGGTGCATGCACAAGACCAGCAGTGCAGTGGTTGGCATACACCCGGAGAGTCTGTCTATGGATATGGGGTACAGTAAGTACAAAATTGGGAACTGAACCAAACCACTTATGGTGACAGCATGAATAATTTAAACATGCAATCATCCATTTAAGTAATTACAGTGTCCTGGTTGTACTCAATTTGTACATCGATAATGATGACATCCACAGTTGTAACTACAATTAAAAACTCACAATGAATCGATGGTCACAAGATTTTATATGCAGCAATTCACATAATTATACATAGATGTAAATAACATATTCAATTTATAGAATCAGACCATAGAGACCTGCTACAATTCCCATAGGCTTACAGACAATATCAGGGACTGACTTATTTTAGATAAGACTGAAGTTTCCACCAGCAACATTGATTTGATACGAGGCCATGTCCTCCTGAATTAGACTGTAGTGAGGACCGACTTATGGAGAATGTCAAATATAATGACTAATAGTTGAGTGATAATTATGACCGGTATTTGACTGCGACATAGTTTCCTTGTTTGTCATGGTTTGTGAGTGTTCGTGTCCATCCGATGGTGTAATGGGCAGACCTTTGTAGGGAATCCGGTGAAGTGGTGTAGTAAGACCGGCTCCTTCTACTAGGGGAGGAGAATGTACCTGGGTCGGTCTGTGTGCATGCACTTTGGTTGGAGCATTCACTCATCGCCACGGGAGAAGGGAACTGTGGGAGCAGCATTCATTTTTATTATATTTAGAATCTATTTTAGTAAATATTTATTTATGTATTTCAGTAGTATTAAATAGAGAGGTGAGACATCATCTTAGGGCCCTTTCACATCAGCGTTTTTTTAAATTCGCGGCAGATGCGGTGAAAAAACCGCATCTGCCGCGATTACCACATTCCGGCTGCACTTGCGGCGCAGTTGCGGTAAACGCCATCCAAAGTATAGGCGTACTTGCGGCAGGTGCGGTTTTGCACTTGCGGCAGGTGCGGCCACGAAAAAAACCGCAGTCAGCCGCGGTTTTTTTCGCGGCCGCACCTGCCGCAAGTGCAAAACTGCACTTGCCGCACCTGCCGCAAGTACGCCTATACTTTGCATGGCGTTTACCGCAAGTGCAGCCGGTATGCGGTAATCACGGCAGATGAGTTTTTTTCACCGCATCTGCCGCGAATTTCAAAAAACGCTGATGTGAAAGGGCCCTCAGATAACAGTTTAGGGTGCGGCAAGACCAACTACAAAGGCGTTACAATTGTCATCACGGTTAGACGTTACGGTTGTCTCAATATTGGTGAAGACTCCTTTCCCCTCCTCTACCTTTCCCCCTCTGTCACCTAGGGCAAGGATTTTGGGTAAGATTTTGAATGTCTCCAAAGGAGGGAATGTTATGGCAATAAATAGTTAATAATTTATTTTAGTTTTTAGAAGACATTCAGAAATCTCTTAGTACAGGCTAGAGGCCTGTTTGTAGGAAAGAGGCCTTGCACTTTTCCCTATAGCCCTCTCTCCTTCTTCCCTCCCACCTTCGGGTTTTCTCTGGCTCAGACGATTTTATATAATGTTTTGACTTAGAGGTAGCTGCACTGAAGCTCTTATCAGATTGTTCTGAATGTACTGTATGAATTCAAGGCTAGTTTAAATTAACTAACACACAGAATATAATTGAATGTTTTTTCAGAATAAAATGTATATTCAGCATAGTATGATGCAATTACCTAGAAACACCCTTAAGAAATGCCCCTTTAATGATAAGAGTATAAAACTGCTAACTCCTCCCTTAATAAAGGTCTTTGTCATTAAGCTCTACATTGACTTGTGTGTCAGCGTGGTTCTTACACAGCATCCATTACAGCGTCAGCATGCGGCACTTGGCAGTGACTATGACCGGTCATTTTATATGACCCATTCGGATTTGAAACAGCAAGAGTTTGTTCTCGGTAATGGAAGCAAGATGAGTGTGTGTTTTTATTTTCTATATGTTTGTTTTCTATATGCTCTGGTATATTGGTATATTGGAGGCTACAGTGGCGTAACATGAACATTGGTGAGGACCGGGCGGGGGGGGGGGGGGTGCTAGTGGGGATTTTAAGATTGCCCTTGAAGGAGAGTTGATGAGCGGGGGGGTGGGGAGGTACTGGTGGTGGATAGTTGGTTTATTACTTACAGTAATATTACTTCCGTGGTCAGCAGCAGCAGCCCCGCCAATAAGAGGAGAGGAGGGGCGGGCACAGCTGCAGGAAGTGAGGCTTCACTCACTTCCCATCCTCCCTCCTCTCCTCGGACACACGTGATTGTGGGCGCTGGTAGCATGGGCCCCCTGCAGGGAGGCGCGGGCCCCACTACAGGGGCGGGCCCGGTCTCAGCCGCGACTGCTGCGACTGCGATAGTTACGCCACTGGGAGGCTATGTGAGGGCTCATATTGCCTAACGGGTGCTATGTGGGGGATTATACTATTATAGGTGACTATGAGGGGCTAATACTGTCTAAAGGTGGCTATGCAAGGATTAATACTGTCTATAGGAAACTATGAGGGGACTCATACTATCTACAGGGGACAATTTGGAGTTCATGCTCTATAAAGGGGCTAAATGGAGGTTAATACTGTACATAGAGGCTAGGTGGGGGATAATACTGTCTATAGGGGTCTTTGTTGGGGCTCATACTGTATATAGGGGCTATATGTTAGCTCATACTGTATAGGGATGCTTTGTGTGGGCTAATGCTGTATATAAGGGTGATCATATTCTATGTAGGGGGAAGTGTGTAGGCTCATAATTTATATAGGGGGGCTTTGCGTGAGCCCATACTGTTTATAGGGAGCTGTGCGTGAGCTCATGCTATATGTCACTGGGAGCTATGGGAGAAATGGAGGAAAGGAACCTTGGCCCCTGAACTACCCACTCAGGCTAGGAAAACCCCAACTTTCCTTAACTCAGGGGTACACTTGATGGTCGAGAGGCCTGAGTTTCTGACTTATCCCTTTCTCCTGTGGGTCATTCCATGTCAAGTGAACCAATGATTATTACCTCCATATTTTTAATTCTTTTGAGATTTTGTTACTTGATAATAGCATGTCAGACAATGCAAAATTTGAAGAGAAAAATTTAAAAAAAAATTTTTTTTTTTTTTAAATGATTTTCAAAGTTCGGAAAAAGTGTGAATTTCGCTGTTGCCTGCCTTTACGTTTCTCCTCATAACTAAGGCTAGGAATAAGATAGAGAGACAAAATAAACACCATTCTACTCAGAACTATACAGGCTTTCACCAGATATGTCACAAGAGGATCTTTGTTAATATTTTACCCATGTGACCGCAAGCGCAAAACTTTAAAATGCATTTCCGAAAAATCGGCGCGCTTTAAATATTTCAAAAGCTGCCCATGTGTCTGCTTTGCTCTTAGCCACATCTGTACCAAATTTCAAGTTGGGATCGCGATGGGATCATATTTTAAAATATTTTACTATTAATAGCGTCAATGGGTCATTCCATATCAAGTGATCTAAATATGAATATTTTTTTTTAACCTGACGTCTTTAGATTTTTTTTATTTTTTTTCCTTTATGAAGTATTACTTTACTTAATTACAAATTAAAAGTTTAGAATTTTTTTCTTCATCAGTTAATTTTTTACAGTTTAAAAAAAGTGTGAATTTTGGCCTGATAATACAAAGCTGGCCCTAACCTCTTTATTACCCAGCGTGCCACCGCCACCAGGGCCGCTGGAAGAGCGGGGTTCAGCGCCAGAGGATGGCGCTTCAATGAACGCGCCATCTTCTGGGGCGGCTGCGGGCTGCAATTTGCAGCGGGGGGTGCCCAGAAAGCTTGGGCATCCCTGCGCTGCGGATTCCAGCCCCCAGCTGCTTAGCTGTACCTGGCTAGACATAGAAATTGCGCGGAGCCCCACGCATTTTTTTTAAATTATTTCATGAAATTCTGAGATTCTGACTCTGACTCTGAGACTCTGACTCTGAGACTCTGAATCTGAGAATCTGACTCTGACTCTGAGACTCTGACTCTGAGACTCTGACTCTGAGACTCTGACTCTGAGACTCTGAAATTCATGAAATAATAAAAAAAAAATGCGTGGGGCTCTGCGCAATTTCTATGTCTAGCCAGGTACAGCTAAGCAGCTGGGGGCTGGAATCCGCAGTGCAGGGATGCCCAAGCTTTCTGGGCACCCCCCGCTGCAAATTGCAGCCCGCAGCCGCCCCAGAAGATGGTGCGTTGAAGCGCCATCCTCTGGCGCTGAACCCCGCTCTTCCAGCGGACCTGGTGGCGGTGGCACGCTGGGTAATAAAGGGGTTAATACCAGCTTTGTTATACAAGCTGGTATTAAGCCCGAGATTCTTAATGTCAGGCCACGTTTGACCCAGCCACTAAGAATCTCCAATAAAGGGTTAAAAAAACACAACACAGAGAAAAAATTTTATTTGAAATAAAAAAAAAGCCATTAGGGACTCCATCTTTAATTAAAAAAATCCTCTTCCGTCCGACGTAGTCCAAAACGCGATGTCCTCTCTGCTACATCCCCTGTGCATAGATATAGATGTCTATGCACAGGGAATGAGCAGACTGAGAACAATCTCAGCTCTGCTACATCATCTCTGTGAGAAGGTGGGCTCTAGGACCCTGGAGCTGCACAGAGCAGACAGCTGGACTCGGCTCGCAAAGAAACAGCAGTTACTTTGCGAGTTTCCCTGCTATCACTGGCACAGTAGCCGAGTCTAATGCAAACAATGGCAATGCTAGTTTTGTCAGCGCTTGCCATTGATTTGCATTGGACTCGTGCGAGTAAACGCTGGGAAACTCCAGAGTACCGAGTCCTGCGAGTCCCTTACTACTCGCCGAGTAACGAGTCCTAGCGAGTAGATTCGCCCATCCCTAGTGTAGTCCCTAGCTCTGCGTTGGAATGGTGCGTCGGTCCCCTGAACGGGCGACTTATTGGTCCCCTCCACAGACGACATGGGTCTACTTTGGAATAGTGCGTTGGTCCCCTGCACGGGCGACTTGGTCTTCCTAAGCATCCATGGGACATCCTCAGGGCTATCAGCTAGTTGGATTTTGCTTGGTGGTGGTGCCCCAGGGGTTGTTTGCAAGAGCTTTAATACGTAGTCCATGTTTTTGGTTAACTGCAGCACCTGGTTACACATGTCATCATCTGCTATAGCTTGACGTTCTGCTTTTGCAGGTTCTGTAGAAACAGATTTAAAGTAGGGATGAGCGAGTAATAAAATACTCAGACTCTCTGGACTCGTAACGAGTAGGCCCTGATACTCGGTACTCGTTACGAGTATAGCGAGTCCAATGTAAATCAATGGAGAAGCGAGTAATTGTGAATAATTCCTCTGTTGCTGGACCCCATTAGGAGATAAAGAGGTCTGGCATCAGAGGAACAACCTGCAATTACCTGATTTATTGTTTAGAGTCCTGCAGTAAAAAGCCGGTAGCTGTGAATTGAAACCGGATTCTCCTGGATTGTCCTGTGCCGGTTCGATCCGGTACCATTGCCAGCCATGTTAAATTGAACCGGATTAACCCGGACCGGGTTAATCCAGTTTAATCCGGTAAAAAATCTTACAAAACCAGTCCGGGTCAATCCGGTTTAATTTAACATTGCTGTCTATGGTACCGGATAGAACCGGAATCATACCGAAAACCGGACCGGTTCCCGGATTGGTAATGCTTGACTGCGGCCGTGCCACAGTTGTTTTTGGAGCACCTCCTACCCCACCTCCCGACGCTATTTTGCTCTTTGGGAAGATTTCCCAGCAGGAGCTATTGTAGGGCACTACAGTGTTTCCAGCTGTTTGCATCTGCTAATTCTGGTGAGTACAGTGCGTGCAATGTTCGGAATCGTCGGTATTTACATGATTTTTTAAATTGTGGTGGCTTGCCTAATCTAGGCCAAAATGCAAGCCCGCATGCCTGCCCATGTGCGTGCTCGGCTTGCAGCATGCACAGGAAAGCATGTTTTCATGCATGCACATGCACACACCCTGCTTGAAGCAGGCACAGGCGTGCATGCATGGACATGCACACTGCCTGCTTGCAGCACGCACAGGTGTGCATGCATGCACACGGCCTGCTTGCAGCATGCACAGTGATTTTATTTCAATTTGCCCTCCACAGTATTCACCAGATTCTGAATGGCGTCCGGAAGATGAGGAGGATGGGGCTGGTGCCGGAGAGGAGCATGTAAATACCCTCACGTGGTCCCCCCTAATTGCCAGCATTTGTATCGTAGTTGGCCGTTTGTACTGACACTTTTCTTTTTGTTGCCAGGGGTCTGAGTCATCTGGAGGAGAGACTGACAGCCCATCCCACAGTGGTCGCTCCAAAGCCCGTGGTGGTGGGAAACATGTAAGTACTTTATCCATAGTGTTTATGTAAACCATGGGTTGGGGAACCTCAGGCACCAGGGAAGAATGCGTCCCTTGATTACGTTTTTGCGGCCCCCGTGCAGATCCAAAGGGATTGCAGTGCTCAGGCTGGAAGACGCATTTTGCCGTCTGTCTTCCCTTGAAATCAAGTTCAGCATTAATCTCTATGCCCCATCCTCAGCTTTCCCAGTGAGGTATATGCTCCCAGCCTCTACTATGATGTCTAGGGCTCTAGCAAACCTGGAAAAGCACTTGAGAAACAACATGTACATGACCTTTATCACCCACACCAAAGAGAAGCTGCCACAGACACCACATTAATGGTGATTTTATGTTGTAAAGAAATATAGCAGGTAATTTTGTAGTTGATCGGTTTGGACGGCCACCGAAGGTTTGGATACATTTTCAAATGGGTCTCGCCAGAAAAAAAGCTTCCTCGCACCACCTGTAAATCCTAATGTGTTTTGACAGTGACCATTGTGTAAATTAAATGTTTGATTTGTCTCTTTATTGTCTTTTAGGTTGCCAAAAGGTCTCGTGGAGCAGGTGAAGAGGATGTGCTGGACGCAAACCTCCTGATCTAAATGGTCCAAGAACGGGCTCCCTTGTGGGACCAGCGCTCCCACCAACATACGAACATGGCGCACAACATTAAGCTGTGGGATGAGGTCTGTGCTGGGGTGCTCCACGGATGGAACAGCCTTAATAATCTGGACAAGATCGTCATTGTAAGTAATTTTTAGCACATTTCATGAGTCATATGGGTTTTGCATTGAGTCGAAATGTTTGCCGAATCACATTAGTCTCCATGATGTGGACTAAGGTCATTTGGCCCTTTGTGTTTACTTCAACTTGGTTGGACCTAACCAGACACTCTCACCCTGGCCACAAACTGTTGTCTTACTCGGTGTAACTATTGTTTTCAGCAGACAATGTTGATTTTAAATTTCTTAAGAGGTTAGGTTAGATGCTGGCCAAATGTATCTGTAGTGCACACACACACACACACAAGTCCATGTTGATTTTCATATTTCATTGCAGATTAAAGTATTAGATGGTTGGTTCCAAGAAATCCAAGGAATCACAAGATGTTAAAAGCAATACCTTTAATGTCTAATTCTTACGTGTTTCGTGGTACTTCAGACCACTTCATCAGAGATCCACAAGGTAAACCTTGTGAAATGGAATGAAATGGAAATGGAGGAATATCAGGGACTGTTACCGGAAGCACCTGAGATCACAAGACAAGGCTCGGCCGGGTTGTGGTCCGAGAAAAACACCTTATAAATATGCCCACTTGCTCCACTTCCTGAAACTGCGCATGTTGGCAAGAGGGTACGTGTTAGAGTAAATGCAGTATTGACAATGATTGTATTGCTGTCCACAAGTTTTTGGTCTGAGTAGGTAAACCAAAACGTTCAAAATTAGCAATTTTGGTAATTGAAAAGAAATGTTTTCAAAGGTCTCTGGGTGGAGTAACATTTATTAAAAACTGAGAATGACATGGTTTTCTGTTTTGATAACATTCATTTTACAAACACAACACAAAAACTTGGACCTAATAGAAAAATCTTAGTTGCACGAAGCAAAGGATTAGCCGTCACAAATAAAGGACAGTGTTAGTTAATTTGTTAATGCTTAAAAATATGTTATCCAAAAACTTCATGTGCCTTTACTTTGCCTAACCATCATTCCATCCAATTGTGATTGATCTTTGGCCGGTACCAATCTTTGCTAAGTTTGCTTTTTCTATCTCATCCACAGGACACAAGGTCGTCCCCTGCTGGACCCTTCTTCTACTGGCTCCCAGGTACCGGTAACAGTCCCAGAACATGACAGCGGAGACAATTTTAGCCAGGCTGCAGGACCATCAGGAGCCCAGCATGCTGGCTCTGCTGCAGGCTCCTTTCAACACACGAGCCACGCACAAGCCAGTGCGACAGGTTTTCCCCTATCTGAACCTTCTGACTCAGGTGCAACCAGTCGAGCTGGTCCTCGGCATGGATGCCTGAGCGAGAGAGGAACAGATAGGAGTAGTCACCCTGAGTAGGTACATATGACAGAGATCCCTCAGGCGATGTGGAAGGAGCTGTCTGTCCAAATTACAGAGGGCTTGCAGCGCCTCCACATTGACTTGACGGATCTCCGGACAAATGTACAGATACAGTCCAATACATATCTGAACACACAGTCCAGGGAGATGGAAAACATGTCAACTGAGCAGCAGGCATAAGTAAATGCGTGCTGTCAGAAGGCTGTGCGTACAGCCAGAATGATGGGCACAATATGCAGGCAGCCCAACAGTCTAGGGCCACCCAGCACCCTTCCCACAGTCCTCCTCCAGAAGAAAGCTCTGAGCAAAATCTACCTTGCTCCTCACCAGCCGGGGCACATACCATAAGTGGGCCAAGCGAACATCACACCATGGAACAAATCGGGTCAAGGCGTGATGTGAACCAGCCACATAAGAGCCACATACAAAGTGTCATTCCCTGGAACATGGAGCATCCACAACGTGGCTATGTGGATTATGTTTCCCAAACTAACACAACTACTGCAGCCATGACCATTGCCAGGACGTCAACCATCCCTACCCAGGCACAAACATTTATTGCCTCATATGGGTACCCCTACCTTCAGAGAGAGGCCCCCTCAACATTTTCTCAAATGTCCATTAGCAGCTATGTGTTCCTACCCCAAGGACCAAGGAGTGCAAGTGTCCCCCTGCGTGCAGAAACCACCACTGCATGGTACAATCAGCCAGAGAGGCGCTATGGGAGAAACACAGAGCCCGAGTCCCCGTTTTCTGTCCCCACCCACACTCAGGCTTCAATGAGTGGCTTGGAAGTGCTACGTTTACCATGGATTCCCCCAAGCCCAACAATTGAAGTCTGCAGTCCACCCCACAGATCTGCAAGTAATGTTCCCACCACTTCATTGAGTTCTGTATGGTCCAATGTCCATCAAGACCCGAATACAACACAGAGCATCATCCTCGCTGCACCCCTTGTGTGGAGCAGGGACATTGCTCCCCACCCAGGGAACTCTCAGATCATTGAAATGTTTGGTGATAATTAGAAAATGTATCCCGTTACTATGTGTACTCCTTCCAGTACTTTTTGCATAGCACAGTGTGCAGACACAGGATTGTTGCCTCACAAATTTACCCCAAGGGGCATGATTGTACCGTATTAGTGAAGTAGGCCTCACGGGCCAGTTAATACTCGTGCTGGGATTGAAAGCATACTCTATGGAATTGATAGTTATTTGCCATTGGCTTGTTGCCTAACAAAAAAAAAAACAAGGGGCATGATTGTACTGTATTAATGAACCAGGCCTCACGGACCAGTTAATACTCGTCATAGGATTTGAAAGCATACTCTATGCAATTGATAGTTATTTGCCATTGGCTTGTTGCCTCACAAACAAATATCCCAAGGGGCATGATTGTACTGTATTAATGAACCAGGCCTCACAGGCCAGTTAATACTCGTGCTTGGATTCAAAGCACACTCTATTCAATTGATAGTTATTTTCCATTGGCTTGTTGCCTCACAAGCAAATATCCCAAGGGGCATGATTGTACTGTATTAATGAAGCAGGCCTCACAGGCCAGTAAATACTCGTGCTGGGATTGAAAGCATATGTAGAGCCTACTGGGATGGGGTACTCGGTACCGGACCGGGGCACTGCTGGGGATGTCACGGAAGTCCTGGTCCGGACCGTGTCCCAGGATCACACAAGTAATAGGGATATTTACAAGGATAAAGTTTGTTGTGACGCCACCCACAGGTTGTGGTCAATGATGGGACCACCGCTGCAGCGCTGCTCTGCCAGGAGGGAGGATGGATGGGCTGCAGCCAGATGGATGAGCCCGCCACGAGTCGGGCTGCTCCTAACAGGATAAAAGGTATTTTTAAGCAGTTCAGGGTACCTGGAATCAAACACGGACACTCAGGCAGGGTTCACCAGGTTCACTTGTCAGCTTCTTCACAGTTAACAGCAGTTCACAGTGCAATTCAGTTCTTAACAGTTCACAGTCAATTCACTCCGGTTACACGGAACCCACTGCAGCCAGGCTGTCCCTCTGAGACCCCTCACTCCTTCTCAGTCTGTCCAGGCTGTTCTCTCCCTCTTTAAGTGTCTCCGGATAGTATCGCGGCAGCTCGGACCCTTGTGGGTCCTCGTGGTTGCTGCTGTGCTTCCTATCCTTGTTGTGGGAACTCCAACCTGGAGTTAAAGCTCCCCGTCGGTTAATCTGGGAATCTGGTATAGAATCTCTGTCCCCCTCAGAGCCGACACTCTTGTTTATGCCTAGTCTGCAGTAATCCTTTCTTGCCAGGCGTTACCAGACTCTTTCTAACCCGTGTGACTCCAGCTTCAATAGGGGAAAACTACTCCGCCTGTAGTTGGTCGGTGCTGCCGTGTCCCTTGGACCCAGTTCTGCTGGTCCGGTCTCTGTCCTCACACTCCCCTGAGATGTCAGCTATGGATGAGCTTGCTCTCCATGGTTTCTGTGACTCTGTGGATTCTGCGTCTCCATGAAGCCCAATCCCACTGGGACGTGTGTCTGTCTTCCTAATGTCTGTGCTGCTCGGCTCTCTCTGGCCTACTAACTCCTTCCTCCTCCTCTTCCTCTATTTGTACCTTCTGTCACCTGACCTACATGCATTCCCACCCACTTTCCTCTAAACCCACCACCCCTTGCCTGCCTAGAGTTCCGGGCTCCGAGTTGGGTGCTGCCTCTAGTGGTGTGTGGTGTTCTGTGAGGGTGTTTAGTGTATAAACTGTCTAACCTTCTACCTAGCTGCAGTTCCCTATGTGGCCACACTGGTTGCAGGGGCGTCACTCATACTCTATGATATGGATAGTTATTTGCCATTGGCTTGTTGCCTCACAAGCAAATATCCCAAGGGGCATGATTGTACTGTATTAATGAACCAGGCCTCACGGGCCAGTTAATACTCATGCTGGGATTGAAAGCATACTCTATGCAAATAATAGTCATTTGCCATTGGCTTGTTGCCTCAAACCATTAACTCAAGGGGCTGCAGTGTCACACTTTATTATGTAAGCGAGTATGATTGTGCTCTTTGAACCTTTATGTTCATGCCTTTAGTCTGTGCACATGAAACAGATTGGTTATATGGTTCAGATATAATTTATAACACTCTTCTGTAAATATTCTTACATTTGTTCTATGGTTCAGATGTTATTTACAACAGTATGTACTTCTGTAAGTATTTGTACATTTGTTCTACTGTTCCGATTACATGGATATCAGGCTTCACTTATCGAAATAATTTTCAATTTGTTGTATGGTTAAAATAAAATGGATAACAGTCTTTACTTCTGTAAATATTTTTCAATCCATCAGAATTTACAACAATTAAATTTTGTTGGGAAACAGCCTGTCAATGTTGTTCTTTATTTTTTTCATGTTGTTTGTGAAGTACACTCAAAACAAAATATTACACTTCTCTTCGTTGTCTTTGAACTAAACGGTTGAGAGGGAAAATACAGTCAAACAGGCGTGAAACAATACTCTGTTTTTAAGACTGCCAGTAGAAAATATGTATGTTAGACCAAAATTTATATAACTTAAATAATGCAGTGTGTATGCTCACCCCTCATGTAGAAACGTTTACACAACATATGGTGTACATGTATCTAACGTGTGCAGTTGCTCATAGCCAGGTGGAGTGTCCAAAGAGTGTTGGAAGTACTGTCAAGTCTTGCCTAAAAAAAACTTGACTAGTATGGCAGGTAAGAATTGAGCTAACATACTGTGTTGGCCAAAAGATTTGACACCCCTGCAATTCTGTCAGATAATACTCAGTTTCTTCCTGAAAATGATTGCAATCACAAAGTCTTTGGTA
Organism: Allobates femoralis; assembly: GCA_033576535.1. NCBI lineage: Eukaryota > Metazoa > Chordata > Amphibia > Anura > Aromobatidae > Allobates > Allobates femoralis. The sequence goes on from JARQOC010000005.1 coordinate 375,784,505, forward strand.
TTATTATCTTCATTTAATTTGTCTTCAATGAAAAAACACAAAAGAGAATGAAGCAAAAAGCAAAACATTGATCATTTCACACAAAACTCCAAAAATGGGCCAGACAAAAGTATTGGCACCCTCAGCCTAATACTGCGATCAACTGCTTCCGGTAACATCAATGAGTTTCTTACAGTGCTCTGCTGGAATTTTAGACCATTCTTCTTTGGCAAACTGCTCCAGGTCCCTGATATTTGAAGGGTGCCTTCTCCAAACTGCCATTTTTAGATCCCTCCACAGGTGTTCTATGGGATTCAGGTCTGGACTCATTGCTGGCCACCTTAGAAGTCTCCAGTGCTTTCTCTCAAACCATTTTCTAGTGCTTTTTGAAGTGTGTTTTGGGTCATTGTCCTGCTGGAAGACCCATAACCTCTGAGGGAGACCCAGCTTTCTCACACTGGGCCCTATATTATGCTGCAAAATTTGTTGGTAGTCTTTAGACTTCATAATGCCATGCACACGGTCAAGCAGTCCAGTGCCAGAGGCAGCAAAGCAACCCCAAAAGATAAGGGAACCACCACCATGTTTGACTGTAGGGACCGTGTTCTTTTCTTTGAATGCCTCTTTTTTTCACTTGTAAACTCTATGTTGATGCCTTTGCCCAAAAAGAGAGGACATTCTTCCAAAACGTTTTAGGCTTTCTCAGGTAAGTTTTGGCAAACTCCAGCCTGACTTTTTTATGTCTCGGGGTAAGAAGTGGGGTCTTCCTGGGTCTCCTACCATACAGTCCCTTTTCATTCAGACACCGATGGATAGTACTTGTTGACACTGTTGTACCCTCGGACTGCAGGGCAGCTTGAACTTGTTTGGATGTTAGTCAAGGTTCTTTATCCACCATCCACACAATCTTGTGTTGAAATCTCTTGTCAATTTTTCTTTTCCGTCCACATCTAGGGAGATTAGCCACAGTGCCATGGGCTTTAAACTTCTTGATGACACTGCGCACGGTAGACACAGGAACATTCAGGTCTTTGGAGATGGACTTGTAGCCTTGAGTTGCTCATGCTTCCTCACAATTTCGTTTCTCAAGTCCTCAGACAGTTCTTTGGTCTTCTTTCTTTTCTCCATGCTCAATGTGGTACACACAAGGACACAGGACAGAGGTTGAGTCAACTTTAATCCATGTCAACTGGCTGCAAGTGTGATTTAGTTATTACCAACACCTGTTAGGTGCCACAGGTAAGTTACAAGTGCTTTTAATTACACAAATTAGAGAAGCATCACATGATTTTTCTAACAGTGCCAATACTTTTGTCCACCCCCTTTTTTATGTTTGGTGTGGAACTATATCTAATTTGGCTTTAGGACAATTCTTTTTGTGTTTTTTTCATTGAAGACAACTTAAATGAAGATAATAATACCAAAGAATTTGTGATTACAATCATTTTCAGGAAGAAACTGAGTATTATCTGACAGAATTGCAGGGGTGTCAATACTTTTGGCCAACACAGTAAGTGGCTTAGTAACAAGTCATGATGTAGGCAATGTAGTGACAGATCAGTGTGTAAGTATAATTAGGAGGCTAGCTAACTGCCACAGGGGTTGGGGGGGGGGGGGGTAATGCATGAAAAAAAAAATTAACCTTCCTGTGTAGGCCCTCAAAATTCTCAAAAGTTTAAATGTGTCCTTGTTGTTCCAACTTCACAGGTAAATGGGCAAGCATCTTCTTTACCAAAATTTCCAAAAGGGGCTGTTTTTTACTTTTTAACAGAAGCAGGCCTCAGGGCCCAGAGATTCATGTTCCTAGTAATTTAAGCATAGTACATGCAATGCCCACTATGCAGGCATAGGCTTGGTGCCTCCAAAAATTAGCCCAAGAGGCTGTATATTACTTGTGAAAGTAAAGCAGGCTTTAGGGGCCATACCATAGACTTTATTTTACTTGGAGCATAGTACATGCAATGCCCACTATGCAGGCATAGGCTTGGTGCCTCCAAAAATTAGCCCAAGGGGCTGTATTGTACTTGATGACACAAGAAAATGGTGATTCATCATCACAAGCGGATCGTATGGTAAATTTTAAAGTAGAAAACTTATTGTGTGGTTTTCAGATGCTGAGGAAAATGTTACAGGAACATGAGTAGGTTAATCTTCTGAGATGATGGACATACTTCTTGTCCGCAAAGGGATGAATGTTAAAACTGGAATAATTATATCATATTTATTATGATTATGTGACTTTAGCTTTGGCTACTGTCGTTTGGAGGGCTTAAGAACTGTGTTGAAATCCAGTCCTTATTGAATTTTATCAGAGTCAGCCTGTCGGCATTCTCTGGAGCAAGCCATGTCCTTGTATCAGTGATGATACCCCCAGTGGCACTGAAAACTCGCTCAGAAGTCACACTAGCTGCAGGGCATGCCAGCACCTCCAAAGCATACAAGGAGAGCTCTGTCCAAGTCTGAAGTTTTGAGACCCAGTAATTAAACGGGGGAGAAGGGTCAGTAAGGAAGCTGGTACTGTCACTGACTTACTCGTTGACCATGTTGGTCAATTTCTGTCTCCTAGAGATGGTAACCGGAGCCAAAAGCCGTTGCTGATTCGATGGTTTATTGAACATGGCCCAGTTTATGGGCATCTTCCCACCACCTCTTTTGAACATTGTGGGTGTGTCTGTCCCGATCAATGGCTGCTGTTGCAAAGAGCTGCTACTTCTGGGGAGAGTGGTGTCTGACGGTGATATTGTCAGCAAATTTTCAACAGCAACCATCCTGAAGTAATCTATTGTTAAGCCCCTTGGTGACTGCAACAACAGCAAAGTAAATTTGTCTTTGTACTGTGGGTCCAGAAAGGTGGACAACCAGTATAGGTTGCTGTGATAGATGTGAATCACGCGTGGGTCTTCTGACAGACAATTACACATGAAGTCAGCCATGTGTGCCAAGCTGCAAAGACTCAAATGTTTGGTGTCACCAGAAGAATGAACAATACCCATCGTGGATTCCAAATCTATCTTCGCCTCCTCCTCTCCATCCCACCCATGCTGTACCGACATAAAGCTGGGGTTTGGAGTACCATCAGGGTTGACATCGGTAACACCTAAAAATAAATCCTTTTCTTCATCGTCTTCGTCACGTTCTTCTTCTTGACCCAATGTTGCCTGATGATATTGGCTTTGCTGGCTAGGATCAGCGATGTTTAAATCTGGCTCCATAGCCATCTGCTGGGTCCTCAAAGATTCAGTTTTTAGATTTATTAGTGATTCTTTTAGCAGGCATAGCATGGGGATAGTGACCCTGATAATCGACTGATCTCCGCTCACAAGTTTGGTGCAATAATCAAAGTTATCTAGCACCTCACAAATGTCAGCGATCCACACCCACTACAGAGTACTAATGTGTCATTGCTGAGTCCCAGTCTGACAGGCATGTTGAAGTTGATATTCTGCAATTGCCCTCTGCTGCTCAGTACTCCGTGCTAACATATGAAATGTTGAGTTCCAGCGTGTGGGCATGTCACAAATTAGTCTGTGGTTGGGGAAATTAAAGTGCTTTTGAAGCGCTGAAAGACTTCCAACAGCTGTTGAGGAATGTCTGAAATGGGCGCAAATTCGCCGCACCTTATCCAGTAGGTCTGTTAACTCTGGGTATGTTTTGAGAAATTTCTGAACTACTAGGTTCAGCACGTGAGCCATGCAAAGCATGTGTACAAGTTTACAGAGGTTTAGTGCCGCCACGAGGTTACGACCATTATCGCTGACGACAAGCCCGGTTTGAAGTTGCAGTGGGGAGAGCAACTCATTAGTCTGTTGCTTTAGAGCTTTCAAGAGCTCTGCTGCAGTGTGAGGTGTGTGACCTAAACAGATCAGCTTCAGCAGAGCCTGTTGTCGCCTTGCTGAAGCGCTGCTGCAAAGCTCCTAACTTGGCCGTGATGTTGATGGCAAGTCAGGATTGGCCAATGAAGAAGAAGAGGCAGATTGTGTATTGGACGTATATGATGAGGCGGACACTCTGAATGATGTTGTGCCTGCTGTTGGTAGTATCTGTGATGGTCCAGTTTGAGAAGTTGGCACACTCTCCACCAGGTTGATCCAGTGTGCCGTCAGTAAGATGTATCGTCCCTGTCCACTACTACTTGTCCACGTGTCCGTTGTTAGGTGTACTTTCCCCGTTGCAGCATTGGTGAGTGCACGCTTTAGGTTGTTTATGACGTGCTCGTGTAACGCGGGGACGGCACAACGAGAAAAATAGTGGTGGCTGGGAACTGAGTAGCGTGGTGCTGCCACAGCCAACAGCTCCCGAAAGGACTCGGTACCCATAAGCCTAAAAGTCAACATCTCCACAGCTAGCAACTTCGCTATGTGCACGTTAATTTTTTTTGCAAAAGGGTGCGAACAATGGTATTTCCACTGCCTTTCATAGCTCTGTGTCACAGACAACTGGACGGTTGGCGCTGACTGAAAAGTGGCTGGACTAGTGTTCCTTCTCTCTTCAACCGCAGATTGGGAGGAGTATGTATGAGCAGAACCTGCTTCATCTACACTAGATTCAGAGGAACGGATCAGAGGTAGCCTGGCAGTGTTTGTATCAGAAGCAACTGTTTTGGAACCCTGGTGTTGCGACCACAGAGTAGGGTGCTTAACTGCCATGTGCTTCCGCATACTGGTGGTGCTCATGTTGACTTTGCCGTGGCCTGTGCTTAGCCTTGTATGTCAGATGGTACAGATGACGACATTTTGATGTGAAGGGCTGTCCTTAAAAAAATTCCACACAACGGCTGACTGACCTCTAGGCTTGATTGGTGGCACTGAGGGATTGCTCTGTGCCACAGTTGACACATTTTGGGTCAAAGTGGACACATTTTGTGCAACAGTTGTTGTGACAGTTTGCGTTCTGGTGAGAGGAGTAGGCCTTGGTGCCTTTGCAGGTGGTACATAGACACTTTCTTCCTCTGTGCTGCTCTGCTGGCTCTGCATGCCAACATTCCAGGTGGGATCTGTGGTCTCATCATCTACACCTTCCTCTTCAAAGTCTTCTTTATAACGTGATGGATTTGGCTGGCCAGATGACAAGTGTGTCTCATCATCATCATCGTCCAGCTCCTGAGATGGTCTACTACTTTGCTGAAAGCGGCTTTCTTGTGGCCATTGTGTTTCAAAAATGTGGCCCTGAATAGAGAATTCCTCCTCTTCAAGTATGTCGTCAAGGTTTGAGGCAGATAGGCCTGATTGAAGCAAGGGGTCATAAGAAGCAAACAAATCCTCAGAGTGCCCAAGGTCATGGTCCAAATTTTCCTGGGGCTGCGGATGGGTTGAGGAAATGGGAAGAGGTGGAGGATTTGATGAGCCAGCGTTGTCTCTACCAACAGTAGACTGTGTGTTCAAGGAAGATTTTCTGCTGCAAGAACCAGTCGTTGAGGTCTTATCAGCCATCCAAGACGTTAGCTGGCCTTGCTCTTCCGGCTTCTAGACTCTTTTTCGCTCAGTAGAAATTTAGACAGGAGGAAGGTGCATAATTACAAGGCAGCAGCAGACAGGCGGGGCTATTGCGGCTTCCTCAGAAACAGAGAACTCACACTGGACAAGGTAAATATAAACTTTTCTCTACAAAATCGATTTTTTTCTGCAAAAGGGATAGCTAGAAATGATAAGAGGGGGTGCAGAGACAGGTCTAAAGATACGGGGGGGGGGTCAGTTTGTGGGTTCAGGATCACTTTAAGGTAAAGTGAGAGCTGGAGATGTTATTACAGCAACGCACTGGCCCAGAAAAAAATTACGCTGCAGGGGTAAATATGACCCCAAAATTATCTGGTGAATAAAAAAAAATAAGCTTAGGATTTCAGCTCTGAAAAAAGCTGACTGAGCTAAGCTATGAGGTCGGTGCTGTGTAGAACTGTAATGCTGCTCCTGCCTGTCTCCCTTCCCTACAGTTCTTTACAGAACTCCTCCGTCCTGGTAGCTCTCAACAGAGCTTTTGGGAATGTTGAGGTGGTTTTCCTAAACTTACTGACACTCCCTCTGATCTGCTCCAACTCTCCCTGCACTAGCTCAGATCGTCACAGGAATGTGCCCAAAATGGCGGGGCAAGGCTTATATACAGGCTATGACTCATACATGACTTAGGCATGACGCTGTACAACAGCCAATAATAGTAATGCCACAACCAACATGGCTGTGGCATTGCTAACTATGATTGGCTAACATGCTGGGCTGGCTGTTAACATTTTACATATTCTATATTCGGCGAATACCGAATAAAGAATACGGGAGTAGACTCGCTCATCCCTATTACTCGCTGATAACAGCGGGTGTCCGGTAACCGGTCCGGTTTTGTAGACGAATCCGGCTCCATAGACACCCATGTTAGGTTGCATCGGATTAACCCTGACTGGTTTAGTATGATTCTTTATAACCGGAGAAAACTGGATTGTCCCGGTTTGCCACGGTCCGGGTCAATCCGGTTCAGTTTAACATTGTTGTCTATGGGACCAGATTGAACCGGATCGGGACAATCCGGGACAAACCGGTTTTAATTTACAGCTACCGGCTTTTTACCCCTGGCTTATAGACAATGAATTAGGGAATTGAAGGTTTTTCCTCTGCTGCCAGACCTCTTTATAGGGTCCAGCAGCAGAGGAATTGCATTTCCCTTGATTTACATTGGACTCGTTAATGTGCGAGTAATCGCTATGAAACGCGCAGAGTAACGAATAGAGCGAGTACCCTACTATTCGCCGAGTAACGAGTAGTAATGAGTAGACTTGCTCATCCCTAGTTTAAAGTCTATGGGAGAGGTATTAGCCTGCCAGGATTGGATTGCAGGTTCTGCAGGCACTGTATCTCTTAACACGGTTATAGCACGATCTTTTAAGTTATTAATGTTCACAGTTGGGTAATCCAATACCTACATGTGTACCATGCAGTCTGACCTCAATCCCTCTGTAATCTGTTCTGCAAGCATTTTATCCTCTTCCTATACACTTGCCGGGTCTACCTGTTTTAAGGACCGGAGTGCCCCTTGTAAATGGAGAGCATAGTCTTTGATGGTATCTTGTGGTCTCTGTTTACACTGGTAGAACAGACTCAGACTGTGCGCATTTTTCAAAAACAAGTTTTAACTTATCAAGCACTTTAGCAGCAGAGTCCCTGTCAGCATCACTCCAGGACTCAACCTCCAGCTCCGCTGCGCCTGTTAATTGTCTCAGCACAACAGTGGCTCGCTGCTTCTGTGTCATTGTATAAATGGCCAGCATTGCACACATCTTTTGCTTAAATGCTGCTAACATACCGGGTTTGCTTTCATATGTTGGTAACAATTTGGCACCAGGTATATACGGCAAGGCGATTATTTGGGCCACTGTTCCGGGTGCTGCGTTCTGGGCATCTCCTCCGTCAGGGACCTGTGCATCATCCGAGTCACTCATGATGGGGCCTCCCTAGTTAATTGCTACCAACCAGTGAGATGAAATAAACTTTTCCCGGTCGTCGGTGGCTCTGCAGAGGGAGTGGAGCACCTCGGGTCTTTCCAGAACTGGGCACTGCGCTTCGTTGATCTCCAGCAGATTGAAGGGGTGGGGCTTATCTTCCGCTCTTTTCTACCTGCGCTATGACGCAGTTCAATTTCTGTAATGGCGGATCGGTTATACAGTTTAGAAACATTTAATAAAGTTCAGTTCTTGGCACACAGTACCCGGTTTTACCGGGCACTGGATTGTGTTCATGACACCAGGATTGAGGCAGTCAACAGGGTATGGGGTACTCGGGTACCGGGGCTGATGGCGACTTTGATGGGGGGGATCACGGCTGGTCGATCCCGTGCCCTGGACCCTCAATGGTGGGGAAATGTGGGGGATAAGTGGATTGTTAATGTGACGCCACCTATGGTACCTGGTAATGGGTATACCAGTGCTGCAGCCGGCCGCTGAGGTGATGGTGGGTGCAGCAGAGTGTGGTACAGCTCCCCACAGGTGAAGCTTTACCTCAGGACAGTGGGGATGGATGAGGAAAGTAGTAGTTAAGTCTTTGCAGACAAGGCGGTGAATTGCGGCAGTTAGACAGGAATACAGACACACAGAGATTCTTGTTTCGGTACCTTTTACTGGTGACAGGGTAACTGGTACAGTCCAGAGTAATAACCAGTTCCCCGGTGCAACTTGGGACTTCCACCTTAGAAAGTTATGAGGCCTCCTCTGTGGTGTGGGGTAAGCCCTGCCTGGGCCTGAACTCACCGCTTCTTCTCCCTCTCGGGGCTTTGCTCTCAACTGACAATGAGGTCCTTTTGCGGGGTCCCTATTCCTCTTATGGCCCCTGGTCCTGTGCTTGGTCAGTTTTAGCATCTCTTACTTTGTTTTCCTTAGGGCTGAACTCCTCCTGAGTCTTCCGGGCTTTTGCTGTGGCACTAAATGCCGGCAGAGTCAGACTCCGGTGTCCGGGTGTACTAAAGGGCTGTAGTAACCGGTTCCTTTTCTTGTTTCCCTGCTTTCTCCACTTGCCCCTGACCCTTTCCCTATGGTGCAACACAGCGGTCAGTGGTCCCTGGTCCTGGTTCTCTCCCAGCGACCAGCTCCTCTCCTCTGCTCACCTCAGACTAACTTCTGGGACAGACTATCTCCTTCCCTCAGGCCTGGGTGTTCTTGAAGGGGAACTGACTTAGGGTAGCCAGTAGGGCTCCCCCTTCAGGTCTGGGGTGGAAGGTGTTGTGTGCTATGCGAACCAAGGTGTAATTCCCTCCTTGCATCGGTGGATCCTGTGGCAATTCCCTGCAGGGGTGCCACAGTTACACATCGCAACATTGCATGCAATTTCACTTGCAATTTGCTGGTTGCAGTGAAATCATGGACACATTGTTCCATTTGTACATAGCAACAAAATAGAACAATGTGTCCATGATTTCACTGCAACCAGCAAATTGCAAGTGAAATTGCATGCAATGTTGCGACGTGTAACGGTACCCTAAGAGGCTAATAACTAGTCATTAGATTTATTTGTATTGACTTGCTAATAAACCCAATATAGCATTTATAAAATTGACTGATTTACATTGGTTTCCTAATAATTGAGTATTGCATTTATTTGTTTATTTATTGATTTACTAATAAGTATCTAAGCAATAATTCTGCTTGATACATTTTAGATAATGTGCTTAAAGAGAGCAGCTGTTCTTATGATTGCCTGTATGCACATAAAAAATATATTTGCCTAGAGTTATGGTAATATTCATATACCGACATAAGGTAAGGCCAGATGTCACAGCCTTCTGAATATAGCACACTTAATGGGAAATGTACCTGAAAGTTTGCCTGGCATTTATAGAGGACAAATTAGATTTTGTACTGTACATAGTTCCCTTGACAGTGTCAATCTGCTCTCTCAGCGGCCTTTGGAAAATACATTTTAGCAAGTATATTTTGCAGAGAACTCTGAGTGGGCAAGATGACTAGTGAACACATTTAAGATTGTTTAAAGAAGTGTAGATCTCCAAGGCTATGGAGTCTAAAGGTACCATTACACGGTACGACGTTGCAGCGATGTCGGATGCGATTCCATGGCTGCGCGCTCGCTTCCGACATCGCTGGCCTAGGTGTCACACGGGGAGATGTTGCCAGCGACACCACTGCAATGTTGCAGCAGCTATCACTCACTGGGTTGTGCATAACACAGTGAACGATATGCATAAATGTTGTTAATAGGCGAAATTGCTGGCAACATCGCTATCGCCGTGTCACATACAGTGATGTTTGCAGATTGCTGGAACAAAATCGCCAGGTTTACCAACATGTTGGTGTTAGGTTCCCTGGCACCGCTCCCCAGCTCACCTCTCCTGGGTCGCCATCCTCTGCTCTTCTGCCGACAGGGCATCTAGCGTCCAGGCGTACTGTGTCTCGGAGCCCTCGCCGGGTTCCCTTCCTGTCAGATGACCACCGGGCTCACACATGAGCACATTACAATGGTCATATTCATGTGACCAATCAGCGGTGCACTAGGAGCACTCCTCCCCTGTGACTCTAGGGGCCGGCAAAGTCCAACCTGACACTCCCCTTGACCAATAGCTGCTCTTCCTCTGGTATATCAGGCTACCTCCACTGATGGGAAGTGCCTGATTATTAAGTTAGTTTGCTTCTGCCTTGTTGACTGTTGGTCAGGCCTTCCTTGTACCCTGTTACCTGGAACCCTAGCTGTGCTCTTCCCCAGTAATACCATTCCTGCTCGCCTAGCCTTGTACCGCTATTCGGAATCCTTAGCTGAGCCGTAGCATAGGCTAACCTTACGAGCTGCCCCCCTGGTACTAGCGGCCATGGTATTTAGACCCCTTGGGCTTGCCCCTGACAATCTCTGCATAGGGGTTGGTTAAACTAGGTCCAGTTCCCCCAAGGGATTTCGTCACCATGGCCCAGTGGACCCACTCTAGGACGCCTTCCCCCGGAAGCGTGACAGAATAATCAGGCCATGGACCCCGCTGGTACCTCGTTCTCAGCACAAAAGGAGCTGGCTTATATTTGGAAGAGTCAGAGCCATATAGCGGCTTGTCTTCAGTCCATGGATAACCGGTTAGTCTCCCTGCAAACCTCCGACCAGGCATCTGCCATCCAGCCTGCGAGCCTACAGCAGGAGCTGGCAGCACAACGAGACATGCAGTCTTGCAAGTTGTCATACATATCCTCTGTGGACGATCATCTGGACTCCGTGCAGTCTGCAAAAATGGCCTCGGCTCAGGCCGCATCCTATGACCGGTCCTCGGGTGGCGTCCCGAACCCTCTGACTCGCTTTGGGAGACCACCTAGATACAGCGGAGACCCCAAGATGTGCCGCGGCTTCCTCAACCAGTGTCGCTTGCACTTTGAACTACTGCCACAGCAGGACTCCACCGATTTGGCCAAAGTGGCTTTCGTGGTGTTCCACCTGGAGGGCGAGGCTCTGGCATGGGTTAACCTTCTATGGGAGCGTGATGACCCAGTGGTCTCCCACTTGTCGACCTTTCTGGAGACATTCTGGAGGGTCTTCGATGAACCCGGTCGGATTGCATCTGCTACGGAGTTACTCTTCAACCTCCGTCAAGGGACGCTCACCGTTGGGCAATACGCCATTCGTTTCCGCATCCTCTCCTCCGAGGTGAGATGGAATAATGAAGCGCTGACCGGAGCTTTCTGGCGTGGCCTGTCCGGCAGGATAAGGTTCGAGCTTGCAGGTCGGGATATCCCAGACGAGCTGGAGGACTTGATTTCGCTAGCCACTCGCATCGACTTGCGTTTCCAAGAGCGCTCCCGTGAAACCGCCAGAAAAAGTAGATCCGTCCGGTGCCGATATTGTCCTGAAGGACCAGGAGAAGTCCTCCGCCTAGATCATGTAAGAGAGACCTTCCTAGGTGAGAGTGATGCCTCTCCACCCCTCACCCTGCCTGTGCAGGTGATACGTTTGCAGCGACGCGTTTCTGAGCTAGCCTACGTGGATTTTGGGGCAGCAGGAAATTTCATTTGGCAAGAGACGGTGACTCAACTTGGAATCTCTGTAATACCTCTGGTGATGCCTCGCGAGATTGCATCGGTGGATGGCAGACCGCTGCAGGAGATCATCACCAAAGTGACAGAGAAGGTGGAGGTGCAGATCGGGGCTCTACACTGTGAAAAGATTTCTGTCTACGTCATGTCTGGTCTCTCCCATGCTCTGCTCCTTGGGCTTCCCTGGCTTCGGGTTCATGAACCTGTCCTGGACTGGCACTCAGGGGACGTGCTGCGGTGGGATCCTCTCTGCCATGAGAGATGCCTGAAGTTTGTTCTGCCACCCGGTTCTCCGCAAATGGCATCTGTTCTTCCTGGTTTACCAACTGCCTATTGGCAGTATGCGGATGTCTTCAACAAAACGGAGTCAGAGGTCCTCCCGCCTCATCGGCCGTATGATTGCTCTATTGATCTTGGTCATGTGCTACTATACCCAAGGGACAAATCTACTCGTTGTCTCCAGCCGAGTCACAAGCCATGTTTGAGTACATCATGGACAACTTGGCTAGGGGCTTCTTTCGAAAATCCATGTCCCCTGCTGGCGCTGGGTTTTTCTTTGTCAAGAAGGAGGGCACCCTTCGACCCTGCATAGATTACAGAGGCTTGAATGCCATCACCGTCAAGAACAAATACCCCCGCCGCTGATTCCAGAGCTCTTTGGGGATCAAATGGGGTTCGCATCTTCACAAAATTAGACCTCCGAGGAGCATACAACCTGGTTCGCATACGTGCCAGAGACGAATGGAAGACGGTTTTCAACACCAGGGACGACCATTATGAGTGTTTGGTCATGCAGTACGGGTTGTGTAACGCTCACGCAGTGTTTCAAGAGTTCGTCAATGACATCTTTTGTTATCTGCTGTACACGTGTGTGGTGGTATAACTGGACGATATCCCCATCTTCTGCCTGGATTTGTCCTCTCATAGACGGGACGTGCCTCAAGTCCTCCTGCGACTGAGGAGGAATCGTTGTATGCCAAGATGAAGAAATGTGTCTTTGAGCAGACCTCTTTGCCCTCTCTCAGATACATCATCTCTGACTCCGGATTACGGATGGATCCTGAGAAACTCTCTGCAGTGCTGAAGTGGCCCCATCCTGTGGGGACTAAGGCTATTCAGCGGTTCCTTGGTTTTGCAAATTATTACAGACAATTCACTCCCCATTTTTCGTCCTTGATCAAGCCCATCACGGCTCTCATCTGTAAGGGAGCAAAAGCCTGCGACTGGACAGCAGAGGCCGAGAACGCCTTATCCACCTTAAAGCGTTCCTTCTCCGAGGCTCCCGCCTTGCACCGACCAGAGGTAAACAGACAGTTCATTGTAGAGGTAGACACCTCCTCCATTGGAGCGGGGCTGTCCTCTCCCAGAAATCCTCTTCAGGTCAGTTAGTCACCTGCGGGTTTTTCTCCAAAGCAATTACCTCATCGGAGCGCAACTACTCTATTGGGGATCGTGAATTGCTGGCCATCAAATTTGCATTGGAGGAGTGGCGACACCTCCTCCATGGTGCCGTTCATCCGTTCATTATCTTCACAGACCACAAGAACCTGGCTTACCTCCAGTTCGCCCAGAGGCTCAAGCCCCGGCAGTTCTGATGGTCCCTGTTCTTTGCCCGTTTCAATTTTGAATTGCACTTCCGGCCTGACTGTAAAAACGTCAAGACTGATGCTCTGTCAAGGTCCTTCCAGCAGTCAGATGTGGAAGAGGAGACCTTCCATATCGTCGATCCTACCAAGATAATCACCGTGGCTCCCTTAAGTGTAGTTGGACTTCCGCTGGGGAAGACCTTTGAAGCACAGGCTCAGAAGAGGGCCGAAAATTGCCGGTCACTAGGGATGAGCGAGTATACTCTCTACTATTCGGTATTCGCTGAGTAGTAGCGGTATTCGGGCTACTCGCTACTCTCCGAGTACTTCTGTGTGCTCGGGAGTAGCGAGTAGTCGTAATACTTTCGCAGTGTATCTACAGATACACTGCGAAAGTACCCTAAAAGTGAGTAAAAGTTGTTAAAAAATAAAAAACTTACTTACTCACCTTCCGACGCCTGCACCAGGACCGGCAGATAAGACATCCGATCGCTGGACAAGGACCTTTCACTACCAGCCAATCAGATGGCCGGTAGCGATCTGGCCAATCAGATGGCACCATGTCACAACCACGTGATTGCTAGCGGCCACCTGATTGGCCAATTTGCAAAGTCCTAGATGTACTAACAGGACCTTGCAAACTGGCCAATCAGGTGGCCGCTAGTGATGACGTAGTTATGACGTGGCGCCATCTGATTGGCCAGATCGCTACCGGCCATCTGATTGGCTGGTAGTGAATTGTCCTAGTCCAGCGATCGGAGGTGAGGTTTTCCGGTCCCGGTGCAGGCGTCGGACAGGTGGCTATGTAAGTTTATTGTTTTTTAACAACTTTTACTCACTTTTAGGCTTTTTTGCAGTGTATCTATAGTTACCCTGCGAAAGTATTCGTACTCGCTATATTCGCAACAAGTAGCGAGTACCGCTACCTACTCGTCGTAAGTACAGCGAGCACGAATAATAAGGTACTCGCTCATCCCTACTGCTCACGTAGGAGTTAAAAAGTCTATCTCTTTGATCTCTCGTCACTATTGGTGGCCTAATATCCGTCAAGACATCCACGACTTCATTGCTTCATGTCCGTCCTGTGCTAGAAATAAGGTGTCCAGAGAGTTACCAGCTGGATGTCTACTGCCTCTCCCGGTCCCATCAGCTCCTTGGCAACACATAGCTATGGATTTCATTACGGATCTACCCTGCTCCTTCGGCTGTACGGTCATATGGGTAGTCGTGGATCGCTTCTCTAAAATGGCTCACTTCGTTACTTTGCCCAGTCTACCATCCACTCCTGAGTTAGCCAAGATATTGAGCGAACAGACCATATTCTGTCTGATAGGGGAGTTCAGTATACTTTCCGGTTCTGGAGGGCACTGGGCAAGCATATGGACATCACGTTGGACTTCTCCTCGGCTTATCATCCGCAGTCCAACGGGCAGGTGGAGCGCATTAACCAAGTCCTCACCACCTATATCCGGCACTTCACCTCACTCATCATGATAACTGGACCAGTCTCCTTCCTTGGGCGGAATTTGCTTACAACAATCACTCTAGTGAGTCATCAGCTAAATCTCCCTTTGTCGTGGTATTCGGGCAACATCCTGGTTTACCTCTTCTGTTCTCCTCAGCGTCCGGCAACCCCGGCGGCCGATGCATTGTCCGTGGACTTTACCAAGATCCGGAGTAAGACCAGAGACACCCTTACACAAGCCTCCTGCAAGATGAAGAGACATGCCGATAAGTGACTCTTAGATGCACAGTCTTATCTCCCGGGCGATAAAGTGTGGCTTTCTTCCAGATACGACAGGCTGAAGGTTCCGTCCTACAAGTTAGGGCTGCATTATATCAGTCCTTTCGAAGTCCTTGGATGCATGAACAACGTTGCCTACAAGTTGAGACTGCCTGCCTCATATCGCATCCCCAATTCCTTTCATCTCTCGTTGTTGAAACCAGTGGTGCTTAATCGTTTTCATCCATCCTCCGGCACCGTGCCACGGCCTCTCAGCTCCGAGAATGTCTATGAGGTCAGGGACATCCTTGCCATGAAGAAGTGTAGAGTTCTTGATTGACTGTGTTGGCTTCGGTCATGAGGAGAGGACCTGGGAGCCACGGGAGAACATTGATGTTCCACACATTCTGGCGAGGTTCTTAGCGTGCCTTTGGAAGAGGGGGCGCGTGGGAGAGGGTACTGTTAGGTCCCCTTGCACCGCTCCCCTGCTCACCTCTCCAGGGTCGGCATCCTCTGCTCCTCTGCCGACAAGGCATCTGGCGTCCAGGCATACTGTTTCTCGGAGTTATCGCCAGATTCCCTTCCTGTCAGCTGACCACCGGGATCACACATGAGCACATTACAAAGGTCATATTCATGTGACCAATCAGCGGTGCACTAGGAGCACTCCTCCCCTGTGACTCTAGGGGCCGGTTTGGTCCAACCTGACACTCCCCTTGATTAATAGCTGCTCTTCCTCTCGTATATCAGGCTACCTCCACTGATGGGGAGGTGTCTGATTATTAAGTTAGTTTGCTTCTGCCTTGCTGACTGTTGGACAGACCTTTCTTGTACCCTGTTACCTGGAAACCTAGCTGTGCTCTTCCCCGGTAGCACCATTCCTGCTCGCCTAGCCTTGTACCATTACCCGGAATCCTTAGCTGTGCCGTAGCATAGGCTAACCTCACGAGCCGCCGCCCCTGGTATTAGCAGCCGTGGTACTTGGACCCCCTGGGCTTTCCCCTGACAATCCCTGCATAGGGGTTGGGGACTAGGAATGCTAAGTTGAAGTCCCTTCAAAGTGTCCCTTCAATATGAGGTCAGTCTCAGGAGAAGTAGGGAGAGGTGTTTCCATTGTACTTCCCTCTTTGTTAAAGTGTACCTTTAGTCTAACTATCCTTAAAAAGTTCTTGATCAAGGATAAAGGGATTGAATTTTAGTGTCGGCCAAAATGTAAGACCTTTTTGTAATAGTTGTGCAAGTGCATCACAATAAATTAGACTATCATCAAAAAGATAATTTATTTCAGTAATTCAATACATAAAGTGAAACACATATATTATATAGAGACATTACTGTACACAGTGATCTATTTCAAGTGTTTACTTTTGTAAATGTTGATGATTATGGCTTACAGCCAATGAGAACCCAAAAGTCATTATCTCAGAAAATTAGAATCTATTATATAATTGCCGTAGCTGACTTCCGTCGGAGCGGCGCAACTTCCGGTGGCTTGGTTAGCGAGTCCAGGTTTCATCTCCTGGACTCTGTCCGTGGCCGCTACGCGGCCACGGCGACTCCCGAAGCAATGCCCGCAAAGCGGGCATTGCGAGTCGTTGCAGCCTCGCGAAGCAATGCCCGCTAACCAAGCCACAGAAGCCCATACTACTGTACTGTACACCGCTTAGTATACTACAGTCCCATGCCCATAAGCGCCATGGGACTGTAGTATACCATCGCGCTGTACACTACAGCCCCCTGCCGCTCTAAGCCACTACGCGTTGTACACTACAGCCCCCTAAGCCCCGACCCGCCGCACCTATGCCCCTACCCCCTAAGCCCCGCAGCCTCCTAACCTCCCGCCGCCAAGCCCCCACCCGCCGCACCTAAACCCCTACCCCCTAAGTCCGCCGCACCCCTACACCCTAAGCCCCGACCCGCCGCACCTATGCCCCTACCCCGTAAGCCCCGTCGCACCTAACCCTCTACACCGCTATAGTATACTACAGTCCCATGCCCATAAGCGCCATGGGACTGTAGTATACCATCGCGCTGTACACTACAGCCCCCTGCCGCCCTAAGCCCATACGACTGTAGTGTACACCGCTATAGTATACTACACTCCCATGCCCATAAGCGCCATGGGACTGTAGTATACCATCGCGCTGTACACTACAGCCCCCTGCCGCCCTAAGTCCGCCGCACCCGTACACCCTAAGCCCCGACCCGCCGCACCTATGCCCCTACCCCGTAAGCCCCGTCGCACCTAACCCTGTACACCGCTATAGTATACTACAGTCCCATGCCCATAAGCGCCATGGGACTGTAGTATACCATCGCGCTGTACACTACAGCCCCCTGCCGCCCTAAGCCACTACGCGCTGTACACTACAGCCCCCTGCCCCCGCACCCCTACACCCTAAGCCCCGACCCGCCGCACCTATGCCCCTACCCCCTAAGTCCGCCGCACCCCTACACCCTAAGCCCCGACCCGCCGCACACCTAAGCCCCTACCCGCACCCCTACACCCTAAGCCCCGACCCGCCGCACACCTAAGCCCCTACCCCCTAAGTCCGCCGCACCCCTACACCCTAAGCCCCGACCCGCCGCACCTATGCCCCTGCCCCCTAAGCCCCGCCGCCTCCTAAGCTCCCGCCGCTTTCACCCGCCGCTTTCCCCCGCCTGACCCGCCGCACCTATGCCCCTACCCCCTAAGTCCGCCGCACCCCTACACCCTAAGCCCCGACCCGCCGCACACCTAAGCCCCTACCCCCTAAGTCCGCCGCACCCCTACACCCTAAGCCCCGACCCGCCGCACCTATGCCCCTACCCCCTAAGCCCCGCCGCCTCCTAAGCTCCCGCCGCTTTCACCCGCTGCTTTCCCCCGCCCGACCCGCCGCACCTATGCCCCTACCCCCTAAGTCCGCCGCACCCCTACACCCTAAGCCCCGACCCGCTGCACACCTAAGCCCCTACCCCCTAAGTCCGCAAAACCCCTACACCCTAAGCCCCGACCCACCTATGCCCCTACCCCCTAAGTCCGCCGCACCCCTACACCCTAAGCCCCGACCCGCCGCACCTATGCCCCTACCCCCTAAGCCCCGCCGACTCCTAAGCTCCCGCCGCTTTCCCCCACCGCTGTCGCTAACACCTAAAGCCCTACACCCGAAGCCCCCGCCGTCCCCTAACCTAACGTCCCCGTCAATCACTTACATGCCTTCTTAATCATCTGATCGTCCGTCCGATCCACAAGTCCTCCGTCCGGCCAGGCGTCCTCTTCATCCGGCCCCGGGGGTCTTCTCTCTTCTTTCCGCCATCTCCGCCTCTTCGTCCGGCCCCGGGGATCTTCTGTCTTCTTTCCGCCAACTTCCAGCTCCGACGTCCTCTTCAGTTATCATTAACATAGAATGGACGACAAATCCGCCATTCTATCTTAATGAGATCTGAGGGGCTCTTCTGATTGGTCGCTCTCTACTGCCCTCAGCCAATCAGAAGAGCCCCTCCTTTCCCATTCAAATACATTAGCGGTGTGTCGGCGATTTTATGGCCGGCCACCTGGTTCTATTTGTAAAATCGCCGACACACCGCTAATGCATCTCTATGGGCAGTGAGCCCGATTTCGGATTGGTCCCCGACCAATCAGAATTCGAGCTCACTGCCCATAGACATGCATTAGCGGTGTGTCCGCGATTTTAGGGCCGACAAATAGAACCAGGTCGGCGGCCATAAAATCCCGGACACACCGCTAATGTATTTCAATGGGAACAAATAAATTTAATAATAAAAAAATAATTAAAAAATAATTAAAAAATAATAAAATTTCAGCGGACCTGAATGAGAACTGTGTCTCAGCCTAAATAATAAATTTAATAATAAAAAAAATAATTAAAAAATAATTAAAAAATAATTAAATTTCAGCGGACCTGAATGAGAACTGGGTCTCAGCCTAAATAATAAATTTAATAATAAAAAAAATAATTAAAAAATAATTAAAAAATAATAAAAAAATAAATAAAAAATAATAAATAATTCAATAAAAATAATAATAAAAAATTAAATATATGCTAATTATATCAGCCCTTCCAGCGGACCTGAATGAGAACTGGGTCTCAGCCTAAATAATAAATTTAATAATAAAAAAATAAATAAAAAATAATAAATAATTCAATAAAAATAATAATATTAATGCTAATAATAATGCTATTTATGCTATTAATAATGCTATTAATGCTATTAATAATGCTATTAATGCTATTATTTATGCTATTAATGCTAATATTTATCCTATTAATGGTATTATTAATGCTATTAATGCTAATAATAATGCTATTAATGCTATTAATGCTAATAATAATGCTATTAATAATGTTATTAATGCTATTATTAATGCTAATAATGCTATTATTAATGCTATTAATGCTAATAATGCTATTAATTATGCTATTAATGCTATTAATGCTAATATTTATCCTATTAATGCTATTAATGCTATTATTAATGCTATTCATGCTAATAATATTGCTATTAAGGCTATTAATGCTATTAATAATGTTATTAATGCTATTTTTTATGCTATTAATTCTATTATTTATGCTATTTATGCTATTAATAATGCTATTAATGCTATTAATAATGCTATTAATGCTATTAATAATGCTAATCATGCTATTATTAATGCTATTCATGCTAATAATAATGCTATTAATGCTATTAATAATGTTATTAATGCTATTATTTATGCTATTAATGCTATTAATGCTAATATTTATCCTATTAATGGTATTATTAATGCTATTAATGCTAATAATAATGCTATTAATGCTATTAATGCTAATAATAATGCTATTAATGCTATTAATAATGTTATTAATGCTATTATTATTGCTAATAATGCTGCTATTATTAATGCTATTAATGCTAATAATAATAATGCTATTAATGCTATTAATAATGCTATTAATGCTATTATTTATGCTATTAATGCTATTAATGCTAATATTTATCCTATTAATGCTATTAATGCTATTAATATTGCTATTCATGCTAATAATATTGCTATTAATGCTCTTTATGCTAATACTAATGCTATTAATGCTATTTTTTATGCTATTAATTCTATTATTTATGCTATTAATGCTATTAATAATGCTATTAATAATGCTATTAATCCTATTAATGCTATTAATAATGCTATTCATGTTATTAATAATACTATTAATGCTATTAATGCTAATAATAATGCTATTCATGCTAATAATATTGCTATTAATGCTCTTTATGCTAATACTAATGCTATTAATGCTATTTTTTATGCTATTAATTCTATTATTTATGCTATTAATGCTATTAATAATGCTATTGATGCTATTAATAATACTATTAATGCTATTAATGCTAATAATAATGCTATTAATGCTATTAATAATGTTATTAATGCTATTATTTATGCTATTAATGCTATTAATGCTAATATTTATCCTATTAATGGTATTATTAATGCTATTAATGCTAATAATAATGCTATTAATGCTATTAATGCTAATAATAATGCTATTAATAATGTTATTAATGCTAATATTAATGCTAATAATGCTATTATTAATGCTATTAATGCTAATAATAATGCTATTAATGCTATTAATAATGCTATTAATGCTATTAATTATGCTATTAATGCTATTAATGCTAATATTTATCCTATTAATGGTATTATTAATGCTATTAATAATGCTATTAATGCTAATATTTATCCTATTAATGCTATTAATGCTATTATTAATGCTATTAATGCTATTAATTATGCTATTATTGCTATTAATGCTAATATTTATCCTATTCATGGTATTATTAATGCTATTAATGCTAATAATAATGTTATTAATGCTATTAATGCTAATAATAATGCTATTAATGCTATTAATAATGTTATTAATGCTATTATTAATGCTAATAATGCTATTATTAATGCTATTAATGCCAATAATAATGCTATTAATAATGCTATTAATGCTATTAATGCTAATATTTATCCTATGAATGCTATTAATGCTAATTAATAATGCTATTAATGCTATTAATTATGCTATTAATGCTTTTTTAATTATGCTAATTAATGCTATAATGCTATATTTATCTATTAATGCTATTAATGCTATAATATGCTATTAATGCTATTAATGTCTATAATGCATTAATGCTATTAATGCTATTAATGCTATTTAATGCTATTAATAATGCTATTAATGCATAATGCTATTAATAATGCTATTAATGCTATATCATTAAGCTATTAATGCTAATTATAATGCTATTAAATGCTATATAATGCATTATGCTATTAATTGCTATTAATGCTATTATTAATGCTATTAATGCTATTATAATGCTATTATGCTAATAATAATGCATATCATAATAGTTATTAATCTATTATAATGCTAATAATGCTATTATAATGCTATTAATGCTAATAATAATCTATTAATGCTATTAATAATGTTATTAATGCTATTATTAATGCTAATAATGTATTAATAATGCTATTAATGCTAATAATAATGCTATTAATGCTATTAATAATGTTATTAATGCTATTAATTAATGTTATTAATGCTATTATTAATGCTAAATGCTATTAATTAATGCTATTAATGCTAATAATAATGCTATTAATGCTATTAATAATGTTATTAATGCTATTATTAATGCTAATAATGCTTATTAAATAAATATGCTATTAATGCTAATAATAATGTATTAATGCATATTAATCTAATGCATTAATAAGCTATATATATGCTATAATGCATTAATACTGTATGCTAAATATGCTATTAATACTGCTAATACTGCTAATAATAATGCTATGGCTTATATTATTGCTATTGATGATGCGATATTATTTTAAAAATGTTTAAAAAAAACAATAAACATATTTTAGATACCCGATGCATCTGCATCAGGCTAACAGCTATAACTACTATAATCAAATTAATGCACGTTCTAGAATCCCGATGCATTTGCATCGGGCTCACAGCTAGTATTTTATATAAGACCAACTGAAAAAAATGATTTTTAGCTCATAAAACCTCTTGCATGAATGAATCCATCAATGCGGTCTGGCATGAAAGCGATCAGCCTGCGGCATGGCTGAGGTGTTACGGAAGCCCAGGTTGCTTTGATAGCAGCCTTCAACTCGTCTGCATTGTTGGGTCTGGTGTCTCGTATCTTTCTCTTGGCAATACCCCATAGATTCTCTATGGGGTCTAGGTCAGGCAAATTTGCTAGCCACCCAAGCACAGTGATACTCTGGTTATTATACCAGGTATTGATACTTTTGGCAATGTGGACAGGTGCCAAATCCTGCTGGAAGATAAAAGTCCCATCTCCAAAAAGCTTGTCGGCAGAGGGAAACATGAAGTGCTGTAAATTTTCCTGGCAGATGGCAGCACTGACTTTGGCCTTCATAAAACACAGCAGATGATATGGCTTCCCAAACCATCAATGATTGTGGAAACTTCACATTAGACCTCAAGTAGCTTGGATTGTGGCCTCTCCACTCTTCCTCCAGACTCTGGGACAAAGAATTCCAAATAAAATGTAAAATTTAATTTCATCTGAAAAACATCACCTTAGACCAACAAGCAACAGTCCAGTACTTTTTGTCTTTGACACAGGTAAGAAGCTTCCTGCATTGTCTATTGGTCATAAGTAGCTTGAAGAATACAACAGTTGTAGCCCATGACCTGCATACGTCTGTGTGTTGTAAATCTTGAAGCATTGACTCCAGTAGCAGTCCACTCCTTGTATATCTCCTCCAAATTTTTGAATAGTCCTTTTCTAACAATCATTTCAATGCTGCAGTTATTCCGGTTGCTTGTGCACTTTTGCCTACCACACATTTTCTTTCATTCAACTTTCCATTAATATGACTGGATACAACATTCTGTGAACAGCCAGCTTCTTTAGCAGGGACCTTTTGTGGCTTACCCTCCTTGTGGAATATGTAAATTACTGCCTTCTAGACATCTGTCAAGTCAGCGGTCTTCCCCTTGATTTTGTAGCCTAAAGAACCAGACAAAGGGACCGTTTAGAACACTTAGTAAGCCTTTGCAAGTGTTTTGTGTTATTTATTCTAATTTCCTGAGATAATGACTTTTGGGTTTTTATTGGCTGTAAACCATGATTATCAACATTAACAGAAATAAACAAATGAAATAGATCACTTTGTTTGTAATGACTCTATATATTTTATGTATTTCACTTCATGTATTAAATTACTGAAATGATCTTTTTGATGATATTCTAATTTATTGAGATGCACTTGTATCTGCAAGTGATATTGATTGTGAAGAAATATTATAAACAAGCTCCAGCCTACCTGGGAGTGGAGTTGCATCAGCTGTCTCCAGCCCCCCTGACCTCTTCCCCCTCCTCGTTGTCCCCGGTACATGAATCTTTGGCCTAAAATATGAGGTGGATCACTTTCTAGGTTGCTGCCAGAGCCAAAATGATCGCAGTGTGGCGGATATCAATTTGCAGACTTTGTATTGTGCCATCAATTTTCTTCTTTTCCTGTCCTGCACAGTTTTCCTGAATTCTGCAAAGGTCATCTTGGTTTTGGTTTTCAAATTGTTGAAGTCTGGGGAAATTCAATTTGCTTGTAAACAAACAGTGACAGCTCAAATCTAACAGCTGTCAGTGACAGATAAGGGTCAGGGGCAGAGGTGTGGGGACCCTTTTTAGTGGTCCCCACACTCAGAGCGATGTGATCGGTCAGTCAATCTGACTGACCGATTACATCATAATCGCTCAGGTAAATGCTGAATGTCAGCTGCGCCCGGCTCTTGCAATCATCCCCTGCCTGTGTCCACCGCCCCTCCACCCATGTGCCCACTGCTCCTGGCCCCCTCTCCTGCCTCCCGGTCTCCTCCGTCCTCTCCCACTACTTCCTCTGCTTCCCAGTCTCCAGCCTCCGTTCCCCTCCTCCTCTCCCTGCTTTCTCCTCCCCTCTCTCTCTGTCTCTGCTCCCCTCCCTCCTCTCCCACTTTCTGCTCCCCTCTGTCCTGTCTCCACTCCCTGGAATCCTTCATCCTGTGCACCGCTCACCTCCTCCGGTCTTCTGTGGTGACGCTCTCCTCCTCCGGTCTTCTGCGGTGACGCTCTCCTTCTCCATCCTGGCTGCCCGGCCGCCGCCTGCCTGCTTAGCCCCGCTCCTCTCAGCCTCATCCTCTACTTAGAGGAGATGAGGCTCAGAAGAGCGATCTGACAGCCAGGGGCAGCGATCACTATGTGGTCACTGTCCCTGGCTGTGTCACCCCCTTAGGTTCCGGGGAGAGGGAGTGCAGGGTCACTCACCTCTCCTTGCTATGGCAACCTCAGGTTACCAGATATCACCATGGTAACCTTAGTTGCCATGGCGAAATTTGGTAACCTGAGGTTGCATGGCGACATCTGCCATGGCACTCAGATTTCAGATGTCGCCATGGCATCCTCAGGTTACCAGACGTCGCCATGGCAACCTCAGGTTACCAGACGTCGCCATGACAACCTCAGTTACCAGACGTTGCCATGGCAACCTCAGGTTATCAGACGCGCTATGCATCGTCAAGTTACCAGACGTCGCCATGGCAACCTCAGGTTACCAGATGTCACCATGGTAACTTAGGTTGCCATGGCGACATCTGGTAACCTTAGGTTGCCATGGCGACGTCTGGTAACTTGAGGATGCCATGGCGACGTCTGATAACCTGAGGATGCCATGGCGACATCTGGTAACCTAACGTTGCCATGGCGACGTCTGGTAACCTTAGGTTGCCATGGCGACGTCTGGTAACCTGAGGTTGCCATGGCGATGTCTGGTAACCTGAGGTTGCCAAGGCAACATCTGCCATGGCAACCTCAGATTATCAGATGTCGCCATGGCATCCTCAGGTTACCAGACGTCGCCATGGCAACCTCAGGTTACCAGACGTCTCCATGACAACCTCAGGTTACCAGATGTTGCCATGGCAACCTCAGGTTATCAGACGTCGCCATAGCATCCTCAAGTTACCAGACGTTGCCATGGCAACCTCAGGTTACCAGATGTCACCATGGTAACCTTAGGTTGCCATGGCGACATCTGGTAACCTTAGGTTGCCATGGCGACATCTGGTAACCTGAGGTTGCCATGGCCACATCTGCCATGGCAACCTCAGGTTACCTGACGTTGCCATGACAACCTCAAGTTACCAGCTGTCGCCATGGCAACCTCAGGTTACCATGGTGATATCTGGTAACTTGAGGTTGCCATGGCGACCTCTGTTTTCCTGAGGTTGCCATGGCGACATCTGGTAACCTGAGGTTGCCATTGCAACATCAAGTAACCTGAGGTTGCCATGGCGACCTCTGGTTTCCTGAGGTTGCCATGGCGACATCTGGTAACCTGAGGTTGCCATTGCAACATCTAGTAACCTGAGGATGCCATGGCGACATCTGCCATGGCAACCTCAGGTTACCAGATGTCGCCATGACAACCTCAGGTTACCAGATGTCGCCATGACAACCTCAGGTTACCAGATGTCGGCATGGCAACCTATGGTTACCATGGCGACATCTGGTGACCTGAGGTTGCCATGGCGACGTCTGGTAACCTGAGGTTGCCATGGCGACATCTGGTAACCTAAGGTTGCCATGGCAACATCTGGTAACCTTACCCAAGCTTCAGAGATCATGTAATCTCTGGGACTAGGGTTTGCAGCACTGACAGCTGCACTGTATGGCAAATCATTGCCATACAGTGCAGCATCAGTGTGACCTCAGAGACTGCAGCAGCAGGACCCTTGATCCCTCTCTGCAGTCTCTGGAGGCGACTGACCATCGTAGGACCATCGTTGTGGAATACGTCGGAGGGCATGTGGGGGGTAATAAAGACGGAGTCCAAATATGTGTTTGCGTTTTTTGTTAAAATAAATTGATTTTTTCACAGTGTGTTGTGTCTTATTTACCATTTATTTAAAGGTTCCTAATGACCATGTCTATCATTGGCCTGACATTATGAACCTTGGGCTTAGTGCCAGCTGCCAATGCAAAGCTGGTACCCAGTTTGCCACCAGCACCAGGGCAACTGAAAGAGTCTGGGTACAGCGCCAGGAAATGGCGTTTCAAATGAATGTGCCATTTTCTGGGATGGCTGCGGGCTGCAATTTGTAGTGTGGGGGGCCCAGAACTCTTGAGCCTCTCCATGCTTTGGATTCCAGCTCCCAGCTGCCTAGTTGTACCTGACTGGAAGCTAAAAATACAGCGATGCCCACGTCGTTTTTTTTAAAAAATTATTTCAAGAAATAATTTTTAAAAAATGGCTCCGCCGTAATTTGGTTACCAGCCAGGTACAACTAAGCAGCTGGGGGTGGGTAGCAGCCCGTAGCTGCTTAGTTGTACCTGGCTGGAAACTAAAAATGCGGCGAAGCCCATGTCGTTTCTTTTTTTAAATTATTTCAAGAATTAAAAAAAAAAGGGCTCCACTGTATTTTGATTACCAGCCAGGTAAAACTAGGCAACTTGGGGTGGGTGGCAGCCTTTACCTGCCTGTTGTATCTGTGCTGGTGACCAAAAATATAGCGGAGCCCCATATCATCAGTGCAAAATCTGACATGTGGGGGAGCTCCATTGTTTTGGCACATTAGGGAATCTCCAAATGCGATATGGTGTTCACTAATGATTTCAGCTAACTTTCCGCTTGGAGCGTCAAATGGCACTCCTTTCCTTCCGAGCCCTGCTGTGCGCCCAAACAGTAGTTTTCCACAATATATGAGGTATTGGTTTACTCAGGAGAAATTTCCCAATAAATTTTAGTATCCATTTTATTCTGTTGCCAAGTGAAAATGAAACAATTGAGGCCAAAAGAACATTTTTGTGAAAAAAAAGTACTTTTTTATTTTTACAGATCAATTTGTGAAGCACCTGGGGGTTCAAAGTGCTCACTATAAATCTAGATATGTTCCCTGGGGGGTCTAGTTTCCAAAATGGGGTCACTTGTGGGGGAGCTCCCATGTTTAGGCACACAGGGGCTCTCCATACGTGACATGGTGTCCGCTAACAATTGGAGCCAATTTTCCATTCAAATTGTTAGCAGACACCATGTCGCGTATGAAGAGCCCCTGTGTGTATAAACATTGGAGCTCCCCCACAAGTGACCACATTTTTGAAACTATACCCCCCAAGGAACTTATCAAGATGCATAGTGAGCACTTTGAACCCCCAAGTGCCTAACAAATTGATCCGTAAAAATTAAAAAATACTTTTTTTTCACACAAATTTTCTTTTGGCCTCAATTTTTTCATTTTCACATGGGCAACAGGATAAAATGGATCCTAAAATGTGTTGGGCAATTTCTCCTGAGTACACCGATACCTCATATGTGGTCATAAGCCACTGTTTGGGTGCACGGAAGGGCCCGAAAGGGAAGGAGCACCATTTAACTTTTTGAATGTAAAATTAGCTCCAAAAGTGAAATGGCTCTCCTTCCCTTCTGAGCAGTGCCATGCGCCCAAAAAGTGGTTTATGACCACATATGAGGTATCGGTGTACTCAGGAGAAATTGCCCAATAAATTTTAGGATGCATTTTATCCTGTTGCCCATGAGAAAATGAAAAAATTGAGCCTAAAAGATCATTTTTGTTGGAAAAATTAAAATGTCCATGTTTTCCTTCCACGTTGCTTTAGTTC
The DNA here is from genome assembly GCA_033576535.1 of Allobates femoralis. Taxonomy (NCBI): domain Eukaryota; kingdom Metazoa; phylum Chordata; class Amphibia; order Anura; family Aromobatidae; genus Allobates; species Allobates femoralis. The sequence goes on from JARQOC010000005.1 coordinate 375,811,971, forward strand.
CTGTGAAGCATCTGAAGGGTTAATAATCTTCTTGAATGTACTTTTGAGTAGCTTGAGGGGTGCAGTTTTCAGAATGGTGTCACTTTTGGGTGTTTTCTGTCATATACGCCCCTCAAAGGGACTTCAAATGTGATGTGGTCACTAAAAAATTTTTTTTTAATTTTGCTGGAAAAATGAGAAATTGCTGATGAACTTTGAACCCTCATAACTTCCTACCCCAAAATTTTTTTTTTACAAAATTGTGCTAATGTGAAGTAGACATGTGGGAAATGTTATTTATTAACTATTTTGTGTCACATAACTCTCTGATTTAACAGAATAAAAAAGTCAGCAAGGCAGAAGCAAACTAACTTAATAACCAGGCACCTCCCATCAGTGGAGGTGGCCTGATATACCAGAGGAAGAGCAGCTATTGTTCAAGGGGACTGTCAGGTTGGACCGTGCCGGCCCCTAGAGTCACAGGGGATGAATGCACCTAGTGCACTGCTGATTGGTCACATGAATACGACCATTGTAATGTGCTCATGTGTGAGCCCGGTGGTCAGCTGACAGGAAGGGAACCCGGCGATGTCTCCGAGACATAGTATGTCTGGACTCCGGATACCCGGTCGGCAGAGGTGCAGAGGATGCCAACCCGGGAGAGATGAGCTGGGGAGCGGTGACAGGGAACCTAACAGCAAGATCTTTATTCCATCCATACAGGGAAGAGGGGAGGTGAGGGTGGATGATGGGCGCCCCGTTTAACAAGTTACCGCTTCACTGGACCCGTTGAAGAGGTAGCCCGCGAAACTAGGCGCCCGTCGTCCACCCTGCACCTCCTCCCTTCCCTACATCGATGTAACCACCGATTCCTGAAGATTATGGAATAAAGATCTTGCACAACAACATCATTTTGGTGAGTGCCACCTGTTTACTTTATACACTTGATACTACCTACAACTGACAGGTAGAGTGATGCCATTTAACCTTCCTAGCGTTATTCCCGAGCCTGACTCGGGGTTAACATTCAGTACCAGAAGCGTTAACCCCGAGTCAGGCTCGGGCTTACCCGCGTTCGCGGCAGATGCGGTAAAAAAACCGCATCTGCCGCACTTGCCGCACTTGCCGCATAGCTGCCGCACTTGTGCCGCACTTGCGGCGCGGTTGCGGCGCGGATGCGGTAATCTGCATAGTAAAGGGAACCATGCAGTAGACATGAGATAATGATTGTATACACTTACATGAGGGCGTCTCCCTGTGTGTGCTGGCACTTGTGAGCTGTGTTCGTCATGCCTGCTCTCCCCCTCCCTTATGCCCGCCCCCTCTCAGCCTGCTATACTGTGTGAGGCTGATCTCGTCATAAAGGGGCGGGGCTACCGGGATGCGCGATTTAGCCCCGCCCCTTTATGACGAGATCAGCCTCACACAGTATAGCAGGCTGAGAGGGGGCGGGCATAAGGGAGGGGGAGAGCAGGCATGACGAACACAGCTCACAAGTGCCAGCACACACAGGGAGACGCCCTCATGTAAGTGTATACAATCATTATCTCATGTCTACTGCATGGTTCCCTTTACTATGCAGATTACCGCAACCGCGCCGCAAGTGCGGCACAAGTGCGGCAGCTATGCGGCAAGTGCGGCAGATGCGGTTTTTTTACCGCATCTGCCGCGAACGCGGGTAAGCCCGCTTTTAGCAACAAATTCCAGACATAAACAGACCGCCAGGGAGGTTAAAACTCTGCTGTCTGCTATTTGGAGAACAGTGAATGTTCAGTGAATGTTCAGTGATTGCGATACAAGTCTGGAATTCTGCTAGTGCCCAGTTTTCAGCCTTCTATATTACTTCCCTACAATCAGTTGCACGGTTGGAGAGTTGTTGCACGGGGTGACACAAGGGTAGAGGAGGATGAAGACAGGCCACATGATGCCCTGAACTGTAACAAAAGCTCTTTGTGGGCCTCATCCACAACTCGTATCACTCTGCTGCTGGCAAACAAAGAGACTGTAGGCTGTCCAGTAATAGAAGTTGTCCCTTGGCTTGGGATACGATGAGCAGGTGTTTGGCCAGTCCAACTTTCAGTAACATTAGCCGTAACACCTAACCCTTGTACACCTCCAACACCAAGCCTTTAACCCCTTCCAACACGCTTATTCCTCTTTCTACCATGCTTATTTCCCTTCACACTATGACCACAGGATTTCCCACTCACGCTTAATGCACACAGATTCATAAAACACTTGTTTGAGGTGCAACAAAAGCTTATTTGACAATAGACAGAGATTTGGTAATCAGTTTTTTGAAGGCCAATAAAAACCTTTTTAAGGTATACACAAATATTTGAGAATCAGTTGTTAGAGGCGAAAAACAGCCTTTTAGGGTAAACTGAGTGATTAGGCAATCACTTGTTTGAGACCAAACACAGCCTTTTGGATGGAAACTGAAGGAATTAGAAATCACTTGTTTGTGGCCAACTACAGCCTTTTTAGGGGAAAACAAATAATTTGGCAATCACTTAGTTGAGGCCAAACACAGCCTTTTTAGTGAAACTAAAGGATTTGGAAATTAAAGTTTGAGACCAAAAAAAAGGCTTTTTACAGAAAAATGAAGGATTTGGCAGTCACTTGTTTGAGACCAAGCATAGCATTTTTAGGGGAAACTGAAGGATTTGGCAGTCACTTGTTTGAGACCAAACATAGCCTTTTTAGGGGACACTGAAGGATTTAGCAATCACTGGTTTGAGGCCAAACACAATCTTTTAAGTGGAAACTGAAAGATTTGCAATCATTAATGGTTCTAGAAAAAGCCTTTTTGGGGGAAAATTAAGAATTTGGCAATCACTTGTTGGACGCTAACCATAGTCTTTTATGGGAAACGGAAGGATTTAACAATCACTGGTTTAGGGCCAAACGCAGCCTTTTTAGAGGAAACTGTCATGAGTACAGATCCCAAAGGGTCTCAGTTACTTTCTGGACTTCCAGAAGTTCTACAATCTCTACTCTCAATTATTGGTTGTCATGTGGTTCAAACAGGAAGGATGAAGGACCTTGCTTACATCACAGTCATGTGCAGGGAATAGGAAAGGGAAAGACAGCTCCTCCTGCCCTGACACCGGAGTGTTGGTTAGGCAACCACTTGTAAAGGAAATAAATGAAGAATCCAGTCTTTTTCTTGCTTTTTGTGCTTTAATCACATGAAGAATAAAACCATCACATACCTTTTAGGGTTACGCTATACGCATTTCGGAGGTGCCCCCCTTAGCATACTGAAAAGTCATTAAACACTGAATTACATACAATACAAAACCACTGCACATATGTGAACAATTACAATTAAGACAAAATCACTTTTAACTCTTTGATAGCCACATAGCTCTGATCTAATATAGACTCTTGCAGCCTTATTTATCATTATAATTGGAAACATTTACCATGTACAGTACGTGTGTTAGGCCCCCTGGCACCGCTTCCCAGCTCACCTCTCTCTCTGAGTCCTGGAACCCTTGCTGTGCTCCTCCCCAGTAGCACCATTCCTGCGCCTCCTGACGAAGCCGTGAGCTAAACGTTGAGGTGCTGGGCAGTATGGTGCGGTATGGTGACAATCTTACTTGTGGACTTTGCAATATGATGGATATGAGATGGTTATAATGTACATTTCTGTATCCCTGTCCTCAATTGAGGACATGTAAAGGGGAGATAGGAGGTATATGGAACAATGTGAATATGTAACCCTTCATATGCAGACATAGTATTGATTGTACTGTGATGGTATACATGCCTGTAATCAGAAACATGTAACTGTATCCACACTGTCTTGGAGTTGTTTTAGGGGATGGTTTTATCTGGTGTGATTTGATCTAATTACAAGAATAAACATATTTGCATTTATAAACCTGAGTGTAGTGTTGAAATTGCCGTTGATCTTTATCTGGTTTATGCTGCTAAGAGACGTCTGGATTCGCCATCTTTTCTCCCGGGTGATAAAGTGTGGCTTTCTTCCAGATATGTCAGGCTAAAGGTGCCATCCTACAAGTTGGGGCCCCGTTATATCGGCCCCTTCGAAGTCCTAGGACACATCAGTGATATTGCCTACAAGCTGAGACTACCTGCCTCGCTTCACATCCCTAACTCCTTCCATGTCTCGTTGTTGAAATCCGTGGCGCTCAATCGCTATCATCCCTCCTCCGGTACTGTGCCACGGCCTCTCAGCTCCGAGGATGTCTATGAAGTCAGGGACATCCTTGCCATGAAGAAGAGTAGAGGCAAGACCCTCTTCCTAATTGACTGGGCTGGCTTTGGTCCTGAGGAGAGGACCTGGGAGCCACGGGAGAACATTGATGCACCATGCATTCTGGCGAGGTTCTTAGCACGCCTTCGGAGGAGGGGACGTGAGGGAGGGGGTAATGTTAGGCCCCCTGGCACCTCTTCCCAGCTCACGTCTCCCGGGTCGGCATTTCCTGCTCCTCTGCTGACCGGGCGTCCGGCATCCAGGCGTGCTGTGTCTCGGAGCCGTCGCCATGTTCCCTTCCTGTCAGCTGACCGCCGGGTTCGCACATGAGCACATTACTATGGTCATTTTGATGAGCCTACTCAGCGGCACGCTAGGTGTACTCCTTCCCTTTGACTCTAGGGGCCGGCAAGGTCCAACCTGACACTCCCCTTGACCAATAGCTGCTCTTCCCATGGTATATCAGGCTACCTCCTCTGATGGGAGGTGCCTGATTATTAAGTCAGTTTGCTTCTGCCTTGCTGACTGTTGGTCAGGCCTTCCTTTTGCTCTGTGTCTTGGAACCCTTGCTGTGCTCCTTCCCAGTAGCACCATTCCTGTCCTCCAGCCTTGTGCTCTGTTTCCTGGAACCCTTGCTGTGCTCTTCCCCAGTAGCACCCTTCCTGGTCTCCTAGCCTTGTGCCCTGTTACCTGGAATACTTCTCTATTCCTTAGTATAGGCTAACCTTACGAGTTGCCCCCTGGTACTAGCTGCTGTGGTATTTAGACCCCCTGGGCTTGCCCCTGACAATCCCTGTATAAGGGTTGGGTAAACTAGGATCAGCTCACCCAGGGGAGTTCGGTACCACGGACAAGTGGGTCCACTCTAGGGCGCCTTCCCCCGGAAGCGTGACAATGTGCAATGTCAAACAATGCACATATAGAACAATATCTACCGTAATATATAAAAGTAAAAAAAAAATTTTTGATCCTAAATATTTTAAAAACTTTATTTTTGGTGCTTAGAAACTATCGATTTTCAATCTCAAGTAGATTTTTGTATCTTATTTATAGCAGTGAAATGACGAATATCATAATTTTTGAATACTTTACTGAGGTTTCAATTTTTGGGTAATTAGTGTTCTAAAGTTGACATAGACTTGATTTTGAGAACTAACTATGTTTGATGCTCTATTCAGTGAAGCTGAAACTCACAAGACAAGTTGTTAACGACCAGAACTCATTACTGTAATTTGATGGAATATACAATGATCAAAACAAAAATGAAACATAACAACTATAACGTTAAAATAAAGATAAAAAAAACATCAAACATTAGAAAATTCAAATGAGCAATCGGCAAAATGATGACAATCAAATGACACACAAAATGTTACACAAATAATGAAATACACCAAATCTGTGACATGAATAATAAAAACAGAAATATGATTAATATTTTAAAACTATCAATTTGTCACATTACAATAATTATAAATAATAATTTTTTATAATGAAATAACATATCTACATCGACAACTATGTACGTTCATTTTTGACATTCTGACTTCTCAAAGTCGACACAAAATACTGAGTATTCGACGAAATACTATAAATATCACTTTCATTAAGCTGAATAGAACCGATTCAGTGTTGCTGACAATGAGAATCAAAACTTTATTGTATCATATATAAATATAAAGGAAAATGGACAAACAATAATTGTAAATTAATCCACCCATTATAACGGACTACACTGATAGATGTGAAACACAACCAACTAATCGATTATGTATAGTACGAATGGATAAGCAAAAGTAAAGATCAAAGGTAACAGAAAGTGTTATAGACCATAGCTCTGACTCATGATAATCAAACAATGATAATAAAATCTAATTATAATTGTTACTTCTAATGTATACGTAATTTAATTATAACTATCAGATCCATCTGATGTACTTCATTTTGATTCTGAATCAAGCGAAACTAAAAATGAAACGAGTTTATAAATCACTTTTATGCTTGCACTTCAGGGGTGTTTGAAAGTCAAACCTTTTTTATATGTGACACATATATATATAAATTTTTATATTTTTATTTAATTTTTTTAATACATTATGATGGTTAATACACACAGCGCTTTCAGTCATATTTAACTTTTAATATTAAAAGTGGATATTGCTTAAAGTTGTTTATTCCTTAGGCTATGTAACCTGTGATTACAGCCTTTCCTAAGGAATTAGGAAAATGTACAAGCACTTGGAAGGAGATATAAAAGAAAGACATCTCTTATATGTCTCAGTACCTGCTTGAGAAAGGCTGTTTTTAGCGAAACATCACAGTCCAGGAATAAATCTACATGCTTATCACTGGAAAGGATGTGCTGCTGTCCATTTTTTACTATATTTAATACCTTGGTGATGGAAGGAAGCTGGCACCCAATTTTTATGTATAGTGTGTTTTTGCTATTATTATTTATATGTATATTTATACTATTAATATATATATATATATATTTATATATATATATATATAGTAAGTTAGCCTCCCACAGTGCATACACAGTGTTCATGATTTTTTTTTTAACACGTTAGGATTATAATTACAATATTTATTATTATTATTATTACTATTTATTTATATAGTGCCATTGGTTCCATGGTTCTTTACATGTGTAAGGGTGAAACAAGGACGAGTACATAAATAACGACGAATAAATCATACATATACATTAGGGCAGAGATCCTGTCCACAAGGGCTCACAGTCTATAGGGATGGGTGGGAGACAGTAGGAGGGCGAGAGGTGAGATGGTGCAGCGGATTAGGTCTCAGTGTGGGTTATAGGCTTGAAGGAATAGGTGGGTCTTCAGGTTTTTCTTGAAGGTTCCCAGGGTAGGGGAGTGTCTGATGTGGTGGGGGTGAGAGTTCCAGAGTATGGTGGATGCACGAGAGAAGTCTTGTATGCGGTTGTGGGAGGTGGAGATTCGGGGGGAGAAGAGAAGGAGTTATTGAGAGGAGCGCAGATTGCGTGAGGGCTGGTATTGGGAGACCAAGTCAAAGATGTATGGAGGGGACAGGTTGTGTAAGGCCTTGAATGTCAGGGTTAGGGTTTTGAACTTAGATCTCTGGGAAGTAGGGAGCCAGTGGAGGGCTTGGCAGAGGGGGGATACGGGGGAGTAACGGGGCAACAGGTGGATGTCTCGGGCAGTAGAATTGAGGATGGTTTGGAGGGGTGCAAGGGATGAAGCGGGGAGGCCGGTGAACAGAAGGTTGCAGTAGTCAAGGCGGGAGATAATGAGGGCATGGACAAGTGTTTTAGCAGTGTCATGGTCAAGGAAGGAGCGGATCCGTGAGATGTTTTTAAGCTGGAGGTGGCAGGAGGTGGCGAGGGCCTGGATGTGTGGCTTCAAGGAGAGGGCAGAGTCGAGGATTACACTGAGGCACTTGGCGTGGGGGACAGGTGAGAGTGTGCATTTGTTGACGACAATGAATAGGTCGGGTAGGGGGGAAGAGCGACTTGGGGGGAAGACAATGAACTCGGTTTTATCCATGTTGAGTTTGAGGAAACGAGCGGAGAAGAAGGATGAGATGGCGGACAGGCAGTGTGGGATTTTGGATAGCAAGGAGGTGATGTCAGGGTCGGAGAGGTAGAGCTGGGTGTCGTCGGTGTAGAGGTGGTATTGGAGGCCGTGGGACTCGATGAGTTGGCCAAGGCCGAGGGTGTAGATGGAGAAGAGTAAGGGTCCCAGGACTGAGCCTTGGGGAACTTCAACAGATAGGGGGTGAGGCGAGGAGGATGTGTGGGAGTGGGTGACGCTGAAGGTCCGGTCTGTTTTTCTGTGATTCTAGAATTTGAAGCAGGAGGGAGTGGTCGACTGTGTCGAAGGCAGCAGAGAGGTCGAGGAGGAGAAGGATGGAGTAGTGTTGCTTGCTCTTGGCGGTCAGTAGGTCGTTGGAGGTCGTTTGGTCAAGGCTGTTTTGGTGGAGTGGTGGGCTCGGAAACCGGATTGCAGGCGGTCAAAGAGGGAGCACGAGGAGAGATGGGAGGACAGTTCGGATAGACATATTGCTCAAGCAATTTTGAGGCAAATATAATTTAATATATAATATAATTTATTTAATTAATTTAATATAATATATTAAAGGTGAAATATGGCTGAAACTCTTCTATTAACCAGCATAATTGATTCTAAATTTAAAAAAAAAATGATATGTAAAGTACAACATAATCCTTCAATTCCAAACCTGACAAGATTTGTTATGAGAAATGAGAGATCAAAGATCCTAAATCACAACTAAGCAATTGAAAATAAAATATCAACCTCTAGAGGTCACTATACTTTACTTTTTGTCTGACACCTGAGAAGTGAGAAATTAAGAAGTCCAGCCATCAGAAATCAGAAATCACAGCTCAAAAATCAAAAATGAAACATAAGCCAGTAGAGGGCAGGATACTTTACTGAGGTTTTCTGTAAGTTAAACTATGCTGCTTAATACACAACATTTAGCCATATTTCACCTTTAATAAGTTATATTCAGATTATCACCCTGAGGTTTAAAAAAAAAAATCAGGCATTCTGTGTATGTGTAATACACAGCATTCCTGGTTTGACCTATCATTGTTAGAAACCTCCATAGCCTACAGGTTAGAATCCTGGACCTTGCACATTCAGGTTTTGCAAGTTGAAGATACTTATGCTACACATATTATTATTATTATTATTATTTATTATTATTATTTATTTATATAGCGCCATTATATTCCATGGCGCTTTACATGCTAAAAGGGGCAGACTAGGACAAGTAACATGGTAACAATACAAGTAACAATAAATGTGGACAATTCGGTCGTACAGATACAAGAGGGGAGAAATCCTGTCCGCGAGGGCTGACTGTCTACGAGGGGCGGGTGGGGATTCAGTGGGAGGGGGATGTTCCAGTCTTGAGGCGGTGTGGTGGACCGGGTTCTTATTGCAGGTGGTAGGCTTGGCAGAACAGGTGGGTCTTCAGGTATCTTTTGAATGCTCCCAGGGTAGGAAAATGTCTGATGTGTTGGGGCAGTACGTTCCAGAGTATGGCTGAAGCATGGGAGAAATCCTGTATGCGGTTGGGTGAAAAAGAGATGAGGGGGGAGTGGAGGAGGAGCTCTTGGGAGGATCGCAGGTTGCGTGAGGCTAGGTATCAGGAGACCATGTCAGAGATGTATGGAGGGGACAGGTTGTGAATAGTTTGTATGTCATGGTTAGTGTTTTAAACCGGGATCTCTGGGAAGTAGGGAGCCAGTGAAGGGCTTGCAGAGTGGGGAGACAGGGGAGTAGCGGGGGGGACAGATGGATTATGCAGGCAGCGGAGTTCAGGATAGATTGGAGAGGTGCAATGGAGGTACTGGGGAGGCCGGTGAGCAGGAGGTTGCAGTAGTCGAGACGGGAGATGATGAGAGCGTGAATGAGGGTTTTAGCAGCGTCGTGGTCAAGGAAAGTGCGGATCCTATAGATGTTTTTGAGGTGGAGTCGGGAGGAGGTGGCGAGGGCCTGGATGTGGGGCTTCAAGGAGAGGGAAGAGTCAAGGATAACCCTGAGGCACTTGGCGTGGGGGACTGGGGAGAGGGAGCAGTCGTTGGCGACAATGGATAGGTCAGGTAGTGAGGGGGAGCGTCTTGGGGGGAAGACTATGAACTCGGTTTTGTCCATGTTCAGCTTAAAGAAACGAGCAGAGAAGAAGGATGAGATGGCGGACAGGCAGTGTGGAATTTTGGATAGAAGGGAGGTGATGTCAGGACCAGACAGGTAGATTTGGGTGTCGTCAGTGTAGACGTGGTACTGGAGGCCATGGGACTCAATGAGTTGCCCTAGGCCGAGAGTGTAGATTGAGAACAGTAACGGTCCAAGAACTGAGCCCTGGGGTCCCCGACAGATAGGGGGTAGGGGGAGGAGGATGTGTGAGAGTGGGTGACTCTGAAGGTCCGGTCTGTTAAGTATGAGGAGATCCAAGAGAGGGCAAAGTCCGTGATGCCAAGAGATTCCAGAAACTGAAGTAGAAGGGAGTGGTCAACAGTGTCGAAGGACAGGTCGAGGACAGGTCGAGGAGGAGGAGAACAGAGTAGTGGCACTTGCTTTTGGCAGTCAGAAGGTCGTTGGTGACTTTGGTCAGGGCTGTTTCAGTGGAGTGGAGGGGTCGGAAGCAAGATTGCAGGCGGTCAAAGAGGGAGCAGGATTAGAGGTGAGAGGACAGCTCAGAGTGAACATGCTGTTCAAGTAGTTTAGAGGCGAAAGAGAGGAAAGATATAGGGAGGTAGTTGAAGACAGTTGTGGGGTCGAGGGAGGATTTTTTGAGGATGGGTGTGATCAAGGCATGTTTGAAGGCTGAGGGGAAGGTGCCAGTGGTAAGTGATAGGTTGAAAAGATGAGTTAGGGCTGGGATGATAATGAAGGTGAGGTTGGGAATGAGGTGGGATGGGAGTGGGTCGTGGGTGCTGGTGGTGAAGTGTGATTTTGACAGGAGGGAGGAGAGCTGGTCTTCAGTTATGGGGGGAAGCAGTTGATGGAAGGAGAGGGCAGTATAGGTGATAAGGAAGGCTGTGGGGACAGTGTATCAAAGCTGTCTCTGATTCTGTCAATCTTTTCTTTGAAGAAGGAGGCAAAGTCTTCATCAGAGATAAGGGGAGAGGGAGGGGGAGCAGGCGGGCAGAGTAAGGAATTTAAGGTTTTGAAGAGTTGTTTGGGATTGCGGGACAGGGAGGTTATTAGGGATAAGAAGAAGGTTTGTTTGGCAGTGGCAAGTGCAGTCTTGAAGTTGATGAGGGACTATTTAAACAGCGCAAAGTGCTCAGTGGAACGTGATTTTTTCCATCGCCTCTCGGCGACCCTGGATGTCCGTCTCAGGTCTTTAGTGAGGGTGGTGTGCCAGGGTTGCCTGTTAGTGCGTTGAGCGTAGTATGTGAGGGGGCGGCTAGATCGAGGGCCTTGGTTAATGTGGTGTTGTAGAGGGTGGTGGCAGTGTTCGTGTCATATATATAGATGTTATGTTGGAGAGAGGGAGAAGGGATTCTGAGAGTGAGTGTAGATCAATGTGTTTTAAGTTTCAGCGGGGATGATCAAGTTTGCGGAGAGGAGGTGATGTAGTAGGGGAGGTGAGAGAGGAGAAGGTCAGCAGATTGTGGTCAGACAGGGGGAGGGTTTAGTTTGTGAGGTTAGTAAGGGAGCAAAGACGGGTAAAGATGAGATCCAGCATGTGGCCATCTTTGTGGGTGGCAGAGGAGGACCATTGAGAGAGCCCGAAGGAGGAGGTCAGGGAAAGAAGTTGAGAGACGGTTGGGTGGCCAGTGTCAATAGGGATATTGAAATCGCCCATAATGATGGTGGGGATGTCCGTAGAGAGGATATGAAGCAGTCAGGTGGTGAAATGGTCAAGGAAGGTGGGGATGGATCCAGGGGGGCGGTAGATGATGGCTAGCTGGAGGTTACAAGGGAAGAAGATGCGGATAGAGTGGGCTTCGAAAGATGGGAGGGTAACAGAGGGGGGTAATGGAATAGGGGTGAAGGAGCAGGTGTCAGATAGGAGTATGCCGACACCTCCGCCATGTTTGTCAGAGGGGCGGGGAGTGTGGGAAAGATTGAATCCGCCGTAGGATAGTGCAGCAGGGGAGGCCGTGTTGGAGGGGGTGAGCCAGGTCTCTGTGATGCCAATGAATGAGAGTTTATTAGAAATAAAGAGTTCATGGATGTCTGGGAGTTTATTACAGATTGAGCGGGCATTCCAGAATGCGCCTGGCAGAGAGATTAGAGGAGCAGGGACTGGGGGGATGGGTCTAGGGTTGGTCAGGTTGTGAGGGGGGTTATGGTGAGGTTATGAGAGTTGGTGATGGTATGGGGGGGTAGGGTGTAGGTGACTGTGGGGATGTGGCGGGGGGGGCTGGGATTAGGAGAAATGTCGCCAGCGAGCAGGAGGAGCAGGGAGAGGGTTAGCAGGTGAGAGCAAGAGAGTTTACGTGGTGGGCGTGCCTGATTGGAGATGGAGGATTGAAAGTGAAGGAACAGTTCGGAGGAGTGGGTGAGGAGGTTAGGTAGGATGGAGGGTGAGAGAAGTACTTTGTTGCTGGGTGGAGGGATGAGCTGGGGTAGCAGGAAGTGGAGAAGGATGGGAGTGAGAATGCAAAGGAGGGGATACATTGTGGATGGTGAGCGGGGGATGGGAGTAGCATGGGTCAGCTGCAGCAGGAAGGAGAGCTGTAGTGGTGGGTGAGTAGTCAATAGTGAAGAGTAGTCCGGGGTTTACATAGTGAATACATAATTGCAGTACAAGTGAACAAATTACATATCTGTATGTTTGTCTTGTATGACTTACCCGATTCCTGCCCCGTTTAACTGCCTGGTGTAACTGCACTTGTACAGTCGGCACTTATGCAGTTGGCATAATTGCAAGACCCCGCATGATTGCACCCCTTAGGTGGCTCTACATAGATAGTGAGTTTCTACTTAGATCTGGGTCTATTAAACTGGTTAATCAATCAAAGAAACTCTGGACAGCAGGATGCAATAAATGCAATACAAATAAACCGTTCCTGGGCATCATGGGTCATAAACACTTCTGAAACAAAGATGACCTCTGAACATCCCACATCACACACAGTAAGATGATTTCAGTAAATTACATTAATAAAAGACAAGTATGTTGTTGATAGAAGTCACAGAATCATATACCTCTCATATGAGGAGAGACAGGCAGGAAAGCTGAGTGAATGGAAGTTACAGAATCATATACCTCTCATATGAGGAGAGACAGGCAGGAAAGCTGGGTGGATGGAAGTCACAGAATCATATACCATGTATAGCAGCACTATAGTGTATTGCGGTACATTACATTATACACTATATATAGCATAGCACTGTATAGTATGTATGGGGTACATTACAGCACATGTAAAATTAAGCCACATACAGACTGTAAAAGTAATATGGGTACATTACAGTACATTATAGCAGCATTATAGTATATGGCGTACATTACAGTACATGTATAGCACCACTAAGTATATGCGGTAATATTAAGTACATATATAGCAGCAATATAGTATATGGCGGTACATTACAGTACATGTATAGCACCTACAGTATATGCGGTACATTACAGTACATGTATAGCACGCTATAGTATATGGCGGTACATTACAGTACATGATAGCAGCGCTATGGTATATGGCGGTACATTACAGTACATGATAGCAGCGCTATTATATGGCGGTACATTACAGCACATGTTAGCAGCACTATAGTATATGGCAGTACATTACAGTACATGTATAGCAGCTATAGTATATGGCGGTACATTACAGTACATGTATAACAGCGCTATGGTATATGGTTTTACATTACAGTACATGTATAGCAATGCTATAGCATATGGCGGTACATTATAGTACATGTATAGCAGCACTATGGTATATGGAGGTATATTACAGTACATGTATAGCAATGCTATAGCATATGGCGGTACATTACAGTACATGTATAGCAGTGCTATGGTATATAGTGGTACATTACAGTACATGTATAGCAAGCGTTATGTATATGGCGGTACATTGAACACATGTATAGCAGCACTATAGTATATGGCGGGTACATTACAGTACATGTATAGCAGCACTATGATATATGGTGGTACATTACAACACATGTATAGCAGCACTATAGTATATGGCAGACATTACAGTACATGTATAGCAACTATAGTATATGGGTGGTACATTATAGTACGATGTATAGCAGCTATAGTATAGGCGGTACATTACAGTACATGTATAGCAGTGCTATGGTATATGGCAGTACATTAAAGTACATGTATAGCAGCGCTATAGTATATGGCGGTACATTAAGTACATGTATAACTGCGCTATGGTATATGGTGGTACATTACAGTACATGTATAGCAGCACTATAATATATGGTGGTACATTAAAGTACATGTACAGCAGCGCTATGGTATATGGCGGTACATTACAGTACCTGTATAACAGCGCTATGGTATATGGCGGTACATTACAGTACATGTATAGCAAGTACATTACAGTACATGTATGGTATATGGCGTTACATTACAGCACATGTATAGCAGCACTATAGTATATGGCGGTACGTTACAGTACATGTACAGCAGCGCTATGATATATGGCAGTACATTACAGTACATGTATAGCAGCACTATACTATATAGCGGTACATTACAGCACATGTATAGCAGCACTATAGTATATGGCAGAACATTACAGTACATGTATAGCAGCGCTATGTTATATGGCGGTACATTACAGTACCTGTATAGCAGCGCTATGGTATTTGGCTGTACATTACAGTGCATGTATACCAGCACTATAGTATATGGTGGTACATTACAGTACATGTATAGCAGCGCTATGGTACATGGCGGTACATTACAGTACATGTATAGCAGCGTTATAGTATATGCGGTACATTACAGTATATGTATAGCAGCGCTGTGGTATATTGTAATGGATGCCCTCCACTCCTTTCGTGTGGGCTGTCTTCTTAATTGTCTGACGCCAAATTGATGCTTTGTCTAAGTGTGTGCACGCCACCATAAGAACAACGCTGACAACAAGTCAAAGTAGAGCTTAATGACAAAGACCTTTATTAAGGGAGGGGTTAACAGTTTTATACGGCTCCTTAAAGGGATATTAAAAGGGGTGTTACTAGGGGTGATTGCATCATATTATGCTGAATCTACATTTTATTCTGAAAAACATTCAATGCATATAGTGTGTGTTAGTTAGTATTCTAGCCTTGGATTAGTACAGTCAGTCCGGTAACATCTTGATAAGAACTTCAGCACTGCTGCATAATCTTGAGACAGAAGAATTTCCAGAGGAAGGGAGGAAGGAGGGAGAAGAATAGGAGCAAAGGTTTAAACCTAACATGCTGTTAGTACACTGGAAGAATGATTTCTATAAGGGTTATATAGGTTATTAACTATTTATTGCCATGACATTCCCTCCTTTGGAGACATTCAAAATCTTACCCTAAATCTTTGCCCTAGGCGGCGGAGGGGGAAAAGGTAGAGTAAAGGGGAGGAGACTTCACCAACATTGAGACAAACCTTAATGTCGGAATCCCTTTGCAGTTGGCCTTAGCCGCACCCTAAACTGTCCCTACTCTACCTTCTAAGATGGGTCTCAAGTTCTTGTATTTCTCCAAGGGATCTTGCGGCAATGGCAATGGCATCATTCTCAGGCGTTTATTTCTCCTTCACCATCAGGGCCTTTGAGATCTGCATACATTGTTGTCACTGTCTCCTTCATGACGTGAGAGATCATCTTCTTGATGCAAGGTATTACACAGCATGAAATTAGAGCCATTACGAATAGAACACAAAGGATTATTATACCAAGTTTGATAAGTGCTCTCTGCCATCCATCCCACCACCCAAACCAAGTGTCCCATGGATCCTTAACACCAGAATTATGGGCTAATTCTTCTGACAGGTCTGTGAGTCCTTTTAGGGCTTTGGCTATGCTCCCATCTACCCTTGGTCAGGATCATGTGGTCTGGCAGGCTTCTACCCCATTTATCTTTGCATTCTTTTGCCTGGACTGGTCTATATCCCCCATATCTACTATATAATTGCCGTAGGCACGTTTGTGTCGAACCCCGGCACGCCGTGGCTTTGTCACTATGTGACGTCACCACGTGCGAGGCATTGCCCGCGTAGCGGGCATTGCGACCCCTCCCCGCTGTCATCCCGCTCCGGAGCAGCTGCTGTCAGCACATGCTGACACAGTGCTCCGGAGCCTGTGCCCCTGTGCCCCTGTCATCCCGCTCCGGAGCAGCTGCTGTCAGCACATGCTGACACAGTGCTCCGGAGCCTGTGCCCCTGTGACCATGTGCCCCTGTGATCCCGCTCCGGAGCAGCTGCTGTCAGCACATGCTGACACAGTGCTCCGGAGCCTGTGCCCCTGTGCCCCTGTCATCCCGCTCCGGAGCAGCTGCTGTCAGCACATGCTGACACAGTGCTCCGGAGCCTGTGCCCCTGTGCCCCTGTGCCCCAGTGCCCCAGTGCCCCTGTGCCCCAGTGCCCCAGTGCCCCTGTGCCCCAGTGCCCCTGTGCCCCTGTGCCCCAGTGCCCCTGTGCCTCTGTGCCCCAGTGCCCCTGTGCCCCTGTGCCTCTGTGATCCCGCTCCGGAGCAGCTGCTGTCAGCACATGCTGACACAGTGCTCCGGAGCCTGTGCCCCTGTGCCCCTGTGCCCCTGTGCCCCTGTGCCCCAGTGCCCCTGTGCCCCTGTGCCCCAGTGCCCCTGTGCCCCTGTGCCCCAGTGCCCCTGTGCGAGCACTTGCGGCGCGGTTGCGGTAATCCCCATAAGGATTACCGCAACCGCGCCGCATTGCGACTCGCTGGCTGAGTGCAAGCACTTGCGGCGCGGTTGCGGTAATCCCCATAAGGATTACCGCAACCGCGCCGCATTGCGACTCGCTGGCTGAGTGCGAGCACTTGCGGCGCGGTAGCGGTAATCCCCATAAGGATTACCGCAACCGCGCCGCAAGTGCAAGTTGCGGCGCGGTTGCGGTAATCCCCATAGAAAGTATAGGGGGACTTGCGGCAGGTGCGGCAAGTGCGGTTTTGCCGCACCTGCCGCAAGTCCACCTATACTTTGTATGGGGATTACCGCAACCGCGCCGCAGATGCGGTTTTTAAATAAAATAAAATAATCTTTATACAAATAAATTCAATTAAATTAACAAATAATAAATAAATTTAATAATAATAAAAATAGTAAAAAAAACAAAACAAAATAAATAATAAAATAAAAAATAAGAATAACAAAAAAAAAAAATAATAATATATTAAATTAAGATATTAATTACATTAAGTAATTAAAATATAATAAAATAAAATAATTTTCATTAAAATAAAAAATTTATATACAAAATAATATAATTAATAATATATAATATAAAATAAAAATGCAAATAATAATGATATTAATGCTATTAATACTGCTATTAATGCTACTAATAATGCTATTCAGGATATTATTAATGTTATTAATGCTAATAATAATGCTATTAATGCTAATAATACTGCTAATAATGCTATTAATACTGCTATTAATGCTACCAATAATGATATTAATGCTATTAATAATGTTATTAATGCTATTAATAATGCTATTAATGCTAATAATAATGCTATTAATGCTAATAATACTGCTAAATAATGCTATTAATACTGCTATTAATGCTATCAATAATGCTATTAATGCTATTATTAATGTTATTAATGCTATTAATGCTATTAATAATGCTATTAATGCTAATAATAATGCTATTAATGCTATTAATAATGTTATTAATGCTATTATTAATGCTAATAATGCTATTAATACTGCTATTACTGCTAATAATAATGCTATTGCTTATATTATTGCTATTGATGATGCCATTATTATTTAAAAATCTTTAAAAAAACAATAAACATATTTTAGAGACCCGATGCATTTGCATCAGGCTAACAGCTATCTACTATATAATTGCCGTAGGCACTTCCGTGTCGGACCCCGGCAAAGACCGTGGCTATGTCACTCTGTGACGTCACCACGGCGAAGCATTGGCCGCGTAGCGGCCAATGCGAGTCGTTGACCTGCGCGAGCAATGGCCGCGAGGCCATTGCTCGCGCAGGCTGAGTACGAGCAATGGCCGCGAAGCGGCCATTGCGAGTCGCTGGCCGAAAATAGAACCAGAGGCTCGGCCACAAAGCTAGCGATCTCCCGCTCAGGTAGCGCGAGCAATGGCCGCCAGGCCATTGCGAGTCGCTGGCTGAGTGCGAGCACTTGCGGCGCGGTTGCGGTAATCCCAATAAGGATTACCGCAACCGCGCCGCATTGCGAGTCGCTGGCTGAGTGCGAGCACTTGCGGTGCCGTAGCGGTAATCCCCATAAGGATTACCGCAACCGCGCCGCAAGTGCAAGTTGCGGCGCAGTTGCGGTAAGCCCCATAGAAAGTATAGGGGGACTTGCGGCAGGTGCGGCAAGTGCGGTTTTGCCGCACCTGCCGCAAGTCCCCCTATACTTTGTATGGGGATTACCGCAACCGCGCCGCAGATGCGTTTTTTAAATAAAAAAATAATCTTAATACAAATAAATTCACTTAAAATAACAAATAATAAATAAATGTAATAATAATAAAAATAGTAAAAAAACAAAACAAAATAAATAATAAAATAAAAAATAGCTATCTACTATAATCAAATTAATGCACGGTCTAGAATCCCGATGCATTTGCATCGGGCTCACAGCTAGTTACCTATAACTGTTGTAGATCTCGTGTCATGTGCATCTGTTTACTATGGTGTAGAAGTCAAACTGATATGTGACCCTTGTAGCTGTGCTACTAACATGACCTCCCGTATGATCTCCCATATTCTCTTGTGACCTGCTCTCCCCTGCTTTATACTGAGTGTGTATATCAGGATTAAGGAGCAAAACAACCATTTTTGGCTTCTGGATCTGGTGCCTTCTTGCAGTGGGATGTATGGATCCAAGTAGGCCTTCCTTCAACCTATACAGCCATAGAGGTGACCAGCAGGACTTGGAAGGGGCCGTCATATCTGGGATCAAGAGCACGTCTACTGAATTTTTTGATGAGAACCCAATCTCCTGGCTGGATCAGATGTGTTCCTTCCAAGCTTTGAGGATCTGGGAGAGAGGAAAAAACTCGAGAATGTATTTTAGTCAAATGCTTTGTTAATTCTGTAACAAACATAGTCAAACTGTCATACTGTATGGTCAACTGTTGGGGGAAATACAACCCTAATCTGGGGGCACTTCCGAACAGAATTTCATAGGGACTTAGCTTAGTTGCACTAGCTGGGCTGTGCCTGACACTGAACAATGTGAGGGGAAGACTTTCATGCTACGGCTTCCCCGTTTCCTGCACTGCTTTCAGCATTTTTTCCTTTAATACCCAGTTTCCTATCTCAACCCTTCCTGGATTTTTGGGATGATACAGAGTATGAAGAGCTAACTCTGTCCTCAGGGCCTGCCATATCTCTTTGATCAGATTGGCTGTAAATGCTAGAACTTGGTCACTCTCTATGGTTTCTGGGACTCCATATCTGCACACTATCTCTGAGAGGAGTTTCGTTTTTTGCAGTGGTTTTAGCAGATTGGTTCTTCACAGGGAAAGCATCTGGCCATCCAGAGAATATGTCCACGACTACCAGTGCATATTCAAATCCTCCTGAGGATGGCATCTGAATGTGGTCAATCTGTATGCATTGGAAGGGGTAAAAGGCTCTAGGTGTACACTTCTGTGGAGTTTTCTCTGTTTTTCTTGGGTTACACCGGGCACAGACTAGGCATCTTCTGGTGTAATTTGCTGCCATTGTTGAAAAGCCAGGTGCGTGGTAGTACTGTCTCACAAGATTGTGCATCTTCATTTTTGATTGATGGGTGGGGCTATGGGCCCATCTGGCAATCATTGGGTAGAGGGCTCGTGGGAGGCATGGTTTTCCTTTCAGGAGTATCAGATGCTTCTTATCTTGCACAGCTCCATCTTGGATCCATTTTTCCTTCTCTTCATTGGATGCTTGCTTCTGCAGGGTCAGGACCATGTTCTCCCAGGATTGTTCGTCCGTCTTCTTCTTGTCCGGATCTTCTTCATGTCCTGAGTCGTCTTCTTGTCCTGAGTCTTCTTCTTGTCCTAATCTTCTTCTTGTCCTGAGTCTTCTTCTTGTCCTGAGTCTGTCAAGAGATACGAGTTGGAGGGTTCTGTGATGAGTGGCTTCACTGCTGCTTCCTTAGCTGCCCTGTCAGCCAAGTCATTCCCCACCGCTTCTCTTGAGGTCCCTCCAGTGTGTGCCTTTACCTTAAGTACCGCGACTCTTTCTGGCATCAGCAAGGACTCCAGCAATTCCTTCACCGCTCTATGGTGGCGTATTGGAGTTCCGTTGGCTGTAATGAAGTCTCTCGCCCTCCAGATAGGCCCGTAGGCATGGCAGATGCCAAATCCATAGCGGGAATCGGTATAAATGTTCGCTTTCTTCTGGGTTGCCATCTTGCAACCTTCGGTCAATGCAGCCAATTCTGCTTCCTGTGCAGACATGGACGTGGGTAGTGGTTTGGCCATCAATACAGTATCTTCCATGACCATCGCCATACCCATGTGAAACTGTCCTTCTTGGTCCGCATATCTTAATCCATCCATGAAGAGAGTCAAATCTGGGTCTTCCAGCGGCGTATCTGCGACTATGTCAAATCCGGAGGTTTCTTGTCTCATAAGCGCCAGACATTCGTGCTGAGTCATTTTAAAGTCAGCTTCCTCTTCCACCAAAGTGTCAGAGATGTCACATTCCTCCCTTGGAAGAAGGAGGAGAGTTGCAGGGTTCAGGACATCACACCTGCAGATTGTCACGTTATCTGGGAGTAGAAGGGAACATTGTAGCCGTAGGTGACATGCAGCAGAGAGATGTTTAGTTTGGTTCTGGGCCAGAATGGCAATGATATCATGTGGAGCCTTCACCTTCAGACAGTGGCCCAGAATAACATCAGCAGTCTTATCCAGCAGTAGGTGTGTAGCAAAGACAGATCTCATGCACGAAGGTGCGCCACAGGCAACTGGGTACAGTCTAGCAGAGTAGTATCCCAGTGGGCGCAGTCTTCCCCCATGGAACTGTGTTAGGACTCCAGTGGCATGTCCTTTCTTCTCCATTACAAACAGGCAGAAGGGTTTCTTGTAGCCGGGGAGTCCAAGGGCAGGAGAGCATATGATGGCATCCTTCAGCGTGTAGAATCCATCAATGGCTTCAGTGTGTGGGGGTTGGGCACAATCGGAGTATCCAAGACTGTGGCTTCATTCACTGCTCGTAGATCTTGCACCAAGTGAATCTTGGGAGGTTGTCCCTTTGGCGTTTTCTTCTTGACTGGAAACAGTGGGGTGTTGCATGGTGACTTGGTTGGGATGACTTCTCCATTCTTGACGTAGGGCGTCAGTTGTTGTGTGATAGTATTTGATTGGGCAATTGAAAGAGGGTACTGGGGCTTACGGGGTAAGCGGGCTCCTGGTTTAAGCTGGACTTCCACTGGCTGGACTAGGAGCCTTCCTATATCTTCAGGGCCTTGGGCCCACAGGATGTCTGGTATCTGGTAAAGCCAGTCTGCTTCCGTAGGTTGCATTGTCTCAGCAAAGTGAAAGAGGCCGAAAACCAATGAAACTTCTTCCTGGCCCAGTGCAGTAGAAAGTATAACAGTACCATTTTCCTGAAAGGAGATGTTGGCGTGTAACTTCGTCAGTAAGTCAGTTCCCAGTAGATTCACTGGACAGGGGTTGGACACCACCAATCAAGACAACATGCTCTGTGTGGGTTGCAGGCTGACACGCAATGGGTGGGTCATAGGGGTATACTGGATGACTCCATCAACACACACACATGGGATGGTTTCTTCTGTGAGGCAGTCTGAGTCAGGTAAGTCAGCAAATCTTATCACGCTTCTGGCTGCACCGGTATCCACTAAGAAGGAGATGGATCTTCCTTCTACCTCCATACATACAGTAGGAGTCGGTCCGCAAGCTTATCTCTTGGCTTTGCAGAGCATATTGTAAGTTGGTGGATCTGGCTTGCCTATGTCCTATAGCTGGGTGGAGGGGGTGGGTGGCGGTTGAGGGAAATCCTATTCCTCCTTATGTGGCCTATCTTCCCACAATCGTAACAGGTGACTCCACTTCTTAGTCCTCCCTAGTGATGGGCGAATCCTAAATTACTCGGAATCGCTTGACTCTAGCGAGTCCGAGCACAGGACTCGCTACTCGTTGCGAGTCTAGCGAGTCCAATGTTAATGAATGGGGAAGCGAGTAATAGCGAGTAGTGTGTGATTTACAAATCGCAGATGTGTCTCGGAAGCTTCAGCCTGAAGCAATCCTAGTTTTGTCATTTATTTGCATTGCTCGTTTACTTTGTAAGGAATCGCTGGGAAACTCGCACAGATAAGAGTCCTGTCTGCTCAGTGTGCTGGCTGCCAGCTCCAGGGTCCTAGAGCCACCTGCTGCCTGATGTAGCAGAGCTGAGATTGTTCTCAGTCTGCTCATTCCCTGTGTACAGACATGAATGTCTGTGCACAGAGATGATGTAGCAGAGCTGAGATTGTTCTCAGTCTGCTCATTCCCTGTGCATAGACATCTATATCTATGCACAGGGGATGTAGCAGAGAGGACATCGCGTTTTGGACTGCGTCGGACGAAAGAGGATTTTTTTAATTAAAGATGGAGTCCCTAATGGCTTTTTTTTTTATTTCTAATAAAAAATTTTCTTTGTGTTGTGTTTTTTTAAAACAATTTAATAGAAATTCATGGCAGTCAAGTCTAATATTGGCATAAATAAACTGGTCAGACTTGACATGGGAGCGCTCCCTGATGAAGTCATCTATGATGACGAAATGCATTGGGTGACCCTCCTCCTCCGCCCACTCAGCTGAAACTTTGCAGGGTATGATTTGATTCATTGCTTGTCTATATGTAAGTGATTTGTCTGTGCACCATCATTCCTCTGTTCCCCTCCTAACAGTCTTGGAGGGCTGAACGAGGAGCATTGATTGTGGATGTTTGTAACTCCCTAGCACAGGGAGTTCCCTAATCCTCTTGTCTTGCTGTTTATTACTGGGCCTGACTTTCCATGACATTTATATTATTCTTGATACTGTTGTGATTCAAGCATTATTCATGACCTTGCTGTAGTGGGCGGTTTGTTTAGCTCTGCAAGGGGCTTTTTAATTGTTTTTAAATTGCACTCTCATTGTCTGTTTGTCGTTTTTTTGTAATAAAGATTCATGATTGTTATATTATAACCGGTGATCGCCTATTTATACTGGTCAGCTTTCCTCTTGTCCTTATGATTAATATTGGCGTGACCGCCATAAATTTCGGGCTTAGGGCCAGCTGATAATACAAAGCTGGCCCTAACCTCTTTATTACCCAGCTTGCCACCGCTCCCAGGGTCGCTGGATGAGCGGGGTTCAGCGCCAGAGGATGGCGCTTCAATGAACGCGCCATCTTCTGGGGCGGCTGCGGGCTGCAATTTGCAGCGGGGGGTGCCCAGAAAGCTTGGGCATCCCTGCGCTGCGGATTCCAGCCCCCAGCTGCTTAGCTGTACCTGGCTAGACATAGAAATTGCGAGGAGCCCCACGCATTTTTTTTTAATTATTTCATGAAATTCTGAGATTCTGACTCTGACTCTGACTCTGAGACTCTGACTCTGAAATTCATGAAATAATAAAAAAAAAAATGCGTGGGCTCCGCGCAATTTCTATGTCTAGCCAGGTACAGCTAAGCAGCTGGGGGCTGGAATCCGCAGCGCAGGGATGCCCAAGCTTTCTGGGCACCCCCCGCTGCAAATTGCAGCCCGCAGCCGCCCCAGAAGATGGCGCGTTCATTGAAGCGCCATCCTCTGGCGCTGAACCCCGCTCTTCCAGCGGCCCTGGTGGCGGTAGCACGCTGGGTAATAAAGGGGTTAATACCAGCTTTGTTATACAAGCTGGTATTAAGCCCGAGATTCTTAATGTCAGGCCACGTTTGACCCAGCCACTAAGAATCTCCAATAAAAGGTTAAAAAAACACAACACAGAGAAAATGTTTTATTAGAAATTAAAAAAAAAGCCATTAGGGACTCCATCTTTAATTAAAAAAATCCTCTTCTGTCCGACGCAGTCCAAAACGCAATGTCCTCTCTGCTACATCCCCTGTGCATAAATATAGATGTCTATGCACAGGGATGAGCAGACTGAGAACAATCTCAGCACTGCTACATCATCTCTGTGAGCAGGCGGGCCCTAGGACCCTGGAGCTGCACAGAGAAGACAGGTGGACTCGGCTCGCAAAGAAACAGCAGTTATTTGCGAGCTTCCCTGCTATCACTGGCACAGTAGCCGAGTCTAATGCAAACAATGGCAATCCTAGTTTTGTCAGCGTTTCTGACAAAACTAGGATTGATATTGATTTGCATTGGACTCGTGCGAGTAATCACTGGGAAACTCGCAGAGTACCGAGTCCTGCGAGTCCCTTACTACTCGCCGAGTAACGAGTCCTACCTTGTAGATTCGCCCATCCCTAGTCCTCCCCTGTTTTCTAGGTTCTGCGACACCATAAGATTACGGTCCCGGAGAGGTTTTGAAGGCCTGTTCATTTCTATGCACCTTGCCACCTGAAATATAATATCTGGGTCCAATCGTCTGTATTCAGGTCTCGTCGTCTGGACCTGCGTCTGTACGGGTTCAAGAAGACCTTGGACGAAGACTTGTATCCATATCTGGCTATGGGACTTCTCATGGTGATCAAATTCCAGATCTGTGAACATCTGATTCAGCCCGTAGTAAAACTTCTCTACACCTTCTCCTGTTTCTGCAGAGCCACCTTCTTCCAGAGCCGGTCCCGCAGCTCGTTGACACGCTTGTCTATGGCGACCACCTTGGAGTTGCGCTTCTTCAGGCTCTCCCACTGTTGCTGCAGTTTGGCATTCTGCTCCTGATTCAGCTTGTTCCTCAACTGAAGCTCTTTGTAGAGACGGTCGAGTTCAGCGACAGCAGACTGGTTGTCGTGATAGCCCTCGATACGTCCGTTCTTCAGCATTTCCAGCTGGCGACTCATTTCTTCCACTTTGGTCACCATCAATTCTTTCTGCTTCTTTCGGAACATGTTATTCATCTGTTCGATTTCCTCAACTAGCCTGTCATTGCTGAGCCTCTTCTGCTCCACGTGGCCCTTCAGGGCCTGCGCTTTCTTCAGCTTTGCCTCCTGATTTTCTGCAATCTCCCGCAGACGTTTCAGCTTTTCCTGCTCACTGGCCTGCTGCTGCTGACGCTGGTCCTGCTGCTTCAGGTACTTCAAGCGCTACTCCTTTGTAGCCAGCATTAGCTGCTGGTACTATAGGGCGAATCCTGAAATACTCGGAATCGCTGGACTCTAATGAGTCCGGGTCCGAGACTCGGTACTCATTGCGAGTCCAGCGAGTCCGAGTAGTAACCTGTACTTTTGCAGTGTATCTATACAGATACACTACAAAAGTACCCTAAAAGTTAATCTAAGGGGTTAAAAACAATAAACATTAATACTCACCTCCTGTACTCCTGTACCTTATGTACCGGGACCGGTACCGAAGACCTCTGGCTGTTACAGGACCTCCGAGACCACCGGGAGAAGATGGGGAAAAGGACCTTGCAGTTTAGCCAATCAGCATTTAGCTAGCGGTCACATGGGTTGTGACACGGCTGCACTGCTGTCACATGACAAACCCATGTGACCGCTAGCCGAATGCTGATTGGCTGAACTGCAAGATCCTTTTCCCCATCTTCTCCCGGTGATCTCGGAGGTCCTGTAACAGCCGGAGGTCTTCGGTAGCGTTCCCGGTAGAGGAGTACAGAAGGTGAGTATTAATGTTTATTGTTTTTAACCCCTTAGATTAACTTTTACAGTACTTTTGTAGTGTATCTGTATAGATACACTGCAAAAGTACAGGGACTCGCTACCCCCGAGTAATTCCTGAGGAAACTCGGCGAGTAGCGATTCCCCCGAGTCCGCTACTATTCGGGCGAGTCCCGAATAGTAGCGAGCAATTCGCCCATCCCTAGCTGCTGGGCCTCGATCTGCTGCTGTTGTCTCGCCGCCATCTCCTGCAATTCAGCCAGAGTCATGTCCATTCTGTGTCCATTCACCCCATTTTCAATCCTCCGCTCAGCAGGTACTTTCACCCCATTTCGTTTCACATTGGGATCATGGGCTCTTTGTAGATTTCCGGGCTCTCTGGAGGACTGGCGCTCGTGGCGCAGGTAGAAGCCAATCCCATAAGATCTTCCCCATGAGGCAGCGTGAGTCTTATGAATCTGGCTTATCTACCGATAAAAGGGCATAGGTTGCTTGTCAGGGTGTGGTAAGGTGTTCAACAATGTGGCAGCTTCCTGAGGCTTCCAGGAGACATATCTGCCTTCGCCTAGTACAGGAAACATGCTGTGGAGTGTCTTCATACTGTGCCAATCGGTGTGATTGATCTGAGCCATGCGTAGAGCTGCCTGTTGTGGCCTACGTACCCCCGTACATTGATAAGGTCTGTCTCCCACCTCCACTATCCTGGAGTGTGCTGTGCCAGGGAAGTAGACTGTAGCCGGTGATGTGTCTGCTCGTCTCCACCTGCTGCTCCGAATTGTAACAGTTCTGTCTTCATTAAAGGCACGCCTCTATGATTTCCTAGTGATGAGAGGGGATCCATTAAGGCTGGGGAGAGATACTGTGGAATTTTTGGCCTAGCTCCAGGCCCAACTGAGAAATTATCCTGTCCCCCTGCCATCTGGTATTCTTCTTCGGCAGCCTCCCCCTCTCCTACTTGTTATCACTTCCTTCCACTCCTTCTCATCTAAGCGTCCTCCATGGGTTGTGGATACCCTAGTTTTAAGAGGACCTTCATATTTTTCACATACTTCTTCCATTTCACATACTTCTTCCCTTTCCTTGTCTGCCACCAGGTCTTTTGGGGGTAACTTGCTGAGGCTTTGACTGATTAACACCCATAATATAGCTTAAACCCAAGTCTCTATGCTTCTATCTTGGCTATGGCTGCCCACCCCTCAAGGTCACCACTGTCAGCAGGGTTGTATAAAGGGGAGTCAACTAGGATACCTTCAGTGAGCTGGGCATGAATGTTTATTCTGAACACTCTAAACCTTGGGGGGGGGAGGGGAAGAGAGGTGAAATTGGTCTGTAACCAAGTCAGCAGAAATAGCAAGCTTCACACCTTGCTTACACTGTGTGCACGTTATATAAACTAGACAGTGGTGTTAGGAAGGCAGTTAGTCAGAGGACGAACTGGTTGCGTCACTGGAGTCAGTCAGTCAGAGTCAGTCTGAGGACTAGAACTGGAATGATTGTCACAAAACAGATAAAACATCAAACTGTGTCGGCCCCCTTTACACCTCAGTGGGGCAACAACTGGATCATATAACTTTCTTGCTTATACTTCTTGCAACAAGTCCCCTTGCGGATTGACTATCGTTAGCTGGGCATGTATATTTTGTCTGAACACCTTGAGAGCTGGAGAAGTGCCAGGGATTGCTATATAACCAGTTTCTTCACGTGCATATGGCACATCAGTAACAAGTTTTATTATCCAGCCAGTGGGCATAATTGCTAGCTTTATACCTTGTCTGCACAAGAGGCATTGGAGAGACGGAACAATATCATCACTACAATCAATTTAAGTAAATTACGTACTCATCCACCACCACAGCCAGGACTACTAACACTACACTCTGTCCTTAGCTTGCGCACACGGGGTGGGAAAACCATCAGCCGTATCAGAGGCTGGAACCAGTAGTGAAATAAACCATCAGCCCCCCTTCTCAGGGGCCGGAAAACCATCAACCCTATTAGGGGTCGACAAACCAGGGAAACAGAACCTCCCCTCTCAGTCCGTCTCTCGGTGCCTTTCTCTCTTTCTCTGTACTGAGCAATGATAGCACAAACATACACACAGACAAACTCAGGAACGGGTTGCAAGAAAACAAATAAGGCAGACAATTAAGGAAATCACAGGACCGGGTTGCAAGGGCTAGGACTTCTCAGATCCAGTCATCTATGTCCGAATCTGACAGCCAGCTACCTCCATTCCTGCATGGAGACAAAGGAGGGTTTTAGGTAAGATAAATAATTTTCTTACCTCTATGTAGCCTGCAGGTCTACCCCTCATGTATGATCCATCCTGGGAATAGAGGTTCAGGTGTGGCTGTCTTCCACTAGACGTCTCGTCCTAGCTCCACGCTGGTGCGCCAACTATAATGGATGCCCTCCACACCCTTCAGGTGGGATGTCCTCTTAATTGTCTGCCGCCAAATTGATGCTTTGTCTAAGTGTGTGCACGCCACCGTAAGAACCACGCTGACAACAAGTCAAAGTAGAGCTTAATGACAAAGACCTTTATTAAGGGAGGGGTTAACAGTTTTATACGGCTCCTTAAAGGGATATTAAAAGGGGTGTTACTAGAGGTGATTGCATCATATTATGCTGAATTTACATTTTATTCTGAAAAACATTCAATGCATATACTATAGTGTGTGTTAGTTAGCTTTCTAGCCTTGGATTATTACAGTCAGTCCGGTAACATCTTGATAAGAACTTCAGCACTGCTACATAATCTTGAGACAGAAGAATTTCCAGAGGAGGGGAGGAAGGAGGGAGAAGAATAGGAGCAAAGGTTTAAACCTAACATGCTGTTAGTACACTGGAAGATTTCTGAATGACTTCTATAAGAGTTATATAGGTTATTAACTATTTATTGCCATGGCAATATGGCAGTACATTACAGTACATGTATAGCAGCACTATAGTATATGGCGGTACATTACAGTACATGTATAGCAGCGCTATGGTATATGGTGGTACATTACAGTACATGTATAGCAGCGTTATAGTATATGGCGGTACATACAGTACATGTATAGTAGTGCTATGGTATATGGCGATACATTACAGTACATGTATAGCAGCATTATAGTATACTAGATGATGGCCCGATTCTAACGCATCAGGTAGTCTAGAATATGTATGTTGTTTATTTATGAAGATTTAACAATAATTCAAGGAGTACACAATATGTATCTACCACCTACCTATGTGTCTATCCTCTATGCATTTTTTGGATATTTTATCCTTATAAACTAAGGTTCTTGGTACACATATTGGCCAATACCTGTTTGCCCATCATCCAGCTTCAAGGTGATTTTAGATCTGATGGGTCCCTATCCTACCTTGTCACTCTTTCCTTGGGCTCAGCTAAGCCTCCAATTTTTACTATTTCTCAGTGGGAGGACTCCCTTAAATCAAAGAAACAATGAGACATCATATACAGCGCTAACCACTGAGCCACCTAAACAATGAGCCACCATATACAGTGCTAACCACTGAGCCACCATATACAGTGCTATCCACTGAGCCCACATATACTCTGCTAACCACTGAGCCACCATACAATGTTAACCACTGAGCCACCATACAATGCTAACCACTGAGCCACCTAAATAATGAGACATCATATGCAGTGCTAACCACTGAGCCACCTAAACAATTAAACATCATATACAGTGCTAACCACTGAGCCACCATACAATGCTAACCACTGAGCCACCATACAATGCTAACCACTGAGCCACCATATACAGTGCTAACCACTGAGCCACCATACAATACTAACCACTGAGCCACCATACAATGCTAACCACAGAGTCACCATATACAGTGCTAACCACTGAGCCACCATTCAATGCTAACCATTGAGCCACCATACAATGCTAACCACTGAGCCACCAAACAATGCTAACTACTGAGCCACCATAAAATGCTAACCACTGAGCCACCATACAATGCTAACCACTGAGCCACCATACAGTGCTAACCACTGAGCCACCATAAAGTGCTAACCACTGAGACACCATACAATGCTAACCACTGAGCCACCATACAATGCTAACCACTGAGCCACCATACAATGCTAACCACTGAGCCACCATATACTGTGCTAACCACTGAGCCACCTAAACACTGAGCCATCATATACAGTGCTAACCACTGAGCTACCTAAACACCGAGCCACCATACACTGCTGAGTACAGTGTATTTGAAATATGGCGCCATTGCGCGCGCCGCTATTCTGATTGGTCGGCAGTGAACGCGGCGACCAATGAGAGAAGCGGCGAGCAGTTTAAATGCAGCTCCTATGATTGGTAGTCATGTTCAGCGCCCACCAGTCAGAATAGCGGCGCGCGCTATGGTGCCATATTTCAAATACACTATACTCAGTGTATTTCTATACACTGAGTATAGTGTATTTGAAATATGGCGCCATGGCGCGCGCCACTATTCTGATTGGTCGGCGCTGAACACGGGCGGCCAATCAGCATAGCGGCGCCCGCAATGGCTCCATGTGTAAAATCCACCCATTACTTCAGATTTTACACATGGCGCCGTGGCGAGCGCTGCTATGCTGATTGGCTGCCCGCGTTCAGTGCCGACCAATCAGAATAGCGGCGTGCGCCATGGCGCCATATTTCAAATACACTGAGTATAGTGTATTTGAAATATGGCGCCATAGCATGCGCCACTATTCTGATTGGTCGCCGCATTCACCGCCGACCAATCAGAATAGCGGTGCGCGCCATGGCGCCATATTTCAAATACTCTATAGTCTGTGTATTTGAAATATGGCGCGCGCCGCTATTCTGATTGGTTGGCGCTGAACGCGGGCGGCCAATCAGCATAGCGGCGTTCGCCACAGCGCCATGTGTAAAATCCACCCATTGCTTCAGATTTTACAGATGGCGCCGTGGCGAGTGACCCTATACTGATTGGCAGCCCGCGTTCAGCGCCGACCAATCAGAATAGCGGCGCGCGCCATGGCACCATATTCAAATACACTGTGTATAGTGTATTTGAAATATGGCGCCATAGCACATGCCGCTATTCTGCTTGGCTGCCCGCATTCAGCGCCGACCAATCAGAATAGCGGTGCGCGCCATATTTCAAATTCACTATACTCAGTGTATTTGAAATATGGCGCCATGGCGCGCACCGCTATTCTGATTGGTCAGCGCTGAACACGCGCGGCCAATCAGCATAGCGGCGCTCGCCACGGTGCCATGTGTAAAATCCACACATTACTTCAGATTTTACACATGGCGCCATGGCGAGCGCCGCTATGCTGATTGGCCGCCCGCGTTCAACGCCGACCAATCAGAATAGCAGCACGCGCCATGGCGCCATATTTCAAATACACTGCATATAGTGTATTTGAAATATGGCGCCATAGCGTGTGCCGCTATTCTCATTGGTCGCCCGTGTTCAGCGCCGACCAATCAGAACAGCGGCGCGTGCCACGGCGCCATATTTCAAATACACTATACTCAGTGTATTTGAAAAATGGTGCCATGGCGCGCGCCACTATTCTGATTGGTCAGTGCTGAGCGTGGATGGCCAATCAGCATAGCGGCGCTCGACACGGCACCATGTGTAAAATCCACCCATTACTTCAGATTTTACACATGACGCCATGGCGCGCACCGCTATTCTGATTGGTCGCCCACATTCTGCGCCGACCAATCAGGATAGCGGCGCGCGCCATGGCGCCATATTTCAAATACACTGAATACAGTGTATTTGAAATATGGCGCCATAGCTCGCCCCGCTATGCTGATTGGCCGCCCGCGTTCAGGACCGACTAATCAGAATAGCGGCGCGCACCATATTTTAAATACACTATACTTAGTGTATTTGAAATATGGCGCCATGGTGCGTGCTGCTATTCTGATTGGTCGGCGCTGATCGCGGGCGGCCAATCAGCATAGCGGCGCTCGCCACGGCGCCATGTGTAAAATCTGAAGTCATGGGTGGATTTTACACATGGCGCCATGGCGCGCGCCGCTATGCTGATTGGTCACCCGCGTTCAGCACCGACCAATCAGAATAGCGGCGCGTGCTATGGCGCTATGGTGGCCGCGGCGACCAATCAGAAGAGTACTGCGGCTTGGCTCGCGGTTTGAATGCCGCGAAGGCCACCACCGCTGCGAGAAGCCTGGAGATGACCAGCTGACGCCAGTCATCTCCCGGCTAGCTCGCCGCTGACCGGAGTTTACACCGGAGCTCAGCCGCGGCTACTGGGGCACAGAGGTAAGTGGCTCGCCAGCCAGGAAATTAGATCCTGCTGAGATCATTCTGAGATCATTACCAGCGAGAGTGCAGAGCAGTCCAGGGCTCTGTGTGTATGATGGGAACATGCTAACTCCATGCCGGGGTCTAGGACCGAGGTCGTGATAGTTCCTGGAGTGGGGAAGCCGGGGCTGAACCCAGTGGAGACTGGGGTGAAACACGTCCCGGAAAGGATCCCTTGGGGGACGCTTGGTGGACCCGTGACACAGGTAGCGAGACCCGGATCCGTGCCCGGTAAGACAGCAGTTCCCGTGTGACGGAGTGAGCTGTGTGTAAAACATGCCAGGCGAGCGTAGTCACCATTTGGTCCGACTAGTTAGTCAGTGAAGGACATGTTGAACCATATAAGTATTGTATGGCTTTTTAAAAAGACCCAGCGAGTGAATGTAGCCCTATAGGGGCAGATGTATGAAGTGTGCCAGGCGGGCATAGACCGCCCTTGGGACCGACTCAGTGTAGTCAGTTAAAGGTCCTGATGAACCGGAATGTATGTAGCTCTTCGGAAGGCGAATGTATGTAGCCCTTCAGGAGGCGAATGTATGTAGCCCTTCGGGAGGTGATTGTATGTAGCCCTTCGGGAGGCAATTTCATGAAGTGTGCCAGGCGGGCATAGACCGCGTTTGGGTCAGACTCAGAGTAGTCAGTTAAAGGACCTGATGAACCGGAATGTATGTATGTACTAGAGGTCAGATGCAGGGGTTAATAGGGCTCCTATAGTAGGGTAACGGATGGTTGTCCCGGATACTAAGGTTTGCCAATCCCTGTTCTGAACCCAGATGTGCCACAGTCAATGGATGTCTATATAATGGGCTGTGAGCGTGTGAATCCATGGTGGCTTATAGGATGGATCACATATTGTATGTAAGAACCCTGTCAGGCTGGAGTCCTGATTCCAGGGTATTATGAAGCTGGGGAAATAAAGCCAGGTGGCTGGTTCCGCCATTGGGACCCATAGGGCCCATTGATATGGTAACTGATGTATTGTTAAATGTATGTGAAATGTAGAGAGAGGCCGGAGGCCGTAGCCACCATGGGAGCGGTTGTTAGAGCTCCAATGGGGACAGAGAGGTGGTTACAGGTCCCGGGTTGCTATAATCGTTATGTGCAATATAAGTGTTATGTAATGTTATATGTAAATGTATGATGTATTTATGTATGGTGTTTATAATCAATGTGCAATGTGTCAAATATGCAACCCGGGTTATGATTTTAATATGTGAAAAATAAACGGGTAGACATTGGTTAAATTATAAACACGTGTTTTTGTCGTTATGCAAGCGGGTTCCCCGGGTGCTACCTCACAATATATATATATACTAGCTGTGAGCCCGATGCGATTGCATCGGGATTCTAGAATCGGTGTATAGTTTATTAAATTAGAGTTTTAACTAATAATCCAATTATTCCATGATATCTTTCCATCAACTACATATGTTTGCATAGTAGATATCATTTGTGGACAATTGAAGTATTATGTTGTAAGGGTCTTAGAACACAAAGTAGCAATATGTGTTAATTTCTCAAAGTTTCTTTCAAAAATTAATATTAGTATTCTGTCTATTGGCCAGTTTGTGTCAGCCCACCAATCGCGTCAAGATGCCCTTACACCTGATGGGTCCCTACTCTAACTAAATCCGAATTAATAAAATTTTAAGTCAGCATTTTTCTTAGATTTTTGTAAGGATTTTGATTAAAATAAAAAACTTTTAAAATTTGATACAGAAGTAGTTACCGGCGACAGACTTGCAGCAATTTCCGTGCAATGCCTAAAAAAATTGTAGTTAACGTGCGGTAAATGGAGCGAACGTGGCTTTGGCAGGTGCAGCAAATGCAGCCACTAACAAACCACAGGTGACTGCAGTTGATGTGACTGACACTGTCGCAACTACGTTGTCTGCACACACCGCAAGTAAACTACACATTGCATACATGCAATCATGGAAATTACATTAAGTTTGTAGTTGGTTAGTACTTTGTGATGAACACTTAAAATGTAGTATATTCCTCAAAAATGTACAAAAATCTGAAAAAAATACCGTGGTAAAATCCAAATGAGAATTTAGGTTTGTCCCTATCTATCTAAATGTGGAGAACACACCTTGCAAATGAGATGTGTTTGAACAGCCGTCCCACCCGTCTCTCAGCTGTTCACAAAAACCTCTCCCTATGCAAAAAGAGAAAAAAAATTCTCAGCACCTATAGTGCTGGAATTTAAAACAGTGGTTTCTATCATCCATTGCAGACATTTGGATGATACACATCTCTCATGGGGTCATTCCATGTCAAGTGAACCAATGATTATTACCTCTATATTTTTAATTCTTTTGAGATTTTGTTATTTGATAATAGCATGTCAGACAATGCAAAATGTGAAAGAAAATTTTTTTTTAAAAATTTATTTTTTTTTAAAATCATTTTCAAAGTTCGGAAAAAGTGCGAATTTCGCTGTTGCCTGCCTTTACGTTTCTCCTCATAACTAAGGCTAGGAATAAGCTAGAGAGACAAAATAAACACCATTCTACTCAGAACTATACAGGGTTTCACCAGATATGTCACAAGAGGATCTTTGTTAATATTTTACCAATGTGATCGCAAGCGCAAAACTTTAAAACGCATTTCCGAAAAATCGGCGCGCTTTAAATATTTCAAAAACTGCCCATGTGTCTGCTTTGCTTTTAGCCACATCTGTGCCAAATTTCAAGTTGGGATCGCGATGGGATCATATTTTAAAATATTTTACTATTAATAGCGTCAATGGGTCATTGCATATCAAGTGATCTAAATATGAATATTTTTTTTTACCTGACGTCTTTAGATTTTTTAAATTTTTTTTCCTTTATGAAGTACTACTTTAGTTAATTACAAATTAAAAGTTTAGAATTTTTTTCTTCATCAGTTAATTTTTTACAGATTTTTAAAGTTTAAAAAAAAAAGTGTGAATTTTGGTATGACTTTACATTTTTTTATCTTGGGCTAGAAATAAGATAGAGAAGCAAAATAAACACCATTCTACTCAGAACTGTCCAGGCTTTCACCAGATATGTCACAAGAGTATATTTGTTAATTTACATTTTTTACCCATGCGAACGCAAACGCAACATTTTGAAACGCATTTCCGAAAAAACGTTTTAATAAAATTTTTCCAAAACTGCCCATGTGTCTTTTATGCTCTTAGCCACATCTGTACCAAATTTCAAGTTGGGATCGTGATGGGATCATATTTTAAAATATTTAACTATAATAGCGTCAATTCAAAAAACTTGAATTCAGATCTGTTCAACCTGTGGTCTAAAAGCGTGGGGTCTATATTTATCAAATCCATTATTTTTAGACATTACTGTATTATTTTGATGTGTTACAGCTTAGAAGCAGGAGAGGACATATAGGAAAAAGCTTTGTTAGGGCTCAACCTGAGAAAGCACAGGGATAGACAGTGAATGCAGAGCAGATGATAGGCCAGCAGCTCTGTCAATCATGTAAAGTGTCTACCCACTGCATTCAGGAAGTAAGACAGCTCGTTCAGACCTTTCATGTCCTGACATGTCTGGACATCTTCACTCCTGAACAAACAATAGTCTGTACAAAGCCATCAAGGCTGTGTACTAAAATATGGGTGAGTAAATATATTAATAGTTTAATGTTTTTATTATTAAGGGCCAATACACACAGTGCTATTCTTAGGGATCATCATTCAGAAAAACAGCCCCATTGATTTCTATGGGGTTCACCACATGCAGTGTTTTTGGAAACACTCAAGAGTGAGTAAATCACTGCTTGAACTACTTTTTAATCGCTGCAATAGACGCAGCATTTATCATTTATATAAAAAAAGCTGCCATTTTTTTCACTAGCGATTAAAAAAACTAACGCATATGTGGTGAAAACTTGGTAGAAAAACAAGCTGCCAAAACTGCAGCGTGTATCTGCAGACAGAAAAAACTGTGCGCGCTAGCCCTAAAACTCACTTTATAGTAATACAGTTCTATCTCAAGTGTACTGTAAATCTTTATTTTTATTACCCATCTTCCTTACTTAATATTAACTGTATTTTTCCCACACAGCAATGGCTGCTACTTCTGAAGAAACAGCATTTTATCATAGACACTGTTGCAATCCTTTTGAAAAAATATGAATATGATTGGCGCTGGTGGCTGGCTACTGTACTCTCCAAAGATTGTGAAAATGAAGAAGTAGAATTGACTTTATTGCATCCTTCTGGTCCAGCGCCATCCATTGTGTATCCAAGAAAGCCAGACATTTTAAAAGTGCACAAAAATCAGATATTAACTCAGGCGGAGCCTAACACCGTGACAGGCCGGACATACTCTTTGACACACAAGGAAATGGCGATTGCTAGTAAGCGTTTATGGACAAGATTACATTTCACCCACTAGAAGGGACAAATTGATAAAATGCCACTTTAAAAACATACTATTAATTGTTTGATTAGTTCATAATTTATAGAACGATGATTTAACTACTGTACTATTCTTATTAAACACTTCATAAATCACATGTTTAGTGATAGAATAGAAAACAAATTTATATGTATAAATAGGGGTTAACATTTTTGGTTCTTTTAATCTTGTTTAATCAAACTTGAGGATATGATCACCTTTCTTCTTTTGGTTTGTTCAATACATTCAAGTTGAAAATGCTGAGCGTTGTGTTCTGATGATTAAGATGTATTTATCCTGGCACTTATGGGATTTGTTTTTTGTGTTTCTTTTTTGTTGCATATAAATGTTTTATTCAATAAGTTGTGATAACTCATACAACCATAAAATAAAAAATATATAAATTTGACAGGTCCCAAGTTGAATCTCTGCACAAATATAACCAAGAACACAATCAGTCATTTTTTCACAATTGCCCGTCAATAGTTTGAATTTGATATAAAGAAATAGTCTTGTAACATATCAAATGAAAGCTGTTACCGTTCTGAGTAAAATGATGCCTCTCCCACTTCATTATCTTATTTCTAGCCTGAGATAAAAAAATGTAAAGTCATACCAGGCCAAAATTCACCCTTTTTTAAACTTTAAAATCTGTAAAAAATTAACTGATGAAGAAAAAAATTCTAAACTTTTAATTTGTAATTAACTAAAGTTGTACTTCATAAAGAAAAAGAATAAAAAAAATCTAAAGACGTCAGGTAAAAAAAAATATCATATTTAGATCACTTGATATAGAATGACCCATTGATGTTATTGATATTAAAATATTTTAAAATATGATCCCATTGCGATCCCAACTTTAAATTTGGTACAGATGTGGCTAAGAGCAAAGCAGACACATGGGCAGTTTTTGAAATATTTAAAGCGCGCCGATTTTTCGGAAATGCGTTTTCAAGTTTGCGCTTGCGATCACATGGGTAAAATATTAACAAAGATCCTCTTGTGATATATCTGGTGAAATCCTGCACAGTTCTGAGTAGATTGGTGTTTATTTTGTTTCTCTATCTTATTTCTAGCCGGAGATATGATAGAAAATGTAAAGCCATACCAGGCCAAAATTCACACTTTTTTAAAACTTTAAAAATCTGTAAAAAATTAACTGATAAAGAAAAAAATTCAAAACTTTTTTTTTGTGATTAACTAAAGTTGTTCTTCATATAGAAAAAAAATTAAAAAAATCTGAGGACGTCAGGGAAAAAAAATATTCATTTTTGGATCACTTGACATGGAATGACCCCATGTTGTCATAAAAGTGTGTTCATACTAATATATGATATGAAAAATGTAAGTAAAAGCAAAATATTTTGAAAGACTAAGCTAATTTTTTTTGTTTTGAAATTTTTAGTCTTTTTTGTTCCCAATAAATGAAAAGCAGTTTAGTAAAAGGCAAAAGTTCAAGCCAAAATATTCTTATAGACAATATTTTTAGTAAAGACTTTTTCACTATTGGGCAGCAATTTGCCTTGAATGGGTGTATCCAGCACTTTCACCTTAACATTGCATCGTCTTTTCACTCGTGAAAAAGCCACATATAACTGTCCATGTCCAAAAACGGGTTCTGGCAAAAAAATCCCTACTTTCTCCAGTGTTTGGCCTTGGGATTTGTTGATGGTCATGGCAAAAGCAGGCTTTACGGGAAATTGTCGACGTCTTAACTTGAAAGGTAAGCCAGTCTCTGATGGGAATAAATCAATCCTTGGAATAAACACCACATTTCCTTCTGCAGACCCAGTAATGACTTTTGCTTGAATCATATTATCAAACAAAGCAATGACAATCAAGCGAGTCCCATTGCAAAGACCTTTTCTGCTGTTAAAGTTGCGCAAAAGCATGACAATGGTACCGATTTTTAATTTGAGGCGATGAGAAGGCATTCCCGTTGGTGTGAGTGAATTTAAAAATTCCACTGGATATTGGTCTGGATCTTCAGTCTCATCAGGATCAATGGAATCATCACTAATGTATTCAGTGTATTCACCAGCAATGCAATCCATAACCTTAGAGTTCACCATATCCACATGGTCATTTTTAGGGTAAAGAATGGCATGTGATGCAGCAATCTGAATGCTTTCATTGTTATGTACATCAATGAGAATGTTTTCACCAAATATAGCAAGTATGAGTGAGCCAGTGCAGATCATGTCTTGTGGGATTTCAATGATATCATCTCCAAGGTTGAAATCATTGGACAATTCACCATTTCCCAGTTGAAGTAACCAACTGCTATAATCAGGATCAATGGAGCGCATATTGTTGAAGAGTGGCAATTGAGTGAAAAGCTGCCATTGTCGTGAGTATTTAATACAACTCTCTATAATGTCAGTTCTTGTACCATGAGGGATGATAGGCAGACACTGTCGAAAGTCTCCTCCCAGAACAATGACTTTCCCTCCAAAAGATGTTGTATTTTTCTTGGAGATATCTGTTGTCATGACATCCCGTAAAAGTTGATCTATCACACGCAATGCATATTTAGATAACAGAGTGGACTCATCAATAATGAAAAGTTTGGTACTTTTCAAATGTTGTGCAGCATCAGTATCATTTTTAATTCTGGAAACGGATGTTTCATTTATTGGAATTGGTATGCCGTAAAGCGAATGGATGGTTCTTCCTCCTTGCAGTAAGTTAGCTGCAATCCCTGTACTGACTGCAGGTGAGACAATTTCGCCTTCTCCTCTTAGTTCATGAATTAATAAATCATACAGGTATGTTTTCCCACTGCCACCTGGACCGTCAATGAAAAAGCACTTAGGTTGTACACTTCTATCGTGTAAAGCTTGATTGATAGCATCATAGGCCAAAAGTTGTTGGTCATTTAAAGTAGCTTTCATTTGCTGAGCTCTTCTTAACTCATCATCCTTGTTGTATAGTGGAGCGATGTGTGGCTTTCTTTTGGTCGTGGTAGATTAAAATCAGTAAAAGTTTTGCCATGAAATTTTAGAACATTTTGGACATCAGTCATAGCATATCCTTCACAATTCTCACACTCCTCAGTGTTGGAGTGATATGCATGGCAGTAGTCTTGGATAAAGTCTTGTTTAAATTCTTGCCACAACTCCAATGGATGAGCTGGAGGACCAAAAATACATATATATGCAAACATATCACGAAGCTGTGCAGGCATGTTGAGAACACAGGCATCCAATAAAGTATTTCTCCAAACACTGTCATCGAAGAGCAATCCAAGGGCTAATGCCGCCTCTTTAAAAGTTGGGTATGTGACTTCATTAACAGTCTTAATGTTGTCAAAACTTGTTGCTCCTTTGACATGCAGTAACAACAACCTTAAATAGTACCGTTCTTGTTCTTTCATACTGACAGTATACATTCTTCCAATCACTGAAGAACCTCCTCGCTTTCTAATTTCCCATGCACCTTCTTTCCAAACATAGTGCTCGGGAATTTGGCGGTATAAGTAATCATGAGCATGCGGGTCATTCTCATTCAGCTCAAAGTAGGCCATAAGAGTAGATTTTCTGTGCATTGTGTAACTGATGTTGTCAACAGAGTCATCCTCATGAAAATAAAGTGATTGAGAATGTGGGAGATGTACGGCAAGGCGAATAATGGAGTGCGATTGTCTATGCATCGGGTAAGCAAATATTCGCCAAGCTGCCTCCGGTGCACTCACGTATCTTGAATCCATGAATTGATGTGTTTCATCATGGTGGATATTGGTTTGGCAAATTTCAAGATTGGCTTTATCATGTCCTTTGTAGATATATTTGAATAGGTATTTAACACTTTGAATGGAAGCACATACCTCAACATTAATATGACACTTGTATTTTAATAGTAGGAAAGGGTTATAGGGAACAACCCAAGAATTATCAATCATCTTTGAATGGTGTGGAAAGGATGGTCCTTCCTTTCTTTGATAAGTAGGGTATGCATCCTCAGCTAAGGCTGTGGTCACAGTACCATTTTTCACATGCGTTTTTGGAGACCTGCGTTTTCAAAAACGCATGTAAAAAACGCACCCATAGGCCCCCATGTTAAAAAACGCATGCCCTAATAGCCAAAAAGCATGTGTGACTGTCCCATGCGTTTTTGGAGCATATCCAAAAACGCATGCGTTTTTTAATAAGGGGCCTTATGGGAAACGCATGCAAAAACGCATGTACAATTAGTGCCATTCAAAAACGCATGCGTTTCCCATAGGAGCCCATGTTAAAAAACCGCATGCGTTTCCGGAAACGCATGCGTTTTTTTTAACATGGGCTCCTATGGGAAACGCATGCGTTTTTGAATGGCACTAAAAGGTACTAATTGTACATGCGTTTTTGCATGCGTTTCCCATATGAACCCATGTTATAAAAACGCATGCGTTTTCTACAAAAACGCATGGGTTTTTCAAAACGCTCCAAAAAATACTACAAGCACTATTTTTAGGTGCAGATTCAAAAACGCACCCAAAAACGCAGGGAGCCTTCACACACCTTACAAAACTCATGCTGACATGAAAAAATGCATGAGTTTTGTAAAATCACTAAAAAAAACGCATGGCAACTGTGACCACAGCCTAAGACTGTTTTTGTTTGGAAATCTTTAGGAAAACCTTTCTTAGGCTGGGGTTACACATAGAAATCCGTTTTTGGAAGTCCTTTTCATCACCAATCCGTTTTATATAGGGTGCTTTTTGAGCCTCCTGCACTTCTGAACGTTTTTGGGACTTAGTCATTTTTTCATGAAAAACGCATATGCGTTAACGCATGCGTTAACGCAGATGCCTATATGTGCTATGCGTTAACGCATGCGTTTCCCATAGGGCCCCATGTTAAAAAAACGCATGCGTTAACGCATGCATTTTTTAACTGATGCCAAAAACGCTGTTTACTGCGTTTTTGGCTCAAAAACGGACAGTGCAATGTTTTGAGCTCCAGAGAAAAACGCACAGGGTGTTTATTACACCCAATGCGTTTTTCTGTCAGTTTTTGGACTTAGAAAAAAAAAATGACAAAACTGAAGCCAAAAACGGACTGAGGGCTTATGTGTAACCCCAGCCTTAGGCTGTGGTCACAGTTGCCATGCGTTTTTTTTAAGTGATTTAACAAAACTCATGCTTTTTTTCATGTCAGCATGAGTTTTGTAAGGTTTGTGATGGCTCCCTGCGTTTTTGGGTGCGTTTTTGAATCTGCACCTAAAAATAGTGCTTGTAGTATTTTTTTGAGCGTTTTTGTACAAAACGCATGCGTTTTTATAACATGGGTTCCTATGGAAAACGCATGCAAAAACGCATGTACAGTTAGTACCTTTTAGTGCCATTCAAAAACGCATGCGTTTCCCATAGGAGCCCATGTTAAAAAAACGCATGCGTTTCCGGAAAAACGCATGCGTTTTTTTTAACATGGGCTCCTATGGGAAACGCATGCGTTTTTGAATGGCACTAAAAGGTACTAACTGTACATGCGTTTTTGCATGCGTTTTCCATAGGAACCCATGTTATAAAAACGCATGCGTTTTCTACAAAAACGCATGCGTTTTTGGATATGCTCCAAAAACTCATGGGACAGTCACACATGCTTTTTGGCTATTAGGGCATGCGTTTTTTAACATGGGGGCCTATGGGTGCGTTTTTTACATGCGTTTTTGAAAACGCAGGTCTCCAAAAATGCATGTGAAAAATGGTACTGTGACCCCAGCCTTACACTTTCCAAGATCCATACATGGAGAATTGGGGTTGTGTTGTCCACAGGGTCCATGAATCATGTGTTGCATCACAATTTGATG
Source organism: Allobates femoralis (assembly GCA_033576535.1). Lineage (NCBI taxonomy): Eukaryota > Metazoa > Chordata > Amphibia > Anura > Aromobatidae > Allobates > Allobates femoralis. Next base: position 375,854,079 of record JARQOC010000005.1, read on the forward strand.
GAGCAGAGGGTAGTACGCTGGATCAGGGATTTCAGCCCAAACTATATTATCCACTTCAACCTCAGTTCTTAGTTTGGATTTGCTATCCAGAATGATCAAAATGTGAGCGTGTGGTAGGCCACGCTTTTGGAATTCAATAACATGAACCATTGCACAAACTTTGCCAAATAATCCAATGTTAATGTCTTTTAATAGGGCTTCCAGTTTAATTCTGAAGACACGGGTGACTAAGTCTATGTTCCACACGCTGCCATGGCTCTAAATTGTTTGTAATCTCCCTCCATTTAGGATTACAGGTCATGGTTACAAAAAGATCCGGTCGTCCAAATTTAGTCACAATAGCCATGGCATCCTGATAGCGTTGCTGCATGTTTCTTGGACTGCCTTCAAAGGAAGATGGTAAAATGACCGTCTTGCCAATGGGAATACCTTTCTAAATAGATTTTTTCTGGAGATGTTCCTGGAGTACGCAATAATCCTCTACTTTTAAATCCTTTTGGTGTTGACGGATAAAATTTAAGCGATTAGCCTCGATTTTCACATACGCATCCACTAAGTACTGCTGTGTTAGTTTGCCACCATTCAGGACAGGATTGAACCGATTCCGTACAGACAGCAAATAGGAGTAATACTGGAGCTGTGTAACCCTGCGTGGACTTTGGCCTTGATGCTTAAGTCCCTCATGCCAGCCTTGTTCTTCATGAGGGAAAAATAAGGGATAGAGTAATGCATCTAAATTGCTGTGTAGAATACTGACTTGCTGTGTTTTTGGGGCCAAGGGGTTATTTGGATCAGGTTTCAAATGAATTAAAATGTCTCTATTGAATGGTGGCTCTCCATCAGCATTTTCAAAGACCACAGCAACTTCATTGACAGTAGGATTGTTATAGCGTCTAGGGTCTTGCTGTCTCTTGTTTAATGGCCATGATAATATTTGGCATGACGGTGCCATGTTCTACTGCCTTCTGTTGTTCTTCTAATTCAACGTCACGTAGCATTTTGTAGGCCGAAACAAAGGGATTAATATTATCCAATTGAAGAGCAATGATACTCATTAAAGTTGGATTACATTTCACATTTTCTGGAGACTGTATCCGTTGTTCTAAAGCGCTTGCAGTATCTAAAATGTACAGTTGTGCATATGCTGGAGGTTGATCTTGAGCAGGATGGAGTGTTCCCGTGCGATGATAAATTTGCCCATGAATACGGAAACAGTAAGGGCCGTGTCCAGGTGGTAGAGAAACATAGGCACCCATGGAGGCAAAAGCAAAAGAACTATTAATGCTCCTGATATTCTCCATCAAATTTTGACTGTACTCACTCTCTCCTTTCAGCAGGCGTTGGAAGACCTCCGGGTATTGAGGTAATGGTACCTTTACTTTTCCCTTGTGGCAACAAAGACTAAACTGTTGATCTGATGGGCGTTCAGCCGTAAAATGCAGAGCCTCACAATGTTCACATATTAACTTCATGTGACCAGAGGTATGTTCTAGAATAGCATGATCCTGATCAGTAAATGCCATTGGATGTAGGAGAGGTGTAGATAACAAACGTAGATTTTTATTGTGTAATCCTACATAGATGAGACGTGGAAGGGACGTAGATTCAACACATTCCATAAATGAAGAAGTTGAATATATATTCCGTTCTGCCTCTTGCAATGTTGAACTGGAAGAAGAACTTTTGCATAGGTCACGACGTGATGCAGCCAAATGGGTCAAGCGGACTTGTTTAGACGTAGGAGACTCCGTATCTTGACGCATCTGTCTTGTCCTTTTAAGCCTCATAATTTTATACTGTTTGCTGAATGGCGTCTCCTCAGCAGAGTGTTTTCGTTTACATGTGGCCTTGTGATGTGGTAAAGGCTGTTCAGTTGTAGTTAACACAGTAGAAGAAGAGGTGGCAGCAGTATGAGATTCAGACGAAGAGGTGGCAGCAGTATGATGGTCAGACGAAGAGGTGGCAGCAGTATGAGGATCAGACGAAGAGGTGGCAGCAGTATGAGGGTCAGACGGAGAGGTGGCAGCAGTATGAGGATCAGACGGATCTCCTGTAGGCATTAACTTTGTGTGTTGCGTCTTTGACGCGCAGCCATTGATTTTTTGACTAATCGTTCCTTCCTTCCTTCCAAAGACTCTTTTGAAACCCGTGTCTTCAAAGCAGCCTTTTCCTTGTCCAAGCGAAGTCGTCTTTCTTCAGAACTCTCGTCCGCACGCTTCTTGCGCATACGCACAGCCTCCTTGTCAACCTTTGCTTTTTTTTTCCCATGGAGGTCATGGGAGGTTTTAAAGGCTGTTCACTTTGTAGAATGTCAGTAGACGAAGAGGCAGGAGTAGTATCTTTGTCAGACGGTTCTTCAGTGGCTCTAAGTTGTTGTTGTTTGCGTCTGCGACGCTCAGCCATGGCTCTTTTTGCCATTCGTTGGCTTCTTTCTTCGGAAGACAGTTCAGAAATACGTTTCTTCGAAGCAGCCTTCGCAGCATACAACCAAAAACGTCTCAGTGGAGAAGAGAGTTTGGCAATGCGTTTCACTTTAGCAGCCTTAGCACGATCTAACCGAAGACGTCTCTCTTCCGAAGTCTCCTCTACAATGCGTTTCACCTGAGCAGTCTTAACACGATGTAACCGAAGACGTCTCTCTTCCGAAGTCTCCTCTGCAGTGCGTTTCGCCTTAGCAGCCTTACCACGATCTAACCGAAGACGTCTCTCTTCCGAAGTCTCCTCAGCAGCGCGTTTCGCCTTAGCAGCCTTAGCACGATCTAACCGAAGACGTCTCTCTTCCGAAATCTCCTCTGCAATGCGTTTCGCTTTAGCAGCCTTAGCACGATCTAACCGAAGACGTCTCTCTTCTGAAGTCTCCTCTGCACGCTTCTTCTTAGGCGTAGATGCAGCCTCCTTGGCAAGAGCGATATTTTTTGTTGGAGAGCTCATCTTCGTAAGAATAGGCAGTGAATCCAATCCAAAATTAGCTAGAGTGTGTTAGTTAAGGAAACAATCAATAATAACTATGTCTAAATAGGCAAAAACAATAAAAGGAAAGTGTGTATTTCAATAACCTGTGAAAAGCAAATCATGGACTTCTTTAGAGTACGAAACAAATATTTAATGATGTTTACTGTATGGAGTTGTGAATGGAAATCAGTGTGTTTAAAGTCCATAAAAAGAGACTTGAAGGCAAGACAAATGGATGTAAGGGCCCTTTCAGCCACGCGTTGTAAATGCAGAGTTCCAACATTGTAAAAAAACCGGTTAAAGTACCGATATGACGTCAAGTTCTGCATAACCGCCAGCAGGGGTGGAGTTGCAGAAGTTGGGGCAAAATGGCAGAGGTAGCGTTCATTTTTACCTTGAACTTAGGGTTTTGTGATTATTGCGGAAGTAGTGGTTTTTATTTTTCTCTCTGCAGTTGGGGAAATAGCGGCATTAGCGGTGAGCGTCAAATGGCGCAATGTGACCAAGCAGGGTGAAAAAAGAAATAAGGCAACTTCCGCAGTACATGGTGAAACAGGCAGGTCAATGTAAAAATGAACGTTAATCCGGCGATGTAGCGGGACCTTACACAACTGCACCCCTGGTGGCGGGTATGGGGAACTTGCGTTAATATTCGGAATATTACCACATGTTATGGAATAATGTAAATCTGCATGTACAACGTGCGTGTGACAGGGGCCCCAGTCGGTCATATAGTGCAAAATGCCATGCAACCAATATATTTGGTATGTAAAAGTAGTTAATGTCCCACTGGCACGACAATAAGGCAGTGGTAAGGTAGCATTACATCCAAACTGTTAAATATAAGACAGGTAGTAGTCCTACAGACTCATTAGTATGAAATATAATCAAAATGGCATATAATGGGTTAATGTACTCCTAACAGTCTAACGACACACTCCTAAGTAGAAATAAAATATAGAACAGTCTGTAAGGGGTTAATGTACCACTGGCACGCGTACAAAATACTGCACTATCAATAAAATTAAAAATAGTATTAAAGAAGTTAGTATTCAAATGCCAGTAGTAGACCACATAGTGACATAGGCAGTGAATAGCCAAGACAATAGAAGGGGTTAATGTACTACTTGCACTCCTATAAAACAGTGTGGATGAGAAAATAAATAACAAATGGTATAGAAGAGGTTAATTTTCAAATGTCATGAGTACAGCACATAGTGACACAGTTAGTGAATAGCAAACAGAATGGAAGGGGTTAATGTAGCAGTTTGAACCCTATAAAACAGTGTGACAGAAAATTAAAATGCAAATGGCATAGAAGAGGTTAATGTAGATATGGCCTTAGTACAGCACATACTGAGATAGCAAGTGGAGCACAAATAGAATAGAAGGGGTTAAAAAGGTATTAAAAAAACAGATAAATATGGTGAAATGTAGCTCATATGAAATTTGTATAAAGAAGGGTTAATATAAGCATAGGCATTAGGAATATATACTCTGATGTGAGATTGTACTGTGAAAACAGCTTTTTAGGTTTTAAATAGTGCAAAAATTCAAATTTCGCGCTCTAAGATGGCGGACGCGAAAATGTTCATTCATAAAATGGCGGCAGACGCCAGCCGCTGTGGGATTGGGCAGCGGAAACTTCATAAACATGGCGCCGTGAATCCGATTGGTCGGCGCTATGCAGGGAGACCGGCGACTTGGATGCCCAGCGCCTGGTTCTGTTTTCGGCCAGAGCGCAAGGCTCAGGTCGGTCGTAGCGTGGAAGTATGTAGCTCCGCCCTGCTGTGCTATGATTGGTCTGGCGGCAACTTCAGAAGATGGCGCTGAGCATCCGATTGGTCGGCACTCAGCGGGGAAAGCCGCGCTTTCCCTGCCAAGCGCCTGGTTCAATTTTCGGCCATAGTGGTCGGCGGCATCAGGGTCGCCGCTTTTAGCGCGGAACGCCGCGCTTGGAGCGCCGAACTCGGCGCCAAATTGTGGAAGTGTGTGGCGGCGCTCAGCGCTTTCCCCGCTGAGCGCCGCCACACACTCTCACACACTCCCACAATTCGGCGCCGAGTTCGGCGCTCCAAGCGTGGCGCTCCGTGGCAAAAGCGGCGACCCCGATGCCGCCGACCACTATGGCCGAAAATCGAACCAGGCGCTCTGCAGGAAAAGCGCAGCTTTCCCCGCTGAGCGCCGACCAATCGGAATCACAGCGCTACTGTGTGAAGTTGCCGCTGTCCAATCACAACACAGCAGGGCGGAGCTACAGACTTCCACCTTCCCGAACGCCGTTGCTGAAAATAGAACCAGGCGCTCGGCAGAGAAAGCGCCGCTATCCCCGCTGAGCGCCGACCAATCGGAATCAGAGCGCCATCTACCGTGACCAATCACAATCGCGGCGCCATTTTTGAAAATACACAGCGGCCAATCACAATCGCGCCTCATTTCTCAATGCATCTCTATGGGAAGGGGCGCTGAGAATGCGATTGGTCGGCGGTCAGCGGGAAGACCGGCAAGTTGTATGGGCGGCGCCTGAATGAGTGTTCGGCCACAGCGGTCTGATGCACTGCGGAGGCCGCTAGAAGCGCCGAAGTTTGCGCTTTTAGCGCAGAAGTCGGCGCTTGCAGCGGCGAAGTGTCCGAACTGTGGCGCAGGCTCCATGCAGCGCCGATTGGCGCTGCATGGCGCAAGATAGTAAAAGTGGTGAAAATAAAAGATTGCAAAAGAGGTGAAAATAAAACTTAGCATCAGGAATATAGACTCTGATGTGAAAAGAAACAAGAGAAATGTGGAGCCATAACTTGCTTGAAATAAATATTACTTTTATTTGAGGGACAATAAGGTATATAGGTGGTGATTGGTAAAATGCACAGCACAAAATAGGTACAGTAATTACATGTATTGGAGCGCCGGATGTGGCGTATCGGGTTTGGCGCGATGCACACATGCGCCGCCGTTATGGGCCCCTAATGAGAAACAGCACCACAGGTGTGGTATTAATATATAAAGCGCCACTCAGAGGGTCCGGTACTCCTTGGAAAAAGCACTGTATCATCAATACGCGAAACGCGCGTTGGAGTCCGGCACAGAGGGGGTTCCCCTTCTCCTAAGCACTTGAGCACCTTATCTGGTATACCATACTTTATATTGGAGATGTTATATTGGTATGTCTGAGCACATGGGAGGTTCTTAAAACCTCTTGATACCGACATTGGTTCTGGGCAGTATTATTCACTCACTTGATATTTATGTATCTGTAACTGATCTGTTATTACCAGCCCCTGTCTTGTATCATGTAATTGATTTATATGTACTCAGTTTGATGAAATTGTAAGCTCTTTGAGCATTCTCCAATACATGTAATTACTGTACCTATTTTGTGCTGTGCCTTTTACCAATCACCACCTATATACCTTATTGTCCCTCAAATAAAAGTAATATTTATTTCAAGCAAGTTATGGCTCCACATTTCTCTTGTTTCATTACAATTTTGTGTTGAGCCGCTAACCGGACACCAGTAGAAATACTGGTACGGTTTCTTATGTAGCCTTATGGAATTTCCTTGTTTAATTCTGATGTGAAAAGCTATCTTTCAAAAAGGATATCTTAGATGATAAATCGCAGAAGCCGATCCGGCGCTTGCTTCCCGACGGCCCTTACGAAGGATGGATATCTTGGCTGAAATATAGTCCAACAGATGGTCCGGTGGTAGCTTCTCGTCCTCCATCAAACAGGATACGCAGAGGTGGAATTATGTGTTGAAAAAGATTCAAATTTCGCGCTATAAATAGCGGCCTTATCTCATTGGTGGGCGGCAACCTCAGAAAGATGGCGCCATGAATGTGATTGGTCGCTGTGTATTTTCAAAAATGGCGCCGTGATTGTGATTGGAGGGCGCCTTTCCATAGGGATACATGGAGGAATGAGGCGCTAATGTGATTGGTCGCTGTGTGCTGCCGGCGACCAATCAGAATAGCGCCTCACTTCCCATAGACATACATAGCGGTGTTTCGGCGAATTTATGGCCGAGCCCCTGGTTCTATTTTCGGCCACGGGGCTCGGCGCTGATCGGTCGTTCCACGGGGCCGGAGACTCGCTTCGCGGCCATTGCTCGCGCCTTAGCAATGGCTCGCAATCATTGCGAGTCGTTGCTGATGCGCGAGCAATCGCCGCGAAGTGGCCATTGCGAGTCTCCGGCCCCGTGGAACGACCGACCAGAGCCGAGCCCCGTGGCCGAAAATAGAACCAGGGGCCCGGCCATAAATTCGCCGAAACACCGCTATGTATCTCTATGGGAAGTGAGGCCCTCTTCTGATTGGTCGCTGTGTGCTGACGGCGACCAATCAGAATAGCGCCTCACTTCCCATAGACAAATTTACCGCTTAAAGTGAGGCGCTTTTCTGATTGGTCGCCGCCAGCACACAGCGACCAATCAGAATAGTGCCTCACTTCCCATAGAGATATAATGGACGATTTTTCGTCCATTATATCTCTATGGGAAGTGAGGCGCTATTCTGATTGGTCGCTGTGTGGTGACGGCGACCAATCATAATAGCGCCTCACTTCCCATAGACATATAATGGACGACTTTTCGTCCATTATATCTCTATGGGAAGTGAGGTGCTATTCTGAATGGTCGCTGTGTGCTGACGGCGACCAATCAGAATAGCGCCTCACTTCCCATAGACATATAATGGACGACTTTCTGTTTCAAATTTACCGCTGAAAGTGAAGCGCTATTCTGATTGGTCGCCGCCAGCACCCAGCGACCAATCAGAATAGCGCCTCACTTCCCATAGAGATATAATGGACGATTTTTCGTCCATTATATCTCTATGGGAAGTGAGGCGCTATTCTGATTGGTCGCTGTGTGGTGACAGCGACCAATCAGAATAGCGCCTCACTTCCCATAGACATATAATGGACGACTTTGAGTTCCAAATTTACTGCTTAAAGTGAGGCGCTTTTCTGATTGGTCGCCGACAGCACACAACGACCAATCAGAATAGCGCCTCACTTCCCATAGACATATAATGGACGACTTTTCGTCCATTATATCTCTATGGGAAGTGAGGCGCTATTCTGATTGGTCGCTGTGTGCTGACGGTGACCAATCAGAATAGCGCCTCACTTCCCATAGAAATATAATGGACGACTTTCTGTTTCAAATTTACCGCTGAAAGTGAGGCGCTATTCTGATTGGTCGCCGCGAGCACACAGCGACCAATCAGAATAGCGCCTCACTTCCCATAGAGATAGAATGGACGAAAATTCGTCCATTCTATCTCTATGGGAAGTGAGGCGCTATTCTGATTGGTCACTGTGTGCTGCCGGCGACCAATCAGAATAGCGCCTCACTTCCCATAGACAATAATAGCGGTGTTTCAAGCGAACTATAGCTGGGCCCTTGGTTCTATTTTCGGCCATGGGTCTCGGCTTTCGTCGGCTATCTATCTATGTATCTATTACTTTCTATCTATGTATCTATCTATCTATCTATCTATTTCTATCTATCTATCTATTTCTATCTATCTATTTCTATCTATCTATGTATCTATTTCTATCTATCTATTTCTATCTATCTATCTATCTATCTATCTATCTATCTATCTATGTATCTATTTCTTTCTATCTATCTATCTATGTATCTATTTCTATCTATCTATTTCTATCTATCTATCTATTTCTATCTATCTATATCTATCTATCTATCTATCTATCTATCTATTTCTATCTATCTATCTATCTATCTATCTATCTATGTATCTATTTCTATCTATCTATCTATGTATCTATTTCTTTCTATCTATCTATCTATCTATCTATGTATCTATTTCTATCTATCTATTTCTATCTAACTATCTATTGCTATCTATCTATCTATCTATTTCTATCTATCTATGTATCTATATCTATCTATCTATCTATCTATCTATTTCTATCTATGTATCTATGTATCTATCTATCTATCAGATAAAGAATCCAAAAACACAGGCAGCACTCCGAGTAACTTTGGTGAAAAAGCAGCTTTACTTAAGCCATGTGGTACAACGTTTCAACCTTGCGGTTTTCATCAGGCATAGTGCATCATGGGTATAGCTGTGTTATTTATGCAAAAAACATCATATGATCAATTATCAAAACTTTTACAATAAATGTCACTGTGATATTTAAAAACACTACAGAATGTATCAAAACATAGTATATATATAAAGTGCCTTATATAGTGCTGATAAACATCAGGTTCAATATTCCTGGAAGTATTAAAAACATTAATGAGTGTTACAAAGATGGTGTCGGTGGACTTCATTTACTAGATAGATAGATAGAAATAGATAGATAGAAATAGATACATAGATAGATAGATAGATAGAAATAGATAGATAGATAGATAGATAGAAATAGATAGATAGATAGATAGATAGATAGATAGAAATAGATAGATAGATAGAAATAGATAGATAGAAATAGATACATAGATAGATAGATAGAAATAGATAGAACGATAGATAGATAGAAATAGATAGATAGAAATAGATAGATAGATAGATAGATAGATAGATAGAAAGAAATAGATACATAGATAGATAGCCGACGAAAGCCGAGACCCGTGGCCGAAAATAGAACCAAGGGCCCGGCTATAGTTCGCTTGAAACACCGCTATTATTGTCTATGGGAAGTGAGGCGCTATTCTGATTGGTCGCCGGCAGCACACTTCCCATAGAGAATAATAGCGGTGTTTCAAGCGAAGTATAGCCGGGCCCTTGGTTCTATTTTCGGCCACGTGTCTCGGCTTTCGTCGGTCGTCGCCTTTGCGAGTTTCCCGCCCCGGCGACGACCGACGAAAGCCGAGACCCGTGACCGAAAATAGAACCAAGGGCCCGGCTATACTTTGCTTGGAAGACCGCTATTATTCTCTATGGAAAGTGAGGCGCTATTCTGATTGGTCGCTGTGTGCTGCCGGCGACCAATCAGAATAGCGCCTCACTTCCCATAGAGATAGAATGGACGATTTTTCGTCCATTCTATCTCTATGGGAAGTGAGGCGCTATTCTGATTGGTCGCCGCCAGCACACAGTGACCAATCAGAATAGCGCCTAACTTCCCATAGAGATATAATGGACGAAAAATCGTCCATTCTATCTCTATGGGAAGTGAGGCGCTATTCTGATTGGTCACTGTGTGCTGGCGGCGACCAATCAGAATAGCGCCTCACTTCCCATAGAGTTATAATGGACGAAAAATCGTCCATTCTATCTCTATGGGAAGTGAGGCGCTATTCTGATTGGTCGCTGTGTGCTGGCGGTGACCAATCAGAATAGCGCCTCACTTCCCATAGAGATATAATGGACGAAAAATCGTCCAGCACACAGCGACCAATCAGAATAGCGCCTCACTTCCCATAGAGATAGAATGGACGAAAAATCGTCCATTTTATCTCTATGGGAAGTGAGGCTGGGCCGGACGGAGGACTTCTGGACCGGACTGGACGAAGAGGACGCCTGGGCCGGACGGAGGACTCCTGGATAGGACGGATGATCAGATGAAGAAGAAGGCATGTAAGTGATCGACGGCGGCGGGTGCTTAGGGGGCGGCGGGGGCTTAGGGGGTGGCGGGGGGTAGTAGGTGGCGGGGTGGTTGGTAGCGGCGGGGGGGGTAGGGCTGGCTCCGGAGCAGTGTACGGTTGGGTGGCGGGGCGGCGAGGGGAGGCAGACGGGGCAGAAGAGAGGGGTTTCTCCGAAGCCGCTGCTGTCACCGCCTGGTGACACAGTGCTCCGGAGCAACCCCTCTCTTCTGCCCCGTCTGTCTCCCCTCGCCGCCGCAGGGTTCAGGCAGGCAGAGCGGGTTAGCGGGCGCCACTTCCGTGGCGGCGGCAAGGGGAGCGGGGCAGACAGGCGGCTTGGCGGTAGCGAGGGGAGCGGGGCGGACAGACGGCTGGGCATAGGGCTGTAGTATACCATAGCGGTGTACACTACAGCCCCATGCCGGCGGCGAGGCGAGGGGAGCGGGGCGGACAGGGGGCTGGGCATGGGGCTGCAGTACACTACAGCCCAATGCTCGGCGGTGTAGCGGGGCGGATAGGCGGCTGGGCATGGGGCTGTAGTATACCATAGCGGTGTACACTACAGCCCCATGCTCGGGATGGCGGGGTAGAGGTGGGGGCATGTTGGTGGGCTCTGTTGGTGGCTTTGTTCGCGGGGCAAGGCCTTGCAATGCCCGCTTCGCGGGCAATGCTTCGCGGGGGGCGTTGCCGCTAAGCGGCCACGAACAGAGCCCCGGAGAAAGTGCCGAGCCACGCGAACAAAGCCACGGAAGTAGCGCCGGACACGACGGAAGTCGCTACGGCAATTATATAATAGATACATATATGTATATATACATATATATATATATGTATATATATATATATAAAGTAGAAAAATAGAATCAGCACAATCTTGTTATACTTGACCGGTGCAAAGTCCTGTATAACGGTGCTCAGCCGTCCAATCCAGAAATTTCAAAAACCAGGCAGCACTCCTTCAGATAATGAAGTGGACACTTTATTTCACCTCATGTGATGCGACGTTTCGGAGTAATGACTCCTTTCTCAAGCATGGTGCATACACTTCCTAAGAAGCTGTATATACATTCAAAGCTAAATTATTAATTATACAGATTTCATTAAAAAAGTGATATTATATATATACATAGTGACTCATCAAGTGCTGTATAGTATCATCATTTTACAGTGCTTACATAGTGCTAACCTGACTGTCCAGACACTCAATTTCAAGTCAGTTACAGTGCAGAAGTGCATAACAATCAATTATTGATACTTTCCAATCAGCTGTGAAGTTCTAAAATTATCATAGGTGGTTTCCCTATCGCTTACCCCCACCATCAGCCTCGTACAGCTCATTCCCGGCGTCTTCCGGGTTCCTAGTGCGCACGCGCACATCATACTGCGTCATATGACGCTACAGTGCTACTACGCATGCGCGCAGTCACCGTCGCCATTTTCCTTACTGGAAACCGGCGATTCTTGCCCATAGTCCTCATTTATAACTAAAGACTACTATAGATCGGGCATAATAGTTACTATAGGACCTGACCATACAAGCCAGGATCTTACCTGAAGGGCTGCCAGTTCACCCTAAGGGGAACTAGAAATCCCCCATGAGTGCCAATACAAGGGGGTGAGATGATTAGTCCAACTCCCCTGCTTGACAACCATACACAGGCAAAAGGATCCCAATCATCAACAACCACTCTGGTCCTATATAATCACTACAGAGGCATTATTAATGTTCATTATATTTATTTATTAAGGTATTTATAGATATAGTGTCTGCTTCTGATGGCGATTTTTCGGGGTCAATTACTGGTACACCACCTATGAAAAAATATATATAAAAATATATTTAAATTTCTGAAATTAAAAAGACATTTTCAGAATAAAAATGGTTATTTAAACATACAAGATTATATCATGTACACCATATGTACAGGAAAGTTTAGATGGAAAAAATACATTACTTAGGAGCTCATTATGCTGGTCATGTGAATTTACCTATATCAGAGTATGGATTTTAAAATCAACATTTAAGCCCTCTGGTCTTAAAGTTTTAAGCTTGAAAATCCATTCTAGCTCCTTTCTTTTTAGCATGGCCACTCTATCTCCTCCTCGCCTTTGAGGTGGTACATGGTCTATTATCCTGAACCGAATATCGGTGTCCCTGTGACCTTTGGCCAAACAATGTTTAGGGACCGGGAGACCAACTTGCTTCTCCCTTGTGGAAAATTTGTGCTGAGTAAACCTAGTTTTAAAACTACAAGTGGTCTCACCAATATACCAAAGGCCACAGGAACACTCTAGCATGTACACCACAAATTCTGAATCGCATGTAAGAAAATGATCAATTGTATACATTGTATTGGCGCGTGGGTCCATAAAAACCTTCCCCTTCAATATTGCTGTGCAATTAATGCACGAAAGGCAAGGAAAACAGCCTTTCCTTACAGAACCTGTTAAAGAAATTTGTTTACTCTTCTAAAAAGATCCAACATCTGATTTTATTAGTTGGTCTTTAAGGTTTTTATTCCATCTGAACGAGAAGAGGGGGGGCTCTTAAATTCTTCTATATCAGGTAAACCATTGGTTAATGTACTCCAATGTCTCCGAATGATTTTTGAAATGTAAGCTCTCTCTTCACAGTATGTCGAGACAAAAGGTATATGTTGTATTTTATCTCTTTTTACTTGTTTCAACAGATCTTGACAATCACAATTATTGACAGCATCTCTATGTTTTAACAACAATCTCCTAGGGTAACCCCTTTGTAAAAATTTCTTAGTCATTAGATCTAGAGTGATATTCAAACTACTTTCTTCACTTTCAATCCGTTTTACCCTTAGTAGTTGACCAAATGGAATAGAATCAACCATCTTTCGTGGGTGATAACTTGAGAATAGCAACAGATTATTCTTATCCGTAGGCTTAACAAACATTTTCGTGGTGAGTTTACCCTCCACCCTCTCAATCAATGGTTTACCTGATATAGAAGAATTTAAGAGTTCCCCCCTCTTCTCGTTCAGACGGAATAAAAACCTTAAAGACCAACTAATAAAATCAGATGTTGGATCTTTTAAGAAGAGTAAACAAATTTCTTTAACAGGTTCTGTAAGGAAAGGCTGTTTTCCTTGCCTTTCGTGCATTAATTGCACAGCAATATTGAAGGGGAAGGTTTTTATGGACCCACGCGCCAATACAATGTATACAATTGATCATTTTCTTACATGCGATTCAGAATTTGTGGTGTACATGCTAGAGTGTTCCTGTGGCCTTTGGTATATTGGTGAGACCACTTGTAGTTTCAAAACTAGGTTTACTCAGCACAAATTTTCCATAAGGGAGAAGCAAGTTGGTCTTCCGGTCCCTAAACATTGTTTGGCCAAAGGTCACAGGGACACCGATATTCGGTTCAGGATAATAGACCATGTACCATCTCAAAGGCGAGGAGGAGATAGAGTGGCCATGCTAAAAAGAAACGAGCTAGAATGTATTTTCAAGCTTAAAACTTTAAGACCAGAGGGCTTGAATGTTGATTTTAAAATCCATACTCTGATATAGGTAAATTCACATGACCAGCATAATGAGCTCCTAAGTAATGTATTTTTTCCATCTAAACTATCCTGTACATATGGTGTACATGATATAATCTTGTATATGTTTAAATAACCATTTTTATTCTGAAATTTTTAATTTCAGAAATTTAAATATATTTTTATATATATTTTTTCATAGGTGGTGTACCAGTAGTTGACCCCGAAAAATCACCATCAGAAGCAGACACTATATCTATAAATACCTTAATAAATAAATATAATGAACATTAATAATGCCTCTGTAGTGATTATATAGGACCAGAGTGGTTGTTGATGATTGGGATCCTTTTGCCTGTGTATGGTTTGTCAAGCAGGGGAGTTGGACTAATCATCTCGCCCCCTTGTATTGGCACTAATGGGGGATTGCTAGTTCCCCTTAGGAGTGAACTGGAAGCCCCTCAGGTAAGATCCTGGCTTGTATGGTCAGGTCCTATAGTAACTCTTATGCCCGATCTATAGTAATCTTTAGTTATAAATGAGGACTATGGGCAAGAATCACCGGCTTCCAGTAAGGAAAACGGCGACGGTGACTGCGCGTATGCGCAGAAGCACTGTAGCGTCATATGACGCGGTATAATGTGCGTGTGCGCATGCGCACTAGGAACCCGGAAGGCGAAGGCGCTAGTCAGAACCTCAAATTTTTGTGGTTTGATTCTCACGAATAAAGTACAAGTGGTGGCTAATATGTTAAGATATGATTACTATGCTTTGGAGCCTAGAGAGACTTCAGTCCCTGACAAAAGTTATGTTGCTTATCCATGTTGTGTAAACATAAGCTTATAACCTGACGTTAAATTCATCCATTGGTTGTATAAATTACTCTTTTGACAGCTGAAACCCTCCCAAATGTGGTTTAGGTTAAGAAAATACATTGGCATCAATGCTAAAAAATTGATCATTTAATGAACACAGAATGGTCAGATTTTGGCAAGACAAAAGTTTTGTCGCCTGGTCATATAATGCACCCAATCCTAGTTTACATTCTCACTTGTGCTCCGTAAATTATAAGTTTTTTTTTTAAACCAGTAGTTTTTTATTAAGGATTAACAAAAGATTACAACAATCACAGAGATCACCAGAATATCAACTCAAAGAGTAGAATTAAGCGGGTGGGTGTTAAAGAAGGGAGGGGAGGAAAAAGTGGGGGCAGCAATATATATCATAACATGTAAGTTACATAGCATACATTAATCTAAATAGACTTTTCATGCGAGAACATCTGGTTGAGAAGTGGGGGGGAGAACGTGGAGGTCACTGAGGAATCTCCACGTTATTATAGTGTGACGAGATCCATGGGTCCCACCAACTCAGGACCTTCATTCGTTGATGCAGATCATGCACGAGGGTCACCTCATAAGTCAGGTGTTGATTCAGGCGTACAATCATTTCACCCAATGTCGGTAAAGCAGGTGATTTCCAATGAGCTGCCAAAATCTGTCGGGCCGTGATAAGTACGTTTGTCACCACAGGTCTCAAGATCGAGGGCAAAGAGTCGAGGTCTAGGCCTAGCAACGCCAGAGGAGCTGTCAGAGATATGTCCAGAAATTCATCACATTCGGGCAATCCCACCATATATGGGATTCTGAGCCCAAGATACTGCAACCTCTCCAACATAGTGGGGCGGATGAGACTCCCGAATTACCAAATTTAGCAATACGGGTAGGAGTCAGGTACCAGTTTAACATCAGTTTTTTTGACTGCTCCAGATGGTTTATGCAATGAGTAAACTTTGCCCCATGACCTGAGGCAGCTTGCCATTGGTCAAGAGAAGCCGTGAAATGAAGCCTAGTCTCCCATCTAATCATGTAAGGAAGTTTGGTTGTAGCACGGGATAAGAGCAGGGCCCTATAAACAATAGTAACACCTCTTTGGGAATAACTGGGTTGCTTAAACAGAGTTTGAAGAGCTAGATTGATGGAGGAGGGATCCCATTCCGGAAAAGTGAGCGTCTGGAGGAAGTGGCGAACCCGCAAATAAGAGAAGTAGCATGAACTAGGGAGGGAAAATTTGTTTCGCAAGGAGTCATAAGATAGAATGGTTTCTCGGTCCAGTATATCCCTTAAGAAAGATACTCCCGCTTCCCTCAACTGTCTTAAGGATATAGCGGAAGAGGAAGGGAAGGTGAAGTCTGGTGAGTTTATACCAAATTGTCAACAGGGCTTTCATTGACTGTAAGAGGGGGGTTGGTAGGGACCGACGGAGGAGCGTCATCTCTAGGAGTAGTCTGGTAGAGACATGTGGAGAATGGCAGGCCTTAATCTGCAGCCATCGCAAGGGGGGGATTCAGCCCACCAAATGCAATATCCGGCATCCCAAGACCTCCCGTAGAGTAAGAAAGGGTCAAGGTGCAAAGGGCGACCCTATGAGGCCTGTCACTTCAGACAAATCTGCCCAGGACCGACTGAAACAGGTTTAAGTACCTTCTTGGGAAAGATAAGGGTAAGCATCTTAGGAGATAGAGGATCTTGGGGAGCAGCATAATTTTAACGGATTGAATCCTGGTGATCCAGGACAGTTGAAATTTCGAGTAATCCAAGCATGAGGATCTTAGGGAGGAAAGTAATGATTTGCAGTTCACTTTAAGTATATTCTTAATAGGGGCGATCTGTATTCCCAAGTATCGGAATCTCTGAGGGACCCAGAGGAACGGAAACTGTGATCGTAGCGAGTTTTGAGTGGAGGGAGGGAGGTTTACCGGAAAGAGTGACGATTTCATAAGATTAAGTTTGTAAAAGAAATGCTCGAGAAGTCTGAAATGACTGAAACGATAGCCGGGATAGAGAGAGAAGGGTTCGTGCAGGTGAGGAGGACGTCATCGGCGTAGAGTGCTATCTTATGGTTTTCCTGGCCAATTGTGACACCTGATATGTCAGGGTGGATGCAGATAGCAGCTGCTAGTGGCTCCATCACAAGAGAAAAAATGAGAGGTGAGAGGGGGCAGCCTTGTCTTGTCCCATTAGAGATATCAAATGTGGAAGAGGAGAATCCTCCGGCTTTCACAAAGGCACGTGGGGAACAATACAAGGACATTATCGCCGATCGGATGACCCCTCGAAAGGCAAACTTATCCAGCACTGCTGCCAGGTATCCCCAGTGCACCCGGTCAAACGCCTATTCTGCATCAAGGGACAGGAGTGCACTGGGGGTCCCTCTCTCTTCCAGAATTTCCAATAGGTTCACCACCCTCCGAGTGGCATTTTTCGCCTGTCGATCAGGGATGAATCCTACCTGATCTATAGCAATCAAGGAGGGGATGACAGTCTTGAGACAATCTGCCAGCAGCTTTGAATACATTTTTACATCGCAATTAAGCAATGCAAACGGGCGGTAACTGCCTGGGGTCGAGAGTGGTTTATCCGGCTTAGGAATTGTGGAAATCGACGCTCTTAGTCCTTCAGGCCTGATGTGTCTCTCGCGCTGCCAGAACCAAAACAAGTTGAGAAGGTGGGGGGCAAGGAGATGGGCAAAAGTCGTGTAATACATGTAGGTAAATCCGTCTGAACCTGGCGCTGAGGATTTTTTAGAGTTGCGAATCACGTCAAGAATTTCCTCTTGGTTAAATGGTTTATTCAGATATGCTAATTGATCAGGGGACAAAGAGGGGAGTTTGACCTTGGTCAGGAAAGCTGATATAGCGTCAGGGGATGGTTGTGGAGTAGAGGTCAAATCGCAGAGATTGTACAGATCATGATAGTAGTCCCTAAACTGTTCAGCAATTCGGATGGGATTACGAATCGTTTCTCCTCTGGGGGAGATAACATGGGAGATCCTGGATCTTAATTCAATCTTCTTAACTCTGCACGCCAATAAAGCTCCTGCTCTGTCTCCCATACCATAATAGGCCGATTTGTTTATTTTTCAATTGGTGCTCGACCCTAGAAAGGAGAAGAGCACGCAATCGATTTCGGGTTAGCGTGAGCTCTGCTAAGATGGAGGGATCAGGAGAAGAGGTGTAGGCGCTCTCAAGTGACCTCACCCCCTTCAGAAGGGAGTCCAGGCTCTCACTATATAACCTCTTAGCATGCACCGCCAGTCTAAGATAATGGCCGCACATGACTGCTTTATGAGCAAACCACAAACCATCTGGATCAATGTCATCCAAAGAAAAGTAGTCCTTAAGGAGGGTCGTCATAGCATTCTGCGCTGTCGGGGAAGTCAGTAGGTATTCATTTAATTTCCACGGGGCTCTGGGGGAGTGGGGAATCGAGTCTGAGAACAACAGAGTGAGGGGAGCGTGGTCTGACCAAGTAATTGAGTCGATAAAAGCTTGGATGCATAGTGGTAGCAGAGAATCATTGACGGGGAGAAAGTCTATACGACTAAATGACTTATGTCTCGCTCGTTGCTATGGAGGTAGCGCCATATGTCATGCAGGCCGTAGGAAGAGGTCACCGGTGCGAGGTCAGAGCAAAACATTGAGGGAGCTGAACAGTCAAGGGTTTTATTAAGAGGCGCATTAAGGTCTCCGGCTATCAATTTATGGCCCACGATGGAGGGGGAGATGTCCTCCAAGAGTTTTCTGGGAAATGTCGTCTGTCCCGAGTTGGGGGAGTAGACGGATAGGAGTGAGAATAACATGTCATTCAACTTAGCCACCACCAAAAGATATCTGCCATTCGGGTCAGCAATAGTATTTCAAAAGTAATTCAAATGACACTGCCAAACTTATAAGAATCGTCACACCTGTCCTCTTCTCCCCAGCGTTGGAGAAAAACTGCTGCGGATATGAAGGTGAGGCTATGCGGTGGTTGTCTTTCTCGAGGAGGTGAGTCTCCTGGAGGAACACCATGTCCGCCCGGGCTTTTTTGAGATGGGACCGCAAAAGGGATCTTTTCTGGGGCGAGTTGAGCCCATTTACATTAATTGCTAAAACAGATGTAGGCATGGTTAATCATAAAAGGGATACATTGCAATAACTGCATTTTAAACCAACAAGTGCTGCACCAAGGGAGGGGGGAGGGAAAAGAGAGGGACACACAAAAAAAAACAAAACAGACAAATCCATCAAACCCGTTCGCTTTTCTACTGTCCAGGCGAACGAGAGTGGAGAAACCAAAAAAAGAAAGTCACAGAAAAGCAAAAAAACAGATTATACCCCAATATGTCATAAAGGGGTAGCCCGGGCGACTAAACGTAGATGCCGGGGCGAACAAATGAGAAAGGACTAGTCCAGAGCGTAAAGATTCACTCAATGGGGATACCCTCCCAAGGTCAATAATAGTAAAGAGGGGGAGGGGGAAGAGAGTTGATTCAGAAGGATAAGAATAGAGAGGGGAGATCGCAGGTGCGACACAGGGAGGAGAAACTAGAGGAAATGGGGAGAGGGAAGAAAGTGAATTATACGACCTGGGAGGAGTAAAAAAAATGGAGGCCAGGAAGACGGGCCCCAGGAAGGTCAGCGAAATAGAATCATCACGGCTGCGGTATTTTCATGCCACTTTCCACTCCGGATCAACTCTTTTTCCTCTAGAGCGGGATTTAGTGAAGTGTTCCCCTTCAGAACGCTGCTGCGATACGGATGCAGACGTCGGGAGAAAGTTCCACTTCCTCAGGAGCGAAATCGCTTGTGGAGGAGTTAGGCAAACGTGTGATGTCTCATCTCTCCTGACAATGAGGCGCAAGACCGACGTGTATGGCTTAAAGGCACGACGTAAGGCTAATGTGCCCGGCGACAGGTCTGGAAATACCTCGAGGGCGGAGAAGCGTTCTGGAAGCGACGGTGCCTGTCTCAGGGCTCTTAGGAAATCCTCTTTGGCTTCAAAATAATGGATTCTCGCGAGGACATCGCGAGGAAGATTGGGGCGAATAGACGCCGGCTTTGGGACTCTGTGAATCCGGTCTATCTTTAGATCCTGACTAGGGATAGGCGAATACCTTACTATTCGGAATCGCTATACCCGCAACGAGTAGGTAGCAGTACTCGCTACTCGTTGCGAGTATAGCGATTCCGAATACTTTTGTAGTGTATCAATGGATACACTGCAAAAGTCCTGTAAAAGAGAGAAAAAGTGGTTAAAAAATAAAAAAATTGGATACTCACCTTAACCGACGGCTGTACCGGGACTGGCTGATGCACGTCTATTCATGGAAAAGGACCTTTCCCTCTCTCAGCCAATCAGATGCTGCCACGTCACAATGACGTACCGTATATACTCGTGTATAAGCCGACCCGTGTATAAGCCGACCCCCCTACTTTTGCCCCCAAAACCTGGGAAAATCTATTGACTCGTGTATAAGCCGAGGGTGGACCCCAGCACAGGTATACAGCCCCCAGCAGTGTGGTATACAGCAGCCCCAGAGGTATATACAGCAGCCCCAGTGGTAGTATACAGCAGCAGCCCCAGTGGTATATACAGCAGCAGCCCCAGTGGTTAGTATACAGCAGCCCCAGAGGTATATACAGCCCCAGTGGTAGTATACAGCAGCCCCAGTGGTAGTATACAGCAGCCCCAGTGGTAGTATACAGCAGCCCCAGTGGTACTATACAGCAGCCCCAGTGGTAGTATACAGCAGCCCCAGTGGTAGTATACAGCAGCCCCAGAGGTATATACAGCAGCCCCAGAGGTATATACAGCCCCAGTGGTAGTATACAGCAGCCCCAGTGGTAGTATACAGCAGCCCCAGTGGTACTATACAGCAGCCCAGTGGTAGTATACAGCAGCCCCAGAGGTATATACAGCAGCCCCAGAGGTATATACAGCCCCAGTGGTAGTATACAGCAGCCCCAGTGGTAGTATACAGCAGCCCCAGTGGTAGTATACAGCAGCAGCAGCCCCAGGGGTGTATACATCAGCAGCCCCAGGGCTGTATACACCAGCAGCCCCAGGGCTGTATACACCAGCAGCCCCAGGGCTGTATACACCAGCAGCCCCAGGGCTGTATACACCAGCAGCACCAGGGCTGTATACACCAGCAGCCCCAGGGCTGTATACACCAGCAGCCCCAGGGCTGTATACACCAGCAGCCCCAGGGCTGTATACACCAGCAGCCCCAGGGCTGTATACAGCAGCAGCCCCAGGGCTGTATACACCAGCAGCCCCAGGGCTGTATACAGCAGCAGCCCCAGGGCTGTATACACCAGCAGCCCCGGAGGTATACAGGCCCCCCCATCAAGCTTGCGCGGCAGCCTGTAAAGGAAAATCATACTCATCGCTGTCCCGCGCTGTCCCGCCGCTTGCCGACACACGATCCCGGGCTTCAGTCCGCGTCTTCCGGCTTCCGGGCTCCTGTGGTCGCGCGCAATGACGTCATTGCCCGCGACCACAGAAGACGCGGATTGAAGCCCGGGATCGTGATGGCAGCGGCGGGACAGCGCGGGACAGCGATGAGTATGATTTTCCTTTACAGGCTGCCGCGCAAGGGGGGGGGGGCCTGGCGCTTGATGGGGGGGCCTGTATACCTTCATGGCAGCTGCTGTATATATACGGATTACCGTATATACCCGCGTATAAGCCGAGGGGGGACTTTTCAGCCCAAATTTTGGGCTGAAAAACTCGGCTTATACGCGAGTATATACGGTAATTGCTAGCAGCCACCTGATTGGCCAGATGGAAATGTCCTCTCAGGTACACCGAGGACCTTTCCATCTGGCCAATCAGGTGGCCGCTAGCGATTACGTCATTGTGACGTGGCGGCATCTTATTGGCCAGATCTCTCCCAGCCATCTGATTGGCTGAGAGAGGGAAAGGTCCTTTTCCATGAATAGACGTGCATCGGCCGGTCTTGGTACAGCCGTCGGTTAAGGTTAGTATCCGATTTTTTTATTTTTTAACAACTTTTTCTCTCTTTTACAGGACTTTTGCAGTGTATCTACTGATACACTGTAAAAGTATTCCGTACTTGCTACTCCCGAGTAATCCTAATTTACTCGGCGAGTAGCGAGTACACGAATACCGCAACTATTCGGCGAGTGCCGAATAGTAGCGAGTATAATCGCCCATCCCTAATCCCGAGGATCCAGTAGCAGACCCCGCAGTCCATCGGCGGGGATTGCTTCAGCGACGCCCCTAAGACGCACATAGTTGCGTCGACTCCGATCTTCCAGGTCATGATTTTTAGTTTGTACTGCCTCCACAGTGGCTTGTAGCTGTTCGTGCTCGTCGAGGAGATTATTATGTGACTGTATCAGTTCTGCCATCTTGTTCTCAAGATGGTCCATCCTAGAGCCCAGCTCGGTCACCTCTCCCCGCAGCTCCGTCACCATTGCCCTCATATCGTCCTGAATAGAGACCCTAAGGCCCGATAGAAGGCCTTTCATGAGGGCATAGGTCACTGGGGTCTCCGGAGAAAGGGTTGTGGAAGCAGCTTCCTGAGCCTGATGGTCTCGGCGAGAAGCGCGGGCTGCTCTGGGGGAAGGAGGCGCCATGTTGGAGTGTAACAGAGTCAGAGCGGCCAGGCAGGAAATAGTCTGATACCCGCTTTGGGAGAAGGGGCTGCTGTTGTTTCACTTTACCCATTCGTGGAGGAGTATCTCCGATGATCCAGGGAGAGAATTCAGGAGTTTAGTGCCGTGAAGGGATGTTTAAAAGCCGCTTTAGCCTCCTGGGGACCGGGAGTTCCCAGTTCAAGCAGCCTCTGCCATGAGCTGCCAGGCCACGCCCCCCCCGTAAATGATAAGTTAATTAGTGGGTGTGTATAAAAAGAAACCCAGCACCCCAGACCTTCACTTGAACTGCAACTTGAGCTCTGACAACATGCCAAAAATCCACCCTGCGACCAAAGCCTTGATTATCAAGAGGCTGAAGACCAGATCCACTGCACAGGTGGCTGGCCCCTTCAATGTGTCTCATAACTTTTGTCAGGGACTGTAATTACTTTCAGTTTGCTTCAAATAAATTTAAATTTCATTGCCACATTTAATTGATCAAATGTAAATTTCAGCAGATAAGAACATCCCTGATCACTCAAAGAAACTGCAAAAGGAATTTTAATATTTTTATTTTAGCTTGGCTTGAACATTATTATTTTCCATAGTTCTCTAAGCTTGCAATTTTCTAAAAAGTTAAGGATTTTGTGAATTATTCTTATTGCATATTCCCATATTATCATTTATATTTGGACTAAACATAATTTATTGAGAAAAAGAAGGAAAATAGTAATAAGTTAATATAAAATGTTCTCATTCCCACCTGAGAATAGCTCTTTTTGTTTAACCAGTCCAATTCTATAATGTTATAATGTCAGACATTTACCTGTCAAAATGGACAGATTCATTTAAATGAGGGCAAAGGTTTTCTTTATCTTTCCAACCTGCCCTAGATTTCATCCATTAGTAGAAATACGAAGACATAATAAAACACTTGTTCATTGTTCCCTGAGGAATTGCCTATTTCTGCACAGCAGCTTCCAAAGACATGTACTTTATTTAGGCTGAAAAGTTTATACTCCAGTGCATATTACTGAACATGGTAAGTAATTGCTTTACTTAGGTAACATTCTTTTAAAAAGTGGAACACATTAATGATGTGTCGCATAAAGGAAATTAGGACACCACTGCTCAGCATATTGATTATTGTTCTTAAATGGACTCTATAATCAATGTCCTATTGTTTAAATTAGGTGTTTGCATTGCATGCATTTTTAAAATATGTTAGAAAAATATTAAAATCTTAGAGTCCTCAATGGTTTATACCTTTTAATGGGTAACTAAAAAGATGGTGATAAATAGCAAACTTTTGAGATTACTCAGCTCCCTTCATCTGAAGAGTTACATTTATACACAACAGGACAAAGAAGAATGCAGTAAATAACACAAGTGATGGGAAGCAAAACACACAATATGTAAGAGAGTGTGACTATTTTGTTGTCCTTTCGATTGAGATATGGTCCAGGATTTGTTGCCCCCAAATGGTCTGAGGAGCAAATTTCTTAATTCATGTAAAAGGACATTCCTGTACCAGAAGGTAATTGACCATCCAACATATCTTCAATGGGACAGTTTTCATCCAAGACACATAAAAAAAAAACTCTATTGTGTACAGTCAGGCAATCAGATACAGTTGTACATGTTCCAGCCCTTAAGATAGAGACAACCATCTTCGAGACCTCAGAAAGACCTTTTTGAATCAGGATTACTATCCCAGAGCAATTGCAAACCGGATTACAAGAGCCACCAGAATATCAAGGAATCATGTACATTACAACACTAAAGAAGAAAATCACCGGGTCCCTCTCGTAGTCACCTACAATTCAAATCTGGAGTTGTTAAGAGGAGCTGCACCCGGACCCCCCTCTTCTGTGATTTAGGCAGCACCCAAATCTAAAAATCATCATTGTCAGGAGCTCGATGTTCTCTCCAGAAGAGGTGCAAAATCTGTCCATTTATGACAAGATAAAGATTCCAAGCTCACATCAGGCTACAAGATCCCATGTACCTTCAACTCACAACTAATGTGGTGTACTTAATTATAAATATACAAAATGTCCAGCTGGGTTCTGTATCTATGAGCTGCTCCGATATTTGCTGCCACAACGATTTTTCCCTTTCCCATGCTGATCATTCTGTTTTTTGCTTCCCGTCACTTGTGTTATTTACTATACTATTCTATGTCCTGTTCTGCATAAATATGTGGCTCTTCAGATTTGATGTTATACAGTTGTGGCCAAAAGTATTGACACCCCTGCAATTCTGTCAGATAATACTCAGTTCCTTCCTGAAAATTATTGCAATCACAAATTCTTTGGTATTATTATCTTCATTTAATTTGTCTTCAATGAAAAAACACAAAAAAGAATGAAGCAAAAAGCAAAACATTGATCATTCACACAAACTCTAAAAATGGGCCAACAAAAGTATTGCACCCTCAGCCTAATACTTGGTTGCACAACTTTAGCCAAAATAACTGCAATCAACCGCTCCGGAACCATCAATAAGTTTCTTACAATGCTCTGCGGGAATTTTAGACCATTCTTCTTGGCAAACTGCTCCAGGTCCTGATATTGAAAGGTGCCTTCTCCAAACTGCCATTTTTAGATCTCTCCACAGGTGTTCTATGGATCCCAGGTCTGACTCATTGCTGCCACTTAGAAGTCTCCAGTGCTTACTCTCAAACCATTTCTAGAGCTTTTGAAGTGTGTTTGGTCATTGTCCTGCTAGAAGACCCATGACCTCTGAGGGAGACCCAGCTTTCTCACACTGGCCCTACATTATGCTGCAAAATTTGTTGGTGGTCTTCAGATTCATAATGCCATGCACACGGTCAAGCAGTCCAGTACAAGAGGCAGCAATGCAACCCAAAACATCAGGAACCTCCGCCATTTTGACTGTAGGGACCGTGTTCTTTTCTTTGAATGCTCTTTTTTTCTCCTGTAAACTCCATGTTGATGCCTTGCCCAAAAGAGAGAACATTCTTCCAAAACGTTTTAGGCTTTCTCAGTAAGTTTTGGCAAACTCCACCTGGCTTTTTATGTCTCGGGGTAAGAATGGAGTCTTCCTAGTATTCTACCATACAGTCCCTTTTCATCAGACTCCGACGATAGTACGGAAACACTGTTGTACCCTTGATCAGAGAGCATATAGTATAGCTCGACCACCGTTTAGTGCACAAGGGAAAAATAGGCCACAAAGTCACTTGAGAAAGGCTCAACTGAGCCGAAACGTTGTACCTTGGACTGCAGGCAGCTTGAACTTGTTCGGAGTTAGTGAGGTTCTTTATTCACCATCCGCACAATCTTGCGTGAAATCTCTCGTCAATTTTCTTTTCCGTCCACATCTAGGGAGGTTAGCCACAGTGCCATAGCTTTAAACTTCTTGATGACACTGCGCACAGTAGACACAGAAAATTCAGGTCTTTGAGATGGACTTGTAGCCTTGAGATTGCTCATGCTTCCTCACAATTTGGTTTCTCAAGTCCTCAGACAGTTCTTTGTCTTCTTCTTTCTCCATGCTCATTGTACACACAGGACACAGGACAGAGGTTGAGTCAACTTTAATCCATGTCAACTGCTGCAAGTGTGATTAGTTATTGCTAACACCTGTTAGGTGCCACAGGTAAGTTACAGGTGCTGTTAATTACACAAATTAAGAAGTATCACATGATTTCTAACAGTGCCAGTATGAAAATTGCCAGATTTTATTTTCAAATTTTAACACAGATTGTGATATGAAAAATAAAAACATTGGGAAAAATAAATAATATATATGTTTAACACAAAAAAAACGATTGTTTAAAAAATAAGGCATTTTCTGATGATGGATTCCCTTTAATACATTCAATAATACACTAATGAAAAAAAGTGACTAGTTTTATGAACATAGATAAAGAAAATATAGTCAGCTCTCCACTCTGTTAGCTTCTGGAGTATTTGTTCAGTGTTCCTGGCTATCACGCATGGGTAAGGAAGGAGCTGACCACACTTTAGACAAATATTGAAGTACTAGATAGCGGCCCGATTCTAAAGAATCGGGTATTCTAGCCTATGGTTATTAGGGTATACAGGGGCTCAGTGGTTAGCAGACTATACAGCGGCTGAGTGGTTAGCAGAGTATACGGAGGCTCAGTGGCTCATAGTCTGCATTAGGGCAGAGTGCAGTGGTCAGGGGCAGAGTGCAGTGGTCAGGGGTAGAGTGCAGTGGTCAGGGGCAGAGTGCAGAGTGTCAGGGGCAGAGTCTAGTGGTGAGGGGTAGAGTGCAGTGGTGGGGGTAGAGTGCAGTGGTGGGGGTAGAGTACAGTGGTCAGGGGCCCGATGCAATTGCATCGGGAGCGCGGTGACATGAATTGTGTGTATACAGGCGGGTCAGTGGGTAGCAGAGTATACAGGGGGCTCTGAGGGTAGCAGATTATACAGGCAGCTCTGTGGGTAGCAGAGTATACAGGCGGCTCTGTGGATAGCAGAGTATGATGTGGCGGGAGGCTGGAGGGGTGAGGAGAGGTGGTGCTGGAGGGGTGAGGAGAGGTGAGGCAGGAGGGGTGAGGAGAGATGTGGCTGGAGGGGTGAGGAGAGAGGAAGCTGGAGCGGCGACATGACCGTTCGGCACACCTCTGCTCCTCCAGGCTGCACACATCACGGCGGTCGTCTCCCGCCCGTGATGTGTGTTTTAGGAAGTGTAGGGGCGGCCGTAAGCGTGGCGGGGCTGCCTGAGTCCCGCTCCGCTTAGGGCCGGCATGTTGGTCCACCCTGGACGGATGTAGCGCTGTGGTGACGTCACTTTGGCGATGACAAAGTGACGGAAGTGCTGGCTAAAGTGACGGAAGTGAGCCTTCGGGTTTTATATATTAGATATAGCAGCACTATGGTATATGGCGGTACAGTATAGCAGATGTATAGCAGCACTATAGTATATGGCAATATATTACAGTATATGTACAGGTGCACTATAGTATATGGGGGTATTTTATAGCACATGTATAGCAGCACTATGGTATATGGCGGTACATTACAGTACATGTATAGCAGCGCTATGGTATATGGTGGTACATTACATTACATATATAGCAGCGCTATAGTATATGGCGATGCATTACAGCACATGTACAGTAGCACTATAGTATATGACAGTATATTACAGTATATGTAGAGTTTCACTATAGTATATGGTGGAATTTTATAGCACATGTATAGCAGCACTATAGTATGTGGTGATACATTAGAGTACATGTATAGCAGCACTATGGTATATGGCCATACTCAGCTCCCCCCCGCTCCTCCCTCCAAAAAATAAAAAAATCCTCAGTGAGGATACTCACCTGTCCGCCGGCTCACTCCACCTTCGTCTTCTAGGTCCTACAAGGGTTTTGGACCCGTCGTTGCCTGGGAAACCGTTCAGCTGATCGGTCACATGACCTCTAACTGCCAGGGGGGCAGGATGGATTAGGGGGGCAGGATGGTGACGGGGGGTGGAGTGGTGGCAGGATGGAGCGAGCGGGGCAGGATAGAGTGGGGGGGGGGCAGGATGGTGCCGGAGGAGCAGGATCGAGCCGGAGGAGCAGGATGGTGGCGGAGGAGGGGGCAGGATGGAGCCGGCGGGGCAGGATGGAGGCAGCGGTGCAGGATGGTGCGCGCAGGGCAGGATGGAGCGAGTGGGGCAGGACGGTGGTGGGGGGACAGGATGGAGGCGACGGGGCAGGATGGAGCCGGCGGGGGGGGTCAGCATGGTGCAGGCGGGGGGGCAGGATGGAGGCGGCGGGGGGGCAGGATGGAGCCGGTGGGGGGGCAGAATGGAGCTGGTGTGTGTGGGGGGGGCAGGATGGAGCGGGCAGGGGGTAGGATGGAGCAGGCGGGGGGGCAGGATGGAGCCAGCGGGGGTAGGATGGAGTGGGTGGGCAGGATGCAGCCGGGGGAGGGGGCAGGATGGAGCCGGCGGGGGGGGCAGGATGGAGCCGGCGGGGGGAGCAGGATGGAGCCGGCAGGGGGGGCAGGATGGAGCCGGCGGGGGGGGGGCAGGATGGAGTCGGCGGGGGTGGGGCAGATTGGAGTGGGGGGGGGGCAGGATGGAGCTGGTGTGGGAGGGGGCAGGATGGAGCCGGCGGTGGGGGGGCAGGACGGAGCCGGCGGGGGGGGCAGGATGGAGCTGGTGTGGGGGGGGGGAGGATGGAGCCAGAGGGGGGGTTGGATGGATAGGATGGACCAGGTGGGGGGGGCAGGATGGAGCCAGCGGGGGGGGCAGGATGGAGTCGGGGGGCGGTGGGCAGGGTGGAGCCGGCAGGGGGAGCAGGGTGGAACTGGTGTGGGGGTGGCAGGATGGAGCAGGCGAGAGGCAGGATGGAGCCGGGGGGGGAGCAGGATGCAGCCGGCGGGGGGGGGGGCAGGATGGAGGCGAGGGTGGGGGGCAGGATGGAGCCGAGGGGGGGGCACAGGATGGGGCGGGCGGGGGGGTGGAATGGAGCCGGCGGGGGTTGAGGATGGAGCGGGCGAGGGGGCAGGATGGAGCTGGTGTGGGGGGGGCAAGATGGAGCAGGTGTGGGGGGGCAGGATGGAGCCGGTGGGGGGGCAGGATGGAGATGGCGGGGGGCAGGATGGAGCTGGTGTGGGGGGGGCAGGATGGAGCCAGCGGGGGGTAGGATGGATAGGATGGAGCGGGCGGGGGGGCAGGATGGAGCTGGTGTGGGGGGGGCAGGATGGAGCCGGTGGGGGGGCAGGATGGAGCTGGTGTGTGGGGGCAGGATGGAGGCAGTGGGGGGGTAGGATGGAGCTGGTGTGGGGGGGGTCAGGATGGAGTATGCGGGGGGTAGGATGGATAGGATGGAGCCGGCGGGGGGGGCAGGATGGAGTCGGCGGGGGTAGGATGGAGCCAGGGGGGGGCAGGATGGACCTGTTGTGGGGGGGGCAGAATGGAGGCGGTGGGGGGGCAGGATGGAGCCGGCGGGGGCAGGATGGAGCCGGGGAGGGGCAGGATGCAGCGGGCGGGGGGGGGGCGGGCAGGATGCAGGTAAGGGGGGGCAGGATGGATCGGAGGGGGGCAGGATGGAGTCGGCGGGGGTGTGCTATGGAGCAGAGAGGGGGGCAGATTGGAGCCGGAGGGGGGTAGGGGCAGGATGGTTTTGGCAGGGGCAGGATGGATGGGAGGATACTCACCCGTGTGGCGGCTCGCAGGACCTGTGGTTGCCTGGGAAACCGATCAGTTGATCGGTTTCCCAGGCAACCACAGGTCCTCAAGCCATGGAGCTAGAGGAGGTAGATGGAGCGCGCCGGCGGACGGGTGAGTATCCTCTATGAGGGTATGAGCAACCCACGGAACGACCATTTCACATTGGAGTGAATAGGGGAAGTTGCGCTCCAAATCGTAGTTGCGGTGTCACACAGCACGATCATGCCAAATCGCATATGCAATATTGCACGGTTGGAGAGCATGCACAATCTCATTCCGATATCGTAGTTGCGTTGTTATTACGTCGCATTGCCCTTTTACTTGACACAACGCACCAACAATAACAACTGCAACGGCCACACCACGTGACTTTTTATTGTAGTTGCGTTGCGATATCGCGACGTGTAAAGCGGCCTTCAAAGAAGCGATACATCAAATAGATATTTAAGTGCAATATTACAAAAGTTTATTGAATAACAAACAATACGACAAAAGTCACAAAACATTTAAAATCAATTAAAAAAGCCTAAAGTCAGCTATAACCTTCCACTTAAGACAAAATAGTCCCAGGTAGGGATGGGCGAATCTACTCGCTAGGACTCGTTACTCGGCGAGTAGTAAGGGACTCGCAGGACTCGGTACTCTGCGAGTTTCCCAGTGATTACTCGCACGAGTCCAATGCAAATCAATATCAATCCTAGTTTTGTCAGAAACGCTGACAAAACTAGGATTGCCATTGTTTGCATTAGACTCGGCTACTGTGCCAGTGATAGCAGGGAAACTCGCAAAGTAACTGCTGTTTCTTTGCGAGCCGAGTCCAGCTGTCTTCTCTGTGCAGCTCCAGGGTCCTAGAGCCCGCCTGCTCACAGAGATGATGTAGCAGTGCTGAGATTGTTCTCAGTCTGCTCATTCCCTGTGCATAGACATCTATATCTATGCACAGGGGATGTAGAAGAGAGGACATCGCGTTTTGGACTGCGTCGGACAGAAGAGGATTTTTTTAATTAAAGATGGAGTCCCTAATGGCTTTTTTTTTTATTTCAAATAAAAATTTTTCTCTGTGTTGTGTTTTTTTAACCCTTTATTGGAGATTCTTAGTGGCTGGGTCAAACGTGGCCTGACATTAAGAATCTCGGGCTTAATACTAGCTTGTATAACAAAGCTGGTATTAACCCCTTTATTACCCAGCGTGCTACCGCCACCAGGGCCGCTGGAAAAGCGGGGTTCAGCGCCAGAGGATGGCGCTTCAATGAACGCGCCATCTTCTGGGGCGGCTGCGGGCTGCAATTTGCAGCGGGGGGTGCCCAGAAAGCTTGGGCATCCCTGCGCTGCGGATTCCAGCCCCCAGATGCTTAGCTGTACCTGGCTAGACATAGAAATTGCGCGGAGCCCCACGCATTTTTTTTTTTATTATTTCATGAATTTCAGAGTCAGAGTCTCAGAGTCAGAGTCAGAATCTCAGAATTTCATGAAATAATTGAAAAAAAATGCGTGGGGCTCCGCGCAATTTCTATGTCTAGCCAGGTACAGGTAAGCAGCTGGGGGCTGGAATCCGCAGCGCAGGGATGCCCAAGCTTTCTGGGCACCCCCCGCTGCAAATTGCAGCCCGCAGCCGCCCCAGAAGATGGCGCGTTCATTGAAGCGCCATCCTCTGGCGCTGAACCCCGCTCTTCCAGCGGCCCTGGTAGCGGTGGCACGCTGGGTAATAAAGAGGTTAGGGCCAGATTTGTATTATCAGCTGGCCCTAAGCCCGAAATTTATGGCGGTCACGCCAATATTAGACATGACCGCCATGAATTTCTATTAAATTGTTTTAAAAAAAAACACAACACAAAGAACATTTTTTATTAGAAATAAAAAAAAAAGCCATTAGGGACTCCATCTTTAATTAAAAAAATCCTCTTCCGTCCGACGCAGTCCAAAACGCGATGTCCTGTCTGCTACATCCCCTGTGCATAGATATAGATGTCTATGCACAGGGAATGAGCAGACTGAGAACAATCTCAGCTCTGCTACATCATCTCTGTGCACAGACATTCATGTCTGTACACAGGGAATGAGCAGACTGAGAACAATCTCAGCTCTGCTACATCAGGCAGCAGGTGGGCTCTAGGACCCTGGAGCTGGCAGCCAGCACACTGAGCAGACAGGACTCTTATCTGTGCGAGTTTCCCAGCAATTACTTACAAAGTAAACGAGTCCAATGCAAATAAATGACAAAACTAGGATTGCTTCAGGCTGAAGCTTCCGAGACACATCTGCGATTTGTAAATCTCACACTACTCGCTATTACTCGCTTCCCCATTCATTAACATTGGACTTGCTAGACTCGCAACGAATAGCGAGTCCTGTGCTCGGACTCGCTAGAGTCAAGCGATTCCGAGTAATTTAGGATTCGCCCATCACTAGTCCCAGGGAGAACCTCTCTGCTAATCACAGACAATGGAAACCAATCACAATTTGTATGTTATTCATGGTACCATACTATACAGAAACAAGTAGCAGCTGCTCAGTTATGCATTCAAGTACAGCAAGGAAATATTTCTATCTGGGACGGTTTATATACAGCACTCCAAGGATTAATTTATCAAAAATACAGCAGTTATAGCATATATGAGTGAAATTCCCCTGGTCCAAATTGATATTAAAAGCAGGAATGAGAGGATCCTACATGTCCTACTAGACCAAATGATGCATAAAATTCCATAAAGGTATTGTTAACCTGTATATAAGCAGTATTTAAGATGTAACTACATACATATGACATATACAGTTGTTATTCCTATGGTATTATAAACACAGATAGATTCAGTCCTATAAAGCTTGCTTGACCTAATTCAGATATAAATTTTCATGGGAATATAATTCACCCAATTATAAGAAATATGTAAACTATAATGGCCGCTTTACACATCCCAATATCGTTTCGATATTGTATACAACTTCACGTATTTGGCGTTTGTCCAAGATCGCATAGGATATGTTACACAGTGCGATATCGCCAGGCAACTCAAGTACGATGTTGTGTGCCCCTCTTGCACACTGCGTCTCATCAACTTGGGAACGACCAATTAACATTGTAGTGAATAGGGGGAGTTGTGCTCCAAATCGTACTAGCGCTGTCACACAGCACGATCATCCCAGATCGTCCATCCAATATCGGCCAGTTGGAGAGCCTGCACAATTCAACAACGATATCATTTTGGCATTTGGTGACATGTCACAACCACGTGATCGCTAGTGGCCACCTGATTGGCCAGATTGCAAGGTCCTGGCAGTACACCTAGGACCTTGCAATCTGGCCAATCAGGTGGCCGCTAGCGATCACGTGGTTGTGACGTGTCACCATCTGATTGGCTGGAAGTCACAGGTCCTTGTCCGGTGATCGCAGGTCTTCTGGGACAGTCCCGGTGCAGGCGTCGGTCAGGTGAGTATGCAAGTTTATTATTTTTAACATCTTTTATTCACTTTTAGGGTACTTTTGCAGTGTATCTATGGGTCATGGGTCTTCCAGCAGGACAAATTTTGCAGCATAATGTAGGGCCCAGTGTGAGAAAGCTGGGTCTCCCTCAGAGGTCATGGGTCTTAAAGCAGGACAATGACCCAAAACACACTTCAAAAAGCACTGGAAAATGGTTTGAGAGAAAGCACTGGAGACTTCTAAGGTGGCCAGCAATGAGTCCAGACCTGAATCCCATAGAACACCTGTGGAGAGATCTAAAAATGGCAATTTGGAGAAGGCACCCTTCAAATATCAGGGACCTGGAGCAGTTTGCCAAAGAAGAATGGTCTAAAATTCCAGCAGAGCATTGTAAGAAACTCATTAATGGTTACCAGAAGCGGTTGATCGCAGTTATTTTGGCTAAAGGTTATGCAAATAAGTATTAGGCTGAGGGTGCCAATACTTTTGTCTGGCCCATTTTTGGAGTTTTGTGTGAAATGATCAATGTTTTGCTTTTTGCTTCATTCTCTTTTGTCTTTTTTTATTGCAGACAAATTAAATGAAGATAATAATACCAAAAGAATTTGTGATTGCAATCATTTTCAGGAAGAAACTGAGTATTATCTGACAGAATTGCAGTGGTGGCAATACTTTTGGCCACAACTGTAAGTGCGCTACACACAGCACAGTCCCTCACCAGGCCCATCCATCACTACTAGTCCTGCCCTGGGGACCCTTAGCCCTACCCGAGGAGGGCTTACCATACACACTGCCCTAAGTCACTGTCACAGTGACAGTAGGAATACGGCAGCGGTGGTTCCATTGACCACATACCCCGGGTAGCGTCACAACAAAATCCCCTGTAAATATCACCTTTTTGGACTGATCCCACGCCACAGGACCGGGTCACAACTACCGTGATACCCAGAGAGACAGCACCA
This sequence comes from Allobates femoralis, assembly GCA_033576535.1. Classification (NCBI taxonomy): domain Eukaryota; kingdom Metazoa; phylum Chordata; class Amphibia; order Anura; family Aromobatidae; genus Allobates; species Allobates femoralis. Next base: position 375,888,079 of record JARQOC010000005.1, read on the forward strand.
GCCCGACTCCTGAGTATCCCATAGCCTGGGGGCGCATCATACCGCTGAACCAACATCTATTTTGACAGCTGAAGAGACAGTAGAGAGTTAGACTACAGGGAAGGCGAGTGACTCGAGCAGGGTCAGTGTCCATAGGGTCAACTTAAAGCAGCAGTACTCCAAAAGTTGCTACTGCCTGCTACTAACCTTGCTGTAGTGTATTTAGTCTGCTGGTGCTTGTGTCCACATTCTAAAAAGATGGTTAGCCCAATGCAAAACAGCAGTACTCCAAAAGTTCCTACTGCCTGCTACTATCCTCGCAGCAGTTGATCCTGTACCATACATTTTAGAAGGCCCTCCTCTATACATTTGGGAGGGTCCTCAGTCACCCATTTTGGAGGGTTACCAATAATTTTGGAGGGTCCAGGAATTCCATAGTTTTACAGTTCAGAAGTTACCTCAGGGGAAATGGTGTATCAGTGTCCGCGCTGCTGAAATCCCAAGAAAACGATCCGGAAACCATATGTAGGTTGCATCAATCATCCATTTATTCCTTTCCTACGCGTTTCAACACTGTCCTAGTGTCTTCCTCAGGGATATATCCCTGAGGAAGACACTAGGACAGTGTTGAAATGCGTAGGAAAGGAATAAATGGATGATTGATGCAACCTACATATGGTTTCCGGATCGTTTTCTTGGGATTTCAGCAGCGCGGACACTGATACACCATTTCCCCTGAGGTAACTTCTGGATGATTCCCACGTGCATGTGGAAGGTGGAAGTCCTGCAGCAGCTGCATTTAATGCCAAATGCTTTTACACCAGTTGTGGGTCTCACAACTGTGCTAGGTGAGTGAATTCATACCCACCGCATACATTAGTGTCACTAGTGATAGGGCACTATTGCGCCTCTTGTTCCCCCCCCTATTTTTTTACTTTGATATAGTTTTACAGTTGGGCAATGGCCTTTTGTTTGCTATACCCCCTATTTAGAATAATGGCATAAGCCATGGTTGATACCATTGAAGATCATCTTTAAATTCGGGAGGGCCCTCCTCTATGCAATTGGGAGGGTCCTCACTCACTAAATTGGCAGGGTCCACATTTGGTCCTCTTCCATTTATTTTGCGGTTTACACGGACAGCCACGGATTGGATCAAACCCACTATGTGAAGCCAGCCTAAGTTGGGCGAGTCAATTGATCGAGGATTCCCTGAAAGTAGCATGCCCAGGAGGTAGAGCAACAGCCAATCTCCCAGATATTTCCTGGAGGTAATTTGCTTCGGAAGGAGCTTGCCCTGGAGGGTGGAAAAGGGAATGATCCCCAAGCTGATACACACTAAAGCTAAGACCGGAGAAACTGAAGGAGCCAAGTGAGCCCAACCAACATGGGTCACTGGTGGCTAGGCAAGGACAGCCAGAAAGCCGGCTCTGTAGACGTGACTGGGGATACTACACTACCCTAACTACAAGACATCCCGGCAGGGTGCGGGGACTCTATGACCCGTGACCTAACTACCACCACGGAGTATGATTAAAGCCATTATACTAGGGCTAGTGACCCGCAAAGGGGAACTAATCACTACAGAGCCCGTGACGGCCGAATTAAACCCATATGTGAGGACACGTACATAACTGAAAGTCTTAATAGGGGAATAGGAAAGGGAAAGCGGCTACTCAGACTTTTACTCCAGGATTCCAGACACCCTATCGGCAGTGTGGCAACCACCCATATGTTCCATCCAATTTGTGAAAAAAGAAAAGGTGTCGATATCTGCTTCAAAAGTGCTTAATTAATGCATATAAAAGCATCACAACCCAGGGGTTACGCTAGACGCGTTTCGGGTTCTCCCCTTATTCGTTAGCATACAAAAATGACATAGAAACTTCTATATATGTAAGACAAACCACCCACCATCCTGTGCATACAATATACAATTAAAACCAAGCACTTAACCAATTATAGTCATGAACAAAAAATGGACTGTTTAGTAACAGCAATACTTACAATTCATCCAATAGAGTTCATGATCTTAAACAGTGTCATCTCAATAGAATTCATGATCTTAAACAATGCCTTCTCAACCTGTTTCAATACCTTTACCTAGCAATGTTTTCTGACAAAAGAAATTCTTCTAATTTGTTCAGATAAATGAGAGGGATGATCTGATTATTCCATCTACATATTCCATATTAATTTATTATTTCTTTTAAATGATAAAAAACTGATTCCAATGAATATTATATAAACATTAAATATTAAATAGCTTATTATTGAAATCCCTCTTTTATATTGGCAACCGTATAACATCATTATTTAAATTGTTTTGAAATTATACCTCTTTAATGTATTTTATTTTTCTCATATACTATTTTTATTATTGTTTTAGAATGTATAGTTATTAGTGATGAGCGAGTACCAAAATGCTCGGGTGCTCGATGCTCTGGCCGAGCATCCCAAGATACTCGTGTACTCGGCCCGAGCACCGAGCCCAATGTTATCCTATGGGAGACCCGAGTATTTTTATGAAATGACCCCCGGTAGCATGTAGAAACCCTAAAAATGTCACAAAAGTCTCAGAAGAGTGCTCAAATGACATGGCAACAGCATGGGGAAGACCCCTGTAAGCATTTCTCACTCAAAAGTCACAGCTGTGAACAATGTTGTTCGAGTTTTACGCCATTTTTACGGACTCAGCAGAAAACCTTCCAAAATGACACCAAAAAGAATTTTCATGGTGGAAATGTTAAGGGCACATACCCAATAGTGAGATAGTGCTGGTGTATGTTACTTTTTGTGATTGCATGAAAGATTTTACGTTAAAATATTATCGTGCACTCCGAGCCCTGAGAAGAGACATACATGAAGGCTCTTTGACATAATGTGCCCATTTGAGGAAGTGGGTTATGTAGTATTTTCCTTTGCCAGGGCAGTCCAAATTGGAGGTTCACCAATGCCCCTGGATAGAGAGTGCATGAGGCCTGTAAACAAAGTGCCCATGTAAGGAAGTGGGTGCATTGTAGTATAGCCGTTTGCCAGGGCAGCCAAAAATTGGGAGGCTCCACATTGTCCCTGGATAGAGACGTGCATGAGAGCCTGTAAACCTGAAGTGCCCATTGTAAGGAAGTGGGTGTATTGTAGTATAGCCTTTGCCAGGGCACCCAACATTGGAGGCTCCACATTGTCCCTGGATAGGACGTGCATGAGGGCCTCAAAACATTGTTCCATTGCAAATGAGCAGGCCTCCTGTCGTTGTAATGCCCATTCTGAAAGGCGAAAAAATTTACACTGGGGATATTCATGAAACAACGGTCTAACTTTTGTAACGGTCATCATGGTGGCGCATGAGGAGAAAGAGGAGCAGTCCAGCGATTAGCCAAAGTCCAGAAGTGTGTACCCATGGGTGAGTGAGGACATGGCAAATCCCGTTACAAAATTTAAATTCCGCTCTCATTCGCTGGTGGTGGTGAAGTCTGGCCCAATCCAACCCTTGTTCATCTTGATCAGAGTCAGTCTGTCAGCATTTTCATGAAAAACCAATGCAAAAACTGTATAAGAATCACAGAAAAGGCGCTCTGCTGTAAAAATAAATAGCATAGTGCCGCTGCGACAAATAACAGGGCCTTTTGGTTTGGTTTGGTTTGCAAAAAAACGTACAATGAGCTGTCTCACCCACTTCACGGTAGGCCTGGTAGAGACAGTCCTAACTCTGTCCCTAGATGCTAACATTAAAAACCTGCCAGTGTGTGACATACCTCGGACAGGGTGCGGGGAGCACAGGACAATCTCACCTTGTCAGGCTGTGTGTAAGGACTGTCTCTACCAGGGCCTACCGTGAAGTGGGTGAGACAGCTCATTGTACGTTTTTTGCAAAACGTATAAACCAAAAGGCCCTGTTTTTGTCACGGCACTTGCTATTTATTTTTACAGCAGAGCGCCTTTGTGAGATTCTTATACATTTTTTGCATTGTTTTCATGTTTTTGGTGGGGATTGGTCGCAGTTCACACTGCTTCTTCCCAATGTGTGGCAGACTCATATTTTTTGCCTTCTATGTTCACCCCTGCTGGTAACAGCAGATATTGGAGGCACCTGCCCGTCCCCTATGAAGTCTGCACACAGAGCTGCCATCCACCAGCCTTACAAGTTGAGATTGTCCTGGCTCTCCCGCACCCTGTCCAGAGGTATGTACACACTGGCAGGTTTTTAATGTAGCATCTAGGGACAGAGTTAGACTGTCTCTACCAGGGCCTACCGTGAAGTGGGTGAGACAGCTCATTGTACGTTTTTTTGCAAAAACGTATAAACCAAAAGGACCTGTTTTTGTCACGGCACTTGCTATTTATTTTTACAGCAGAGCGCCTTTTGTGTGATTCTTATACAGTTTTTGCATTGGTTTTTCATGTTTTTGGTGGGGATTGGTCAAAGTTCACACTGCTGCTTCCAATGTGTGCAGACTCATATTTTTTGCCTTCATGTTCATCCCTGCTGGTAACAGCAGATATTGGAGGCACCTGCCCCTCCCCTATGAAGTCTGCACACAGAGCTGCCATCCACACAGCCTTACAAGGTGAGATTGTCCTGTGCTCTCCCGCACCCTGTCCAGAGGTATGTACACACTGGCAGGTTTTTAATGTAACATCTAGGGACAGAGTTAGGACTGTCTCTACCAGGGCCTACCGTGAAGTGGGTGAGACAGCTCATTGTACGTTTTTTTGCAAAAACGTATAAACCAAAAGGCCCTGTTTTTGTCACGGCACTTGCTATTTATTTTTACAGCAGAGCGCCTTTTGTGTGATTCTTATACAGTTTTTGCATTGGTTTTTCATGTTTTTGGTGGGGATTGGTCGCAGTTCACACTGCTGCTTCCAATGTGTGCAGACTCATATTTTTTGCCTTGCCTGTCAGCATTTTCAGTTGACAGGAGGGTGCGTTTATTAGTAATGATTCCACCTGCTGCACTAAAAACACGCTCTGACAAAACGCTAGCGGCAGGGCAGGCCAGGACTTCCAAGGCGTAGTGAGCCAATTCATGCCACGTGTCCAGCTTGGATACCCAATAATTGTAAGGCACAGAGGAATGTCGGAGTACAGTTGTTCGATCTGCAAGGTACTCCTTCAGCATCTGGGCAAACTTACCATTTTTTGTGGCACTACCCCGCACCTCAGGGGCTGTGACACGTGAGGGGCTGAAAAAACTGTCCCACATCTTAAAGACTGTTCCCCTACCTCTGGCGGATTGGACTTGTGCCCCTCTCGGCCGTACGCCTTGGTTGTCCACCGATTCCTGAGCTATGCCGCTAGCGTTTTGTGAGGGGAATGCTTTGCCTACTTCCGCGACTATGGCCTTCTGGAACTGCTGCATTTTGGCTGACCTCTCCGCCTCAGGAATGAGAGACATAAAGTTCTCCTTGTAGCGTGGGTTTAACAGTGTTACCAACCAGTAATGATTGTCGGCCAAGATGTTCTTAACGCGAGGGTCACGAGCCAGGCAGCTTACCATAAAGTCAGCCATGCGCGCCAGACTCTTAACAGCCATCACTTCAGTGTCCTGACCAACACGATGACTGAACACGCTGTCCTCCTCCTCCTCCTCATCCTCCTCCTCATGTCCCGTGTTCTCTGGCCAGCCACGCTGAACAGAGGGTATGACTGGTGTGCATGTCATATCCTCAATTTGGTCAGGAGTTGCTCCATGTCTTCATGCTCCTCCTCCTCCTCCTCCTCGTCATAGTCCTCCACTGCACGTTGTGATGAGATGAGGCTGGGCTGTGTGTTATCACCCACACCCACTACTGTTTCTTGCTCCAACTCATCGCGCTCAGCCTGCAATGCATCATATTTGTTTTTGAGCAGAGACCGTTTTAGAAGGCAGAGAAGCATGACTTCTGCCTGGGGCCACCACCCTGCTTCTTACTGCTAAGCCTCTCTCCCCCTGTGCACTGCTGTCCTCGCTCTGCATCTCTTCCTGCCAGGTTGGGTCAGTTACTGGATCATCCACCACATCGTCTTCCTCTTCCGCACCCTGCTCCTCCTCCTGACTTCCTGGCAATCGTGTCTCATCATCGTCCACCCCTTGTTGAGACACGTTCCCACCGTTGCCTTCGTAAGACCGTGGCTGCTCAAATATTTGGGCATCGGTACATACGCTCTCCTCATGACCCACTTCAACAGGAGCTGGCGAGAGGCCAGAATGTGCGAATGGATATGTGAACAGATCTTCAGAGTGTCCAAGCGTGGGATCAGTAATGTCCGTGGACGTGTACTCATCCTGGTGGTAGGAAGGAGGATCAGGTTGTGGAATGTGCGGTGCAGTATCACGGCTACTGACCCTTGACCGTGTGGAAGACAGGGTGTTTGTGGTGGTGCCAATCTGACTGGAAGCATTATCCAACTAACAACCTGTTGACACTGGTCTGGGTTGAAGAGCGGTGTACTGCTGCGGTCCCCAAGAATTTGGGACAGGACGTGCGAGCGAGTAGATGTGGCCCATTGTTGTGGCGAAATTAGAGCTTGCACACGACCTCGGCCTCTGCCTGCACCACCATCACGTCCACTTCCTTGTCCCTTGCCAACGCCCTTGCGCATTTTCTGTGCTGTGCTGACGGTACACAGCTAAATGAAGGTGTCCCAACAGACGGGTTTTACCTGGACAATCAGATTATAGCTATTGCTACCAGCTTTTTAAGAACGACAATTAGAGATTAAGTCAGACACAGATGGTTTGTGCAAAACACACAAAAGTGCACCCGTACGCTGCCACCAACGGGCACACACTTGTGCTTTGTAAATGCACGCACTAAGAATCAAACAGCTTTTTAGGAGCGAGAATTAGTGAGAAGTCTGACACTATCACGTGCTGCTGACGTGTATTATTCACTGTACTTGTGCGTTATATCCTAGTTTGTGCAAAACACACAAAAGTGCACCCATACGCTGCCACTGACAGGCACACACTTGCGGTTTTTAAATGCACGCACTAAGAACCTAACAGCTTTTTAGGAGCGAGAATTAGTGAGAAGTCTGACACCATCACGTGCTGCTGAAGTCTATCATTCACTGTACTCGGGCGTTATATCCTAGTTTGTGCAAAACACATAAAAGTGCACCCGTATGCTGCCACCGACGGGCACACACTTGCGGTTTTCAAATGCACGCACTAAGAACCTAACAGCTTTTTAGGAGCGACAATTAGTGAGAAGTCTGACACTATCAGGACTGTTTTTGTATGTGTACACCAGCCTCAGATATGATGAAGGCTGGTATACTGTCACTAGGAATTGCTATATACCCTGCCTGCCTGCCTACAGCTACAATAGTCCTGAGAAGGACTGTTGTGGTCACTAGAAAGCCTGTACTCTGACCTGGCTATACCCTACCTGCAGGCCTGCCTATATCCACCTAGATTAGTCCTGAGAAGGACTGTTGTGGTCACCAGTTTGCAGCCCTTGCAGCCCTGCAAAACTCTCCCTGATTCAGCAGACACTCTCCCTGCACTGACTGTCTGGATCGCTGTGTGCTCGTTCATGCTGTGTGGCTGGCCAATCACTGCAATTCCACAACTAACAGGGCTGTGGCATTGCAGTGGCCTGCCAGCCAATCCCTGCATGTGGGCTGGCTCTCTAAAGAGCGCCAACATGCAGGGATGAGGACAACGAGCACAGCACGAGTATCGCGAGTACCGAGTAGTTACAAGCGTACTCGCTCATCACTAAGGGTACCTTTACACACGGCTACATTTCTAGGGTGGCTACAGGTAACTCACTGGTTGCAGTGAAATCATGGATACATGGTTCTATCTTGTTGCTGTGTACAAATGGAATCATGTATCCATGATTTCACTGCAACCAGTAAGTTACCTGGTGACAAGCTACAAATGTAGCCGTGTGTAAAGGTACCCTAATAGTTATCTTATTGTGTTTAGTTTACCCTCGACTGTCCCATTCCCAGGTTTTTTTTTATCAGCATTTATACATTATCTATAGGGATGGGCGAATCTACTCGCTAGGACTCGTTACTTGGCGAGTAGTAAGGGACTTGCAGGACTCGGTACTCTGCGAGTTTCCCAGCGTTTACTCGCACGAGTCCATTGCAAATCAATGGCAAACGCTGACAAAACTACGATTGCCATTGTCTTGCATTAGACTCGGCTACTTTGCCAGTGATAGCAGGGAAACTCGCAAAGTAACTGCTGTTACTTTGCGAGCGAGTCCAGCTGTCTTCTCTGTGTACAGGCTGCCGCAGCTCCAGGGTCCTAGAGCCCGCCTGCTCACAGAGATGATGTAGCAGAGCTGAGATTGTTCTCAGTCTGCTCATTCCCTGTGCATAGACATCTATATCTATGCACAGGGGATGTAGCAGAGAGGACATCGCGTTTTGGACTGTGTCGGACAGAAGAGGATTTTTTTAATTAAAGATGGAGTCCCTAATGGCTTTTTTTTTTATTTCAAATAAAATTTTTTCTCTGTGTTGTGTTTTTTTAACCCTTTATTGGAGATTCTTAAGCAGCTGGGGGCTGGAATCCGCAGCGCAGGGATGCCCAAGCTTTCTGGGCACCCCCCGCTGCAAATTGCAGCCCGCAGCCTCCCCAGAAGATGGCGCGTTCATTGAAGCGCCATCCTCTGGCGCTAAACCCCGCTCTTCCAGCGGCCCTGGTGGCGGTGGCACGCTGGGTAATAAAGAGGTTAGGGCCAGCTTTGTATTATCAGCTGGCCCTAAGCCCGAAATTTATGGCGGTCACGCCAATATTAGACATGACCGCCATGAATTTCTATTAAATTGTTTTAAAAAAACACAACACAGAGAAAATTTTTTATTAGAAATAAAAAAAAAAGCCATTAGGGACTCCATCTTTAATTTAAAAAATCCTCTTCCGTCCGACGCAGTCCAAAACGCGATGTCCTCTCTGCTCATCCCTGTGCATAGATATAGATGTCTATGCACAGGGAATGAGCAGACTGAGAACAATCTCAGCTCTGCTACATCAGGCAGCAGGCGGGCTCTAGGACCCTGGAGCTGTGGCAGCCAGCACACAGAGCAGACAGGACTCTTATCTGTGCGAGTTTCCCAGCGTTTACAGTCCAATGCAAATCAATGGCAAAACTAGGATTGCTTCAGGCTGAAGCTTCCGAGACACATCTGTGATTTGTAAATCGCACACTACTCGCTATTACTCGCTTCCCCATTCATTAACATTGGACTCGCTAGACTCGCAACGAGTAGCGAGTCCTGGGCTCGTACTCGCTAGAGTCAAGCGATTCCGAGTAATTTAGGATTCGCCCATCACTAATTATCTATATTCCATAAATCACATATAGGGCACCCACAATTCCAGGGGGAATATTTATTAGAATATTATATTTACTTTCCTATTGGATATTTATTAGCTGTAGGGGAAAAATAGATACAACATCCAGACTACACAATTCCCCATTACTCCTGCCCCGGGGATAACCTGCCTTACGCATGGAGGGGTCTCCATCCGGGCTGCCCCTCACCCTCATCCCCAGCGAGAACACTGCAGCGGTGGTCCCCTCTGACCACACAACACAGGTTGGGTCACGAAAAACTCCATAAACTTTATTTTCTTTTTATTGCCGCACCTAGGACAACGGGACTGGGAAACAGCACCCGACATCCCAGAGACAGTACGGCCCAGTCTCAAGTACCTTGGTCCTTGGGGGTGCGACAAACCTGGCGTCATGAACAGAATGACCAGTCCGGTAAAGCTGGGCCTTGTGTACTTATGGAACTGTGTTTTGGTCTTTGTTTACAAGGCCTCAAAAATACTGATGCCATGTGCTGGTTACGGGTGTGCCAGGGCCCCTTGTCAGGGGCTGGTTCGGTGAGGAGGGGGAAAAGAGGATCCCGCCCCTGATATCCTTTGCTTCGGGGGAGTGTGCTGCCACTCAAAAAAATGAAACTCCGCCCAGGTGCGAGGCGGCCGACAGCAGAGAGAATCGGCGACACCCATGAAAGGGGAGCGAGAAAGAAGTGTGCAGCATGCATTGTAGCTACCCAGAGGCAGCTAATGATGGACCAGACATGGAGACCTGAAAAGGGATCCTGCGGTATGTGGCAGCAAGCCCGCAGCAGCCAGAAGCCGTGGAGGGGTCAGGACGAGGGGCAAAGCAAGCCTGCCTGCAAGGAAGAGAAGATGGCACATGGACAGGTGGTCGCAGCCTAGTAACCTGGCCAGCAAGAGAGCGTACAGACCCGATGAGTGGAGGAGATCCTTTTGGAGCCTTGGAGGAAGGATGCCCAGGCTTGGTGGAACCTCTGATCCCTGCACCGGCAACCTAGGAGGTTCACGTAGAAATGCTCCGTTGTTGATGGGAGAAGTCCGGAACCGACCTCATGGGGTTCCCCGAAAGAGCTGGAGCTGGTGGAGACAGAGTGGAGATCCTCACCCAGGAGGAGTTTAGAAAGCGCTGTATCACTCGATGGGAGGCTGAACGGAGGGCCCAAAAGCAAAAAATAGTGACCAGAAGCATTGAGGCAAAGGTGGCAGCGAGGAAAGACTCGGCTGTGCAAAGAGCGCCGCGAGGGAAAGATTGTGGCATTCAAGGATGGAAGGGGCTTTGGCTTTATCCAGGAGCCAGAAGTGGTGCAAGAGACATTTGTGTTTCAGAGGGATGTGGAATCACACCTGCCACAAGGACACCCAGGCAGAGATTTAAAAATCGGAGACTGGGTTACTTTTGTCCAACAAACAGGGAAGCGTGGTCCCTATGCCATTAGGGTGAAGAAGTTGCCACGCAGAGAGCCATTGGTGGCTGTACTGGCCCAGAGCAACCCGGAGGCATCAGCAACTGCAAACTATGGAGGACACCCACAGACAGCATCTACCCCGGTACGTGCAACTAAATGCACCCAAGAGACTCAGACAGCTTTAACGGGATGGCTGGAATACTCTACAGCATAGCTCCATGTGACCTGTGCCCAGCAACAGGTACTGCCCTGGAAGGCACCAAAGAAAGAGAAGCTGGAGTGACCTAATTAGCTGCAACCTGGACAGCTTTAAACTGTAAGTGTGAACCCTGCATTTTCCCTTGTTGTCCCTATTCCTACCCTGAATGTGTGTGGTTATTACTGTAGCTGTTACTTAAAGACTTTAGGTCATGGACTTTGAGTGACCCGGACTCATATTCTATATAGTTGTGTACCCCGTGAGTGCACACTATTGGTTTTATTACTGCTTTTATAAAGTAACTTATAATGTAAGTAAATTTGAGTACTGCGTGAACGTGTTGCACTTTAACTGTGAGCACTTAAGACCTGCATCGCGTAAAAACCCACTGGTGAAGCCGAAGAATCGTTCAGTGTGAGATCCTGTCGCTGCACCCAGGGTGATTAAAAAAAGGGTTTTTCTTCTGGTGGGTTTCCGAAGACCATCAATTGCGGAGTGCGCTGGACTCTTGAACTGTGACTGAATTTTTGCACTTTTATAACTTTTCCTATTTTTATACCAGTAGGAATGTTTTTGCTGAAGTAAAGTTTAAGCCAGTAAGACGGTCAAATCGCAAAACACCCACACACAGACAGAGTCCGACCCTAAGCCAATCACTCTATGTTGGGCAAGGGGTGGCAGGAGTTTAGAGACGTGTGGGTGGGAAGTAGAGCAGACCATGGACAAGTGGGTGGAGGAACAGTAGTAAAACACTAAAAAGAAACACAATCGTTTGCGCCAAACTGCTAAAGATAATTATATGGGGTCGGTTTATTAGCCCCTCCGCTCACCTTCTAAAGCTGTGCAAGTCCGCACAGCTAGATTAATCGCTAGTGCTGCTGGGCTCTCCTAGTTGAACTTGAGCGGCGGGGTAGAAGCTGCACGTGCCCTCCGTGTCTCTCTGTCTGCACGTGACTGCTCCAAGGAGTAGTGAGATGACGTCTGACAGGTCCTGCGGCCCAGAGCTGCTGGCTATCACGCTTCCCAGCAGGGAAGAATGTGTGTGTAGCTCCAAAAGATAATGTGATATAATGAGCGCTAAGGTACACACAAGGACTCGGCCAATAGATATTTTACCCTTCAGCTTTAATCAACAAATGGATCCCTCTAGCCACAACGCATTTCAACAAAGATAGCGTCTTTCTCAAGTGATTGAGAATCACTTGAGAAAGACGCTATCTGCGTTGAAACGCGTTGTGGCTAGAGGGATCCATTTGTTGATTAAAGCTGAAGGGTAAAATATCTATTGGCCGAGTCCTTGTGTGTACCTTAGCGCTCATTATATCACATTATCTTTTGGAGCTACACAGTAGTAAAACACTGGAACACTAAGTTGGACGAGACAATCAATCAATGATTCCTTGGAGATAGCATACCCAGGAGGTAGAGCAACAGCCAACTTCCCAGATATTCCCTGGAGGTAATTTGCCCAGGAGGGAGCTTGCCCTGGAGGGTGGAAAAGGGAACGATCCCCAAGCCGATGCACCCTAAAGCTAAGACCGGAGAGACTGAAGGAGCAAGGTGGGAAATGGCCTACTATTTGCTATACCTCCCTATTAAGAATAATGGCATAAGCCATGGTTGATACCATTGAAGATCTTCTTTAAATTTGGGAGGGCCCTCCTCTATGCAATTGGGAGGGTCCTCACTCACTAAATTGGCAGGGTCCACAGTTGGTCCTCTACCATTTAATTTGCGGTTTACACGAACAGCCACGGATCGGATCAAACCCGCTATGTGAAGCCAGCCTAAGTTGGGCGAGTCAATTGATTGAGGATTCCCTGGAGGTAGCATGCCCAGGAGGTAGAGCAACAGCCAATCTCCCAGATATTCCCTGCAGGTAATTTGCCCAGGATGGAGCTTGCCCTGGAGGGTGGAAAAGGGAACGATCCCCAAGCCGATACACACTAAAGCTAAGACCGGAGAAACTGAAGGAGCCAGGTGAGCCCAGCCAACATGGGTCTCTGGTGGCCAGGCCAGAACCGCCAGAGAAACGGCTTTGTAGATGTGACTGGGGAAACTACACAACCCTAACCACAAGACATCCCGGCAGGGTGCGGGGACTCTATGACCCGTGACTTAACTACCACCACATAGTAGGATAAACCCATTGTACTAGGCAGGGGCCAGGTGGCAGGGGGGGCTGGTGGTACAGCCCCCATCTAGGGCCGCCCACCCTCAGAAACGGGCCGCGGACCTCAATCACCCACCCTGCAGCAGGCAGTGAACAGACCCACCGTGAGGAAAGAGGAGGGGCCCGCCGCAGAGGAGACAGTGTCAGAGAGAGAGGCAGCACTGTCTCCTGTCTGGCAGCACATCAGTGGCGTGGCGGGTGGGGGGCGATCCGCCCCAGGCGACATGTGTGTGGAGGGCGGCACTGCAGCAATTCCTCTCCCTCCAGGGAGAAGCGGAGGCATGGAGGGACCTGCAGTAGAGATGAGGAGGCGGGGCCCAGAGAGATTGACTGGAGATAGGAGGACCTGTGTGACGTGAGCCCTTCACGTCACCTGGGTCCTCCTATCATCAGTCAATCTCTCTGGGTCCCGCCTCCTCATCTCTACTGCAGGCCCCGGAAGTTGTTCCAACTTCCACAGCGCAGGAGCCAGCAAAATGTGTAAAGATCATGATGAGCTGCAGCAGCAGCTGGTGGTGGTGGGTAGTGTGTGTGTGTGCCGCTCTCTCTTTCTGTGTGTGTGTGTGTGTCTTTCTGTCTATGTGTCTGTGTATGGCTGGGGCTGTGTCTGTGTGGCTGACTATTTGTCTGTATGTGGCTGGGGTTTTGTGGCTGGGGCTTTGTGGCTGGTTGTGTGTGGCTGGGGCTTTGTGTGGCTGGGGCTTTGTGTGGCTGGGGCTTTGTGGCTGGGGCTTTGTGTGGCTGGGGCTTTTGTGGCTGGTTGTGTGTGGCTGGGGCTTTTGTGGCTGGGGCTTTGTGGCTGGTTGTGTGTGGCTGGGGCTTTGTGGCTGGTTGTGTTTGGCTGGGGCTTTGTGGCTGGTTGTGTATGGCTGGCTGTGTGTGGCTGGGGCTTTGTGGCTGGTTGTGTGTGGCTGGGGCTTTGTGGCTGGTTGTGTGTGACTGGGGCTTTGTGGCTGGCTGTGTGTGGCTGGGGCTTTGTGGCTGGCTGTGTGTGGCTGGGGCTTTGTGGCTGGCTGTGTGTGGCTGGGGCTTTGTTGCTGGCTGTGTGTGGCTGGGGCTTTGTGGCTGGCTGTGTGTGGCTGGGGCTTTGTGGCTGGCTGTGTGTGGCTGGGGCTTTGTTGCTGGTTGTGTGTGGCTGGGGCTTTGTGGCTGGCTGTGTGTGGCTGGGGCTTTGTGGATGGTTGTGTGTGACTGGGGCTTTGCGGCTGGTTGTGTGTGGCTGGGGCTTTGTTGCTGGTTGTGTGTGGCTGGGGCTTTGTTGCTGGTTGTGTGTGGCTGGGGCTTTGTGGCTGGCTGTGTGTTGCTGGGGCTTTGTGGCTGGTTGTGTGTGACTGGGGCTTTGTGGCTGGTTGTGTGTGGCTGGCTGTATGTGGCTGGCTGTGTGTGGCTGGTTGTGTGTGGCTGGGGCTTTGTGGCTGGTTGTGTGTGGCTGGGGCTACGTGGCTGTGGCTGACTATGTGTCTGTGTTGCTGGGGCTGTCTGTGGCTGACTGTGTCTGTGTGGCTGAGGCTGCGTGGCTGGCTGTGTGTGGCAAAATGTGTCTGTGTGGCTGACTGTGTCTATGTGTGGCTAGGGCTGCATGGCTGCATGTGGCTGTCTGACTGTGTCTTTATGTGGCTGGGGCTGCGTGGTTGTGGCTGGCTGGGGTTGGCTGTGGCTGCATGGCTGTGGCTGAGGCTGCATGGCTGGCTGTGTGTGGCTGGGGCTGTTTGGCTGTGTGTGGCTGACTGTGTGTGTGTGGCTGGGGCTGCTTGGCTGTGTGTGGCTGACTGTGTGTGTGTGGCTGGCTGTGTGGTTGGCTGTATGTCTGTGTGTGGCTGGCTATGGCTGTCTATATTGCTTGCTGTGTGTGTGGCTGGCTGTGTCTGCGTGTGTGGGTAGCTGCGCCTGTGTGTGGCTGGCTTTGGCTGTGTGTGTGGCTGTCTATGTTGCAGGGTGTATGTGTGTGGCTGTATGTGTGGCTGGCTGGCTTTGGCTGTGTTTGTGTGGCTGGCTGTGTTTGTGTGGTTAGCTATGTGTGTGGCTGTATGTGTGTGGCTGATTGTGTGTGTGGCTGAAATTGTGTGTGTAGCTGGCTGTGTCTGTGTTTGGCTGGCTGTGTCTGTGTGTGCTTGTGTGTGGCTGGCTATGGCTGTCTATGTTGCTGGCTGTGGCTCTGTGTGTGGCTGGCTGTGGCTATGTGGCTGGCTGTCTATGTGGCTGACTGTTTTTGTGTGGTTGTGGCTCTGTGTGTGGCTGTGGCGGGCTGTCTGTGTAGCTGGCCACTGGGACATCCAAATGCTGTGCAAGTGTCTGACAGTTTTCTTAGATCACATCCATGTGCAATCTGTTTGTTTTTCAGCAGCTATTACTGTAGAATAATTTATAGGAACATTTTACAGTTGTCTCAGCTGAAGAATGATAACACTGGGGAACAATTTGAAAAAAATTTCTGTTGAGTTAGGTTTTTGAGCTGATTTATACTAAAATTGGCATGCGATTCCAAAAATGTGGTCAGTTTTTTTCTAGCACGTCAAGTTTTTCCTCCACAATTTACCTGCCAGAGAAGCACAATTGCACTGATATCTGTAATAAGACTTGTTATCTGATTACAATTCGACTCATATAGAGCTACGTGGCAACTTGTAAGAATAGTCACAACTGAGACAGTGTGGTGAGAGGTGTGTGTAATTTTTTGTTCATATTTGTACTATTTAAAAAAAAAAACCACTTTTTAGGTACAGTAGTTTACATATTTTTGAGAAGACAAAAATCCTATAGTTCAAAAACTTGACGTGATAGAGAAAAACTGAGATCATTTCTGGATTCAGCATTCCAAAAATTAATTAAGAACAGTTGTCTGACCTAACTTCTAAAAAATTGTGTTCCCCAGTGTAATGTATCAGTGAAATAAACAGATGCCTCTCGAATGGTCCGTGTGCGGTCCATGATTTTGTCGGACTCATAGACTTGCATTGGCGAGTCTCGCACATGAATCGCATACTGTCGCCGCATGTTGTGACTTTTTTCCCATCCAGAATCTGGATGAGAAAAAAGCGTCCGACACTCGCCAATGTGTTTCAGACGTTGATTAACTGACTGCACTGCGATAAAATCACACATTGCACTCATCCGAGTTTCAAGCCAGTGAGTCCGTGCCCTAATAATAAAATCATATAGTAATCCTACAATGTCTGCTGGACATGGTATGGGGAGGGTTTATGGCTCAATTAGTACACACTCCATGCTTCTTGTTATTAACCAGTTAATGCTTCTTGTCCACCGCACTGCAGTGTCAAAAGAGGAAGACAACGAGACAGGCAGCAACATGGCATCAGAGAGCCCCTGACCTCGAAATAGAAGATCCCCAGATCCTGGTATTGTGACGACATATGAAGAAATATTTTTTTACGTTTACATTACACTATGAACTCCACAGCACTTTACATACATCATCAACACTGTCCCATTGGGGCTCAACAATGAAAACATCCTACCAGTATGTCTCATATTGTATATCGCCTTTCTTTGATATCACCTTCACAAATATTGCATTTATTGCACTTGTCAGGTTTTGGATGTTTTAAGAATGCATTTGTTTGCAGGATGTCATAATTGACTCCCAGAGCTGCTGGTTTGACGGTTAATGTCATACAGCATCTTAGATTTTTTTTGCTTAATGGTACTTCCAAGTTTCTCAATAGGGCTGAGATCAGGGGAGACTGGTAGCCACACCATGGTTTTCTCTACTTTTATGTCCATAGCAGCCAATTACTCAGGGGTATGCTCTGTACCAAGAGATGGTGCATTGTCATGCATGGGGATGATTTTGTACGAAGAAAAAAAGTGGTCAGTCAAAAAGTATATATACTTTGCCATGGTCCTTTTCACGCCTTCATGGACCCTATAGGGGCAAACTAGCTCTCTCCACATGATTACGACCCAAAACATGACTGCCACCTCCTTGCTGATGTCACAACATGGTGGCGGTCATCTAGCAACCATCCACTACTCCAACACATATGGGAACCTCTAGGCTCCTTTTAGCTACTCCTCTGTCTGCAGGGGGCGTGGCGCGATGGGAGGCGTGGCGCGATGGGTGGGGCGCACCGCTGGCAGTGCATAGTGCGGCAGGAACTCCAAATACGGGCCTGGCTGGAGGGACTGAGATGGGCCGCCGAGAATTTCCGACAGCACTCCCCCCTCCCCTTCCCAGTCCTCTCCTCACCCGAGGGCTGCTGGAAAAATTTTGCCACCCAGGGTTTGCGTCGCCAGTCAGCCCCTGGTACTAGGCCTAGTGACCCGCAAAGGGGGACTAATCACTACAGAGCCCGTGATGGCCGGACCGAATCTGTAGGTGAAGGACAGGTACAGAACTGAAAGGCCTGAAATGTACCTTGAGGGGAGTGACGCAGAGGAACCGTCTAAACTGCAGTGAGAACCCGAGCCCGGAGCAGTGTTGTGAACGGGTTTGTAAAACGTAAACAGAGCTGTGTTTGTTGTAAGAACTGCTGCAGAGCACCAAGTAAAGTACCAGGTCAGTTCAAGAGTGTCTGAGACTATTCTTCTAACCGCCGCAGAATCTCCACCTGCGGCGCCGCCTATTAGCTGTCTCTGTGTACTGGTTGAAGGAGCTGTAGGGGAGAAATAAGTACAGTGTTCAGAGGACACAATTCTCAATTACTCCTGCCCTGAGAATAACCAGCCCTACCGACGGAGGGCTCTCCATCCGAGCTGCCCCTCACCATCATTCCTAGCGAGAACATGGCAGTGGTGGTCCGCTCTGACCACACACCACGGATGGCATCACGAAAAATTCCATAAATTTTATTTCCTTTCATTGCTGCACCTAGGACAATGGGACCGGGCAATGGCACCGTGACATCCCTGAGACAGTATAGCCCGGTCTCGAGTATCCCGGTCCTTGGGGTTGCGACACCAGCATGCGAAGACATCACACTTAAGTGAAAGCAGTATATAAAAAAATACCATATGGCCATTATATGCTTCACATCCTTGATCTTATACGTCTGTTCACACTTATGAAACCCTTTAGTTTGGCTATTGCTTCTTAAAAATGTGCAATCACTATTTAATATCATAATGATCATAATACTACCAATAATAATATGTATTAATTTATATAACACTATTAATTCCACAGCACTTTACTTACATTTGCAGTACCATCCACATTGGGGCTCACATTTCAAGCATAATGCATATTCCAGT
Source organism: Allobates femoralis (assembly GCA_033576535.1). NCBI lineage: Eukaryota > Metazoa > Chordata > Amphibia > Anura > Aromobatidae > Allobates > Allobates femoralis. Next base: position 375,906,349 of record JARQOC010000005.1, read on the forward strand.
GTCCTGGCTTTCCTGCATTGCCCAGCAGGCTTATTCAGCATTCCAAACGAATTGGTGGTCATTGGTGACCTGAATAAACTTATTCATTTTCATCATTATCTTTCATACTAACATCTCATGCTTCAATAATGATTGCAACTAAGTATCCGCAAGTTCCAATGCAGTTTAGATACAGTGTGGTCTGACATACAGAAGATAAATTGCATCTAGGAATTAGGCAACAATAGTGTGCAAAAATTCAACTCCAGTACTGATTGCTCAGGTCTGAATCGTGGCACACAATCCAAGAGGTTGGCCACTAGGAGAAGCTTACAAAACACACCCAAACCTGTGGAACTTTAACAGCATCTACTGCCACCTTACTTCTGTCTAGACTTCCAGTGGCATGCACACAGGTACGCTGTCTGGATTCTGCACTGCAGTCCTTTGGTTTCTTCATGGATCTTCTGCAAGGCTTGACTGACTTCAACTCAGAGGATGACATAATCCACCTAACCACCCTAGGGCAGAAGGTGGGTCGACAGAACCAGATCCAGAGTGGCATCATGGAGAGGAGATGGAGAGTGAGACCCATGTCAGCATGAGCTCCATCGCACTTCCCAATTCGAACATCATCTGCAATGAGGTGCAGATCCAGTCCTGGTTTCCAATGCAAGCCGCAGACCTGAGGAGCGAGTCCCAGTAGTCAGGTGATTTTTACCCTATGGCATCCGACCCGGGATCAGCACATGTCAGACTGCAGAGGATCTGGAAATATATCTGGCTAGATTCAAACTGCAGCCGGTGTCACAGTCACAGCTACTGGATCCCATTCTCCAAGACTACCAGGATCAGGATCTCTATGTGGAGCCCAAGGAAGAGAATCACCTAGAAGGCAATGTTTCAAAGACGTGTGAATCACCCTCACCACTTTCCGAGGCATTCAACTGGGGCCATGCCATGTGGGGACCCCTGCCCCCTCCTAGCACCTATCCAAGCAGGCATCAACCACACTGCTCTCTTATGTCATTTGTTGAGGACATTCAGCATGCAGATGCCATCGTGCAGGACTGGCTGCATGGGCCTAGAGCTAATGACTTCCTCCACCAATGCACGAAAGGCAAGGTTCTGCAATTCAAACAGGGTATGAGGTCCTAATGCAACATGGCACTAAATTGGTCCAACGTTAACCGTCCCACCATGCAGCATGATAATCTTCTCCAAAGACTATGTACCATCTTTCTTGGAGATGAGGTCACATTCATGATGGTGTGGTGCATGAAGGGGTGGTTTACGGTTGGCGTATGCAGAGTTGGCACCGCGGTCCATTATGAGAAGTGGCAGGGGAAGGCCAACATGGAGAGAAGTTGGTGTCAGGTTTGGCCAAAGTGTCTCTTGGTTGGTCAGCTAAATTAACCCAAACCCACAGGACATGTAAATGTTCCCAAAGATGGTCCTGTATGTCCTGGAGGGGGTTGTCATCCCCTAGTTACTCCATCATCCTCTCCAGCTGTGGCAATAATGGAGTGTACTGAGGAGCAGGCAGTTGCAAACAATTACCCTAGAGGAGTAGCCCCTGTGACCCTTCAAGCCCATCTGGCAGCAGACTACCATCAGAAACTGATCCAAAGATCCAGGGCATGGATAAAAATGCAGCTAAACATGGCCTTTGGACTTTCTTAAAGGCATGTTGGTGCGTCAGTGAAACAGTGACCCGTCCCTTACTTGGCATTTTGGCCAAACATTGACCTTTGGGATTTATTTCCAGTTTCCAGTTATTTCCAATTTCTTGACCGAGGCATATGTTTTTGTTACAGTGTGGGGCAAACAGGTTTTTTAGATGAATTACTAACCTTACCGGGCTATGCAGCCTGCATAACCTGGTGTAAGAGCCTCCAGTGCCTAGCGTGCACCACGCATGGATTCCTCCTTCCTGGTTGCCAGGGGAGTCGGTCACGTAGGGGGATCACATGTATCTGATGTCACCGCATGTCCTAGACTCTCAGTTTGCTATCAGTAAGTCGGCTTACTGATCTAAAGCGCTGCTCCTTACCGCTACGCCAAGGTGTATAGACAAGCATAGGAAAAAGGATATAAGTGGTTTTGAGGGTGCTGCAGAAGATCAGAGCCAGACTATTGGAGGATTACGTTGTTTATTCAAGTCAATACCATGTCACTGACAACGCGTTTCAACAGATACTCTGTCTTCCTCAGGTGATGGGCGGAGGTTCCCTAAATTATGCATATATATAGAGATATCCTTAATCACAGTTTTCCTCCCATTTAACTCCTTAGTATCCCACTACAAATTATAACAATTTATACCAAAAGAGATGGGATCCTTAGTTTTTAAAAAAATTATATATATGGGGAGCGTTGTAACAAAATATATACATAGAACTATTCTAAAATTTAATGTTTATTAATATATAAAAAATAAAATATATGTGTAAAAAATTAAGTATAAAAAACTATTTTAATATAAAATATTAAAAAGTATATCTAAACATTGTATTAAATTTGTATTTATATAAAAAAAATATTTTTTTTGCATATATAAAAAAGTATATGTATATGCATGATATATATACACTATTAAATGTATGAAAGCAATTATTTATGATAATCTTATACTGATATTATCCAGGAGATTATTAATAAACTAGCTGTGAGCCCGATGCAAATGCATCGGGTGTCTAGAATATTTTTAATTTTTTTTTTAGATTTTCAAATAATAATCCAATTATTCCAATGACATCTTTACACCAACTACATATATTAGTATGGTTGATATCATTTAAGGAAAATTGAACTATTATGTTGTAAGGGTCTTAGAACACAAAGTAGCAATACTTGTTAATATGTAAATTTTTTGAATTGATGAATTAACAGTACTAATATATGTATCAGCCACTTTGTGTCAGCCCACCAATCGCGTCAAGATGCCCTTACGCCTGGTGGGACCTACTCTAACTAAATCCGAATTGATATAATTTAGATATTTTTAATACCTGGATTTTTCTTAGATTTTTTGAGGATTGTGATGTAAATAATAAAATTTTGTAAATTGATACAGAAGGAGTTACCAACTACAGACTTGCAGCAATATTCGTGCAATAACAAAAAAAATTTGTAATTAACCTACAGTAAATGGAGTTAACATAGCTTCAGCAGGTGCATAAGATGCATCCACTAACTAACCACAGGTGACTGCAGTTGATGTGGATGACACTGCCACAACTATGTTGTCTGCACAAACTGCAAGTTAAGTACAAATTACATATATGCAATTATGAAAATTACAGCAAGTATGTTCTTGATAAGTCCTTCATGTACAATTATTATCATTTAGTATATTCCTCAACAAAGTGAAAAAATCTAAGAAAAATGTTGTGGTAGAATCTAATTAATAATTTATGTTTGTCCCTATCTATCTAAACATGTGGAACACACCTTGGTAATGAGATGTGTGTGAACAACCGTCCCACCCGTCTCTTAGCTGTTCACAAAAACCTCTCCCTTTAAAGAATAAGAATCAAATCTCTCAGCACGTAAAGCACTGGAGCTTTAAATAGTGGTTTCTATCACCCTGTGAGAAAATCAGAATGATACACATCTCCAATGAAATCTAAAATGTGTTTTTCCACAAACATTGTATAAACTATGCACATAAAAAACTGAAATTGAAAAGACTAAACTAATTTTTTTTTTTTTTTTTTAAATAGAAAAGGTAAAAATCTAAAATATGCAAAAGTTCATCCCAAAATATTCCGATAGACAATATTTTTGGTGAAGACTTTCTCACAGTTAGGCACCAATTTGCCTTGAATGCATGAATCCACCACTTTCACCTTCACATTGCATCGTCTCTTCACACGTGAGAAAGCCACATATAATTGTCCATGCCCAAAAACAGGTTCTGGCAAATAAATCCCCACTTTCTCCAAAGTTTGTCCTTGGGATTTATTTATGGTCATGGCAAAGGCAGGCTTCACGGGAAATTGTCGACGTCTTAGTTTGAAAGGCAATCCAGTCTCTGATGGACAGAGATCAATTCTTGGAATGAAGACTACATTTCCTTCATCCGAGCCAGAAATTACTTTTGCTTGTATCAAGTTGTCAAACAAAGCAATAATAATCATCCGAGTCCCGTTGCAAAGTCCTTTTCTGCTGTTAAAATTACGCAAAAGCATTACAATTGTACCAACTTTTAATTTCAGAGGATGAGAAGGCATTCCTGTTGGTGTTAGAGAATTTAGAAATTCCACGGGATATTGTTCGGGATTTTCCGTCTCATCTGGATCAATGGAATCATGGCTCATATATTCCATGTATTCTCCAGGAATACAATCCATCACTTTTGAATTGATCAAATCCACAGCGTCATTTTTGGGACAAAGAATGGCATGTGATGCAGCATTCTGAATACTTTCGTCATTATTCACATCAATGACAATGTTTTCACCAAATATGTCCAAGATTAAAGAGCCAGTGCAGATCATGTCTTGCGGGATCTCAATGACATCATCACCAAGGTTGTAGTCATTGGACAATTCTCCATTTCCCAATTGAATTAACCAATTGCTATATTCAGAATCAATGGAACGCATGTTGTTAATGAGCGGCAATTGATTGAAAAGCTGCCATTGTCGTGAATATTTAATGCAGCTCTCTACGATGTCTGTCCTTGTTCCGTGGGAGATGATAGGAAGACACTGGCGAAAATCTCCTCCCAGAACAATGACTTTCCCTCCAAAGGGTAATTTATTTTTGTTGGAGACATCAGTTGTCATGACATCCCGTAATAATTGATCAATTACATGCAAAGCGTATTTTGACAACATAGTAGACTCATCGATGATGAAGAGTTTGGTAGTCTTCAAATGTTGGGCCGCATCAGTATCATTTTTGATTCTTGAAACGGATGTCTCATTAATTGGTATTGGTATGCCATACAGTGAATGGATAGTTCTTCCTCCTTGCAATAGATTAGCAGCAATCCCTGTACTGGCTGCAGGTGAGACAACTTCTCCTTCTCCTCTCAGTTCATGAATCAATAGATGATAGAGATATGTTTTCCCACTTCCACCGGGACCGTCAAGGAAAAAGCACTTTGGCTTATCACTTGTATCCTCTAAAGCTTTATGGATTGCAGTATAGGCCAAACGTTGTTGATCATTTAAGGTGGCTTTCATTTCATGTGCTCTTACTAACTCTTCTTCTTTGTTGTATTGAGGACGAATGTGTGGTTTTCTTTTTGGGCGTGGCAGATTAAAATCAATGAAATGTTTAGCATGAAATTTTAAAACATGTTCAACATCAGTCATGGCATATCCTTCACAATGCTCACAATCATCAGTGTCAGGGTGGTAGGTATGGCAGTAATCTTGAACGAAGTGTTGTTTAAATTCTTGCCACAACTCCAGGGGATGATTAGGAGGACCAAAGACACATATATACGCAAACATTTCACGGAGCTGTGCAGGCATATTGAGAACACAGGCATCCAATAAAGTTTTTCTCCAAACACTGTCATCGAAGAGCAATCCAAGGGCTAATGCCGCCTCTTTAAACGTTGGGTATGTGACTTCCTTAACAGTCTTAAGGTTATCAAAACTTGTAGCTCCTTTAACATGGAGTAACAACAGCCTTAAAAAATAACGTTCTTGTTCTTGAATACTAACAGTGTAGAGTCTACCAATGACTGAAGCACCTCCTCTCCTTCTAACTTCCCATGCACCTTCTTTCCAAACATAATGCTCGGGAATTTGACGATATAAGTACTCCCGAGCTTTGGGATCATTCTCATTGAGGGTAAAGTAGGCCATGAGTGTTGATTGTCTGTCCATTGAATAACTTATGTTGTCCGCAGAATCACCCTCGTGAAAAAAAAGTGATTGTGAATGAGGCAGATGTACTGCAAGACGAATAATGCTGTGAGATTGTCTATGCATTTGAAAAGCAAAGATTCGCCAAGCTGCCTCTGGTGCACTGACATATCTGGAATCCATGAATTTATGAGTTTCATCGTGTCTGATGTTGGTTTCACAAATTTCCACATTGGCTTTGTCATGACCTTTGTACACATATTTGAAGAGGTATTTTACGCTCTGAATGGAAGCACATATTTCCACATTGATATGGCACTTATATTTTAATAGAAGGAAAGGGTTATAGGGAACCACCCAAGAATTATCAATCATCTTGGAATGGTGTTGAAAAGAAGGTCCTTCGTTTCTTTGATAACTTGGATATGCATCCTCAGGGATAACAGTTTTTGTTTGAAACTGTTTTGGAAAATTTTTTTTTACACTTTCCATTCTCCATACATGGAGAATTGGGATTGTGTTGTCCACAGGGGCCATGGATCATGTGTTGCATGACAATTTGATGGAGCACAGGGTAATGCAATGGATCAGGAATTTCAGCCCAAACAGTATTATCCACTTCTACCTCAGTTCTTAGTTTTGAGTTGGCATCCAGAATAATTAGAATGTGAGCATGTGGTAGGCCTCGCTTTTGAAATTCTATCACATGAACCATAGCACAAACCTTGCCAAATAATCCAGAATTAATATCTTTCAAAAGGGCTTCAAGTTTAATCCTGAATACACGGGCCACTAAATCCGGGCGATGTTCAGCACGCTGCCATGGCTGTAAATTGTTTACAATTTCACTCCATTTTGGATTGCAGGTCATCGTTATAAAAAGATCTGGTCTTCCAAATTTAGTTACAATCGCCATGGCATCTTGATACCTCTGCTGCATGTTTCGGGGACTTCCTCAAAGGAAGATGGTAAAATTACGGTTTGCCAATGGGGATTCCTTTTTCTACGGATTTTCTAAGCAAATGTTCTTGAAGGAGACAATAATCTTCCACCTTCAAATCTTTCTGGTGTTGTCGTATAAAATTTAAACGATTGGCCTCGATCTTAACATAGGCATCCACCAAGTACTGCTGTGTCAGTTTTCCTCCATTAAGGACAGGATTGAATTCTGTCCGTACTGACAGCAAATAACAGTAATACTGCAGCTGTGTCACCCTGCGAGGATTTTGGCCTTGGTGTATGAGTGATTCATGCCACCCTTGCTCTCCATGAGGGAAAAACAATGGATACAGTAATGCATCCAAATTACTGTGTAAAATACTTATTTGCTGTGTTTTGGGGGCCAACGGATTATTTGTGTCTGGTTTTAGATGTATTAAAATGTCTCTATTAAATGGTGGCTCTCCATCAGCATTTTCAAAGATGACTGCGACTTCATGGACAGTAGGGTTGTTATACCGTCTTGGGTCTTGCTCTCTGTCTTGTTTAATTGCCATGATGATATTAGGCATTTTTGTGCCATGTTCAAATGCTTTCTGTTCTTCCTCTTCCTCCACTTGCCGTAACATTTTGTAAGCTGAAACAAAGGGATTAATACCTTCCAATTGCTCAGCAATAATTCTCATCAAGGCTGGATTACACTTGAGATTTTCTGGAGACTGTAGGCGTTGTTCAGTAGCAGTAGCACTATCCAAAATATAGAGCTGTGCATATGCTGGAACTTGACCTTCAGCGGGGTGGAGAGTTCCAGTTCTATGGTAAATTTGGCCGTGAATCCGGAAACAATAAGGACCGTGTCCAGGTGGTTGCGAAACACTTGCACCCATCGAAGCAAATGCAAAGGAACTATTAATGCTCCTGATATTCTCCATGAGATTTTTACTATATGGGCTGTCTCCTTTTAGTAAAGTAGTGAAGAGCTCAGGGTACTGAGGTAATGGTACCTTAACTTTACCCTTGTGACAACAAAGGGAGAACTGTCCATCAGATGGCCTTTCAGCCTCAAAATGTTGTGCTTCACAATGTTGACATAACACATTCATGGGCCCACAGGTATGTTCTAAAATACCGGTATCGTCATCAGTAAAGCCAATAGGGATTGATGACGTTGGTGAAGTGAGCAACCGATGACCTTTTTTGTAGATGCCTACATAAATAAGGCGTAGCTGTGTAGAAGTTTCAACACATTCAAGAAAAGAAGTCTGACTGAAGACTTCTTCCTGAGGCTTTTTTTTTTGGCGTAGTTGACGCTGTGAGGCAGCCAAATGGGCCAAACGGCGTTGTTTTGAGGTAGGTGACATAATTTGTAAACGCTTGACTTTAGCCAATTTGTGTCTTGTGATGGCAGAAGCAGTCTTGTCTGTTCTTGTTTTAGAAGAACCTTTGCACTTCACTTTACCCGTGCCAGATGTTGTAGGCAGTTGAGTTTCCAAAAGTGTTGGAGACACAGATATGGACGCCATATCAGAGGTAGATGGTTTTCCTTGCACCTTCACCTTTTGTTTTTTGCGGCCAGATGTTGTAGGCAGTTGAGTTTCCAAAGGTGTTGGAGACACAGATATAGACGCCATATCAGAGGTAGATGCTTCTCCTTGCACCTTCACCTGTTTTTTTTTGCGTCTTTTTCGTTCCACCTCAGCTTTTTTGGCCAACCGACTGCTTCTTTCTTCAGCAGACTCCTTTGCAATTCTTTTATTCATATCCTCCTTGAGCTTAACCAAACGGAGACATCTTTTTTCAGGATCTTCCTGCTCACGCTTCTTGCGCTGGCGTGCAGCATTCTTAGCTCTAACAGAGCTTTTTGGTTTGTCAGAGCTCATATTGAGCACACTACAGCAAAATGTATGCAATAATAGCTACAGTATATTATTTAAGGAAGCAATCAATATACATTCTGCATAGCAATATAGTCAAAGTAGTAATATTTATATTGATAATTGTTATTATATACAATATATTTTTATATATAAATTATATCATAAAAATATATCCAAAAAAATAACATCAGCATTTTTCGTAATTCGCAGGAGATGCAGTAAAAGAACCACATCTGCCGCGTTAGCCGCATTACCGTTACACTTATGGTGCGCTTGCGTTTTTTGCCATGCAAAGTATAGACTTACTTGCAGCAGGTGCAGCAATTGCAATTTTGCACTTGCAGCAGGTGCGGCTGTAAAAAAAAACTCAGCTGACCGGGTTTTTTTTTTGCAGCCACACCTACGGTAAGTGCAAAACTGCATTTGGCGCAACTGCACCTATACTTTGCATGGCACAAACCGCCACCGCGCCGCAAGTTCCGCAAGTTCCACAAATTACCGCAAATTAAAAGGAAAAATACATTAGAATGGCGCATTTATGCCACACGTGAGCCATTATGCGGAACGTGCAGAAGCGATTATTTTTCCCACAAATTCCTCATAAAAAGGTATTGTGAAAGGTCTCAAAGGCAAGAATAAAATTATAATCAAAAGAAGTCACCAAAGAAGTTAATGAAGTAAGGAACATTATTTACATATAGATGACTAATGTTTTTTACAAAGCTTATATACATTAAATATTGAGGCACTGGCATAATTTCAGACCAAAATTTAATATAAGGCTGAAAAAGATGTATATAATTGTGTATCATATAGATCAATAATCTATTTAATACCAATATATACAATATATTTTATAAATAATATCCTAAAAATATATCCAAAAAATATATTATATATATTATAAACTTTAAAAAATTATGTATATTATATATTACAATTTATTATAATGTATAGATATATATATATCACATATCTATATATATTAGATATATATAAATAGCTATATATATATATATACATATATAGATTAATATACAATATATATATATATATATATATATATATATATATATATATATTGTATATTAATCTATATATGTATATCTATATATATATATATATAATTATATATATATATAATATATATAGATATGTGTTTTATATATATATATATATATATATATATACATTCTAATAAATTGTAATATATAATAGACATAATTTATTTAAGTTAATAATATATATAATATAGTTTTTGGATATATTTTTAGGATATTATTTATAAAATATATTGTATATATTGGTATTAAATAGCTTATTGATCTATATGATAATAATCCTATACATATATATAATATGGCATGTCTCTCTCTCTCTCTCTCTTATATATATCTATATATCTATATATATATATATATATATATATATATATAAATCTATATCTATATCTATATCTCTATATATCTATATAATAATGAATATATCAATAACTAATCAATTATATTAGGCCAAAAAGATATCTTTAGCTGATATTGTAGGGATGAGGTTCCAGCACAGCTTTTCCAACGTCCGTCCCACAGGATCACCAAAGCAGGAATAATTTGTGAGGAAAAGTTATAGAAAACACTATAAAATGACATATTAAACACATTCTTACAAAAGCGCACTTGCCGCAGGTCCCCCTATACTTTGTATGGGGCTTACCACAACTGCTCCACAACTTGCACGTGCGGCGCGTTTGCGGTAATCCTTATGGGAATTACCGCAACCGCGCCGCAAGTGAAATGACGGCGGAGTGAATATTGTGATGGTGAACATATGGACTGCATATATATACATATATAGATATATACATATATATTAATATTGTTTGGGGGGTCCAATACATTTTTTGGGGGGTCCAATACATTTTTGGGGGGGTCCAATACTTTTTGGGGGGGGTCCAATACTTTTTGGGGGGGTCCAATACTTATTTTGGAGGGTCCAATCATTTTTTTGGAGGGTCCAATACTTTTTTGGGGGGGTCCAATACTTTTTTGGGGGGGTCCAATACTTTTTAGGAGGGATCCAATACTTTTTTTGGGGGGTCCAATACTTTTTTGGGGGGTCCAATACTTTTTTTGGGGGGTCCAATCATTTTTTTGGGTGGTCCAATACTTTTTTGGGGGAGTCCAATATATTTTTTAGGGGGTCCAATACATTTTTTTGGGGGGTCCAATACTTTTTTTGGGAGGTCCAATACTTTTTTTGGATGGTCCAATACTTTTTTGGGGGGGGTCCAAAAATTTTTTGGGGGGGGTCCAATTATTTTTTGGGGGGGTCGAATACTTTTTGGGGGGGTCCAATACTTATTTTGGAGGGTCCAATCATTTTTTTGGAGGGTCCAATACTTTTTTTGGGGGGTCCAATACTTTTTTGGGGGGGTCCAATACTTTTTTGGAGGGATCCAATACTTTTTTTGGGGGGTCCAATACTTTTTTGGGGGGTCCAATACTTTTTTTGGGGGGTCCAATCATTTTTTTGGGTGGTCCAATACTTTTTTGGGGGAGTCCAATATTTTTTTTAGGGGGTCCAATAATTTTTTTTGGGTGGTCCAATACTTTTTTTGGGAGGTCCAATACTTTTTTTGGGGGGTCCAATACTTTTTTGGGGGGGGTCCAAAATTTTTTTGAGGGGGGGTCCAATACTTTTTTTGGGGTGTCCAATACTTATATTTTAATTAATGTAATTAATATCTTAATGTTTTATTATTTTTTTATTATTATTATTATTTTTTTTTTTATTATTTATTTATATTTTTTTTTTTACTATTTTTAATATTATTAAATTTATTTTTTATTTTTTATTTTAAGTTAATTTTATTTGTATTAAAATTATTTTATTTTATTAAAAAACCGCATCTGCTGCGCGATTGCGGTAATCCCCATAGAAAGTATAAGGGGACTTGCGGCAGGTGCGGCAAAAACCGCACTTGCTGCACCTGCCGCAAGTCCCCCTATACTTTCTATGGGGATTACCGCAATCGCGCCGCAACTGGCACTTGCGGCACGGTTGCGGTAATCCTTATATGAATTACCGCAAGCGCGCCGCAAGTGCTCGCACTCAGCCAGCGACTGGCAATGCGGCGCGCTTGCGGTAATCCTTATGGGAATTACCGCAAGCGCGCCGCAAGTGCTCACACTGAGCCAGCGAGTCAATATGCGGCGCGATTGCGGTAATCCACAGGGGCAGTGGGGCACAGAGGCACAGAGTCACAGGGGCACAGGGGCACTGGGACACAGGGGCACAGGGGCACAGGGGCACAGGGGCACAGGCTCCGGAGCAGTGTGTCAGCATGTGCTGACAGCAGCTGCTTGGGAGCGGGATGACAGGGGCACAGGGACACTGAGGCACAGGGACACAGGCTCCGGAGCAGTGTGTCAGCTATCATATTATATATATGTACATAATTAGTATATATATATATATATATATATATATATATATATATTTTATATATATATAATATATATTGTATATTAATCTCTCTCTCTCTCTATATATATATATATATATATATAATTATGAATATACAATAAGTAATCGATTATCTCTATATATCTATCTGTATATATATCCATATCTATAACCCTCTCTCTCTCTCTCTCTTCTCTCTCTCTCTCTGTATATATATATATAATTATGAATATACAATAAGTAATCGATTATGTCTATATATCTATCTGTATATATATCAATATCTCTAACCCTCTCTCTCTCTCTCTCTCTCTCTCTGTATATATATATATATATATATATATATATATATATATATATATATATATATATATATAATTATGAATATACAATAACTAATTGATTATCTCTATATATCTATCTGTATATATATCTATAGCTCTCTCTCTCTGTATATATATAATTATGAATATACAATAACTAATCGATTATCTCTATATATCTATCTGTATATATATCTATATGTATATCTCTCTCTCTCTCTCTCTCTCTCTCTTATATATATATATATAATTATGAATATACAATAACTAATCGATTATCTCTATATATCTATCTGTATATATATCTATATCTATAGCTCTCTCTCTCTCTCCCTATATATATATATATATATATATATAGATAGAGAGAGAGAGAGAGAGAGAGCTATAGATATATATACAGATAGATATATAGAGATAATCGATTAGTTATTGTATATTCATAATTATATATATATATATATATAGAGAGAGAGAGAGAGAGAGATATACATATAGATATATATACAGATAGATATATAGAGATAATCGATTAGTTATTGTATATTCATAATTATATATATATATATAATTATGAATATACAATAACTAATCGATTAAATTGAGCAAAAAAAGATATCTTAGCTGATCCTGTAGAGATGAAGTTCCAGCACTGGTTCTCTGACGTCCGTCCCACAGGATCACCAAGCCATAATCGATTAATAATAATAATTAATATTAATACTAATAATAATATTAATAATTAATAATAATTACTAATCGATTATTTTTGGCCAAAAAGATGTCTTGTAGGGATGAGGTTCCAGCACTGGTTTTCCGACGTCCGTCCACAGGATCACCAAGGCAGGAATAATTTGTGATAAAAAGTTATAGAAAACACTATAAAATTGCGTCAGGGGGGAGCATAGTGATTGGTAGGCAAATGTGAGTATAGTGATTGGTAGGCAAAATGTGTTGCCACCCAGCAACAGCGCAGTCTGCCACAGGTTTTTTCGCGGGCAAACCTTACCGCAAGTGCAAAACCGCACTTGCCGCACCTGCCGCAAGTCGTCCTATACTTTCTATGTGGATTACCGCAAGCGCGCCGCAAGTTCTCGCACTGAGCCAGCGAGTCAATATGCGGCGCGATTGCGGTAATCCTTATGGGAATTACCGCAAGCGCGTGCCGCAAGTGCTCGCACTGAGCCAGCGAGTCAATATGCGGCGCGATTGCGGTAATCCACAGGGGCACTGGGACACAGAGTCACAGGGGCACTTTGGCACAGGGGCACTGGGGCACAGGCACACAGTCTCCAAAGCACTGTGTCAGGGGATGGCGGGGGTCACATAATTTTTTGGGGGGGTCATATACTTTTTTTGGGGGGGGTCACATACTTTATTGGGGGGGTCACATACTTTTTTTGGGGGGTCACATACTTTTTTTGGGGGGTCTGATACTTTTTTTGGGGGGGTCACATACTTTTTTTGGGGGGGTCCAATACTTTTGGGGGGTTCCAATACTTATATTTTAATAAATTAATGTAATTAATATCTTAATGTAATTTTTTTTTTTTTTTTTATTATTATTTTTTATTTTATTAATTTTTTTTTTTTTTTTTTTACGATTTTTATTATTATTAAATTTATTTATTATTTTTTATTGTAAGTGACTTTTTTTGTATTAAAATTATGTTATTTTATAAAAAAACCGCATCTGCGGTGCGGTTGCGGTAATCCCCATACAAAGTATAGGTGGACTTGCGGCAGGTGCGGCAAAACCGCACTTGCCGCACCTGCCGCAAGTCCCCCTATACTTTCTATTGGGATTACCGCAACCGCGCCGCAACTGGCACTTGCGGCGCAATTGCGGTAATCCTTATGGGTTTTACCGCAACCGCGCCGCAAGTGCTCGCACTGAGCCAGCGAGTCAATATGCGGCGCGGTTGCGGTAATCCACAGGGCAATGGGGCAGAGGGGCACAGAGGCACAGGGGCACAGGGGCACAGGGGCACAGTGGCACAGGGGCACTGGGGCACAGGGGCACAGGGGCACAGGGGCACAGGCTCCGGAGCACTGTGTGACCATGTGCTGACAGCAGCTGCTCCGGAGCGGGTGACAGGGGCACAGGAGCACTTGGGCACAGGGGCACAGGGGCACAGGCTCCGGAGCACTGTGTCAGCATGTGCTGACAGCAGCTGCTTCGGAGCGGGAGGCACAGGGGCACACTGAGGCACTGAGGCACAGGGGCACAGGGCGGCTGAGGTAGCGACTCGCAATGGCCTCGCGGCCATTGCTCGCGCTACCTCAGCGGTACATCGCTAAATTTGTGGCCGAGCCTCTGGTTCTATTTTCGGCCACCGACTCGCAATGGCCGCTTCGCGGCCATTGCTGGTGCGTGGTGACGTCAGCGGCTCGCAATGGCCGCTACGCGGCCAATGCTTCGCCGTGATGACGTCACAGAGTGTGACATATCCACGGCACGTTGTCGGGGTCCGACACGAAAATGCCTACGGCAATTATATAGTAGATACGTTCAAAATGGGATCAAATTGGGAACAAAATGGGATATTATCCCATTTACTGCACAAAAAATAACCAATTCATAGTCTGTCTTCAACATACAGCTCAAATAGAGGGGTGTGTGGATTAATTTAAATATTATCAGGGAGCTATAAATCTCTAGAAATGTCTGAATGTTTCCAAATTAAAGGGTTACATTTTCAAGCATTAACTTCAAACCCTTTGGATGTAAACACCCCAGTTTGAAAATCCAGTAGTTTTCCCTATTTATTAAATTTCTATACCTATCCCTGTTCGTTTCTGGGATATGATCTATAATCCATATTTTGAATTGTTTATAGTCCCTCTGATGTTCAAGCAAAAAATGCTTGGACACGCTATGCTGTATAAAGCCGTTCCTAATATTCTATCTATGTTTGTTCAGACGTTGATGCATGGCCTGATTAGTCCGTCCAACATATCGTAAACCACAAGTACATTCAATCACATAAACTACATATGATGACTGACAAGTTAGATAATGCTTGATCAAAAAGGATTCCCCAGTGGTCTTGGAAATAAAGGTCGTGGCACCATGTACTATTGATGCACAACAAAGGCATTTCGGTGCTCTACATTTATAACAGACTACAATTTGATTCAGATTCTGAAGCTGTTGTGGATTCTCTCTTGGTGCAACCAGATTCTTTAAAGATCTGTTGCGTCGGTAAATTATATTCGTCTTTTCCGGTAAATATTTGGACAGCACAGAATCATTTTTTAGAATAAACCAATATTTCCTCAGAAGATTATTCAGTTTACGTGTAGACTTATTCTAAGTGGTTATTATCCACACCCCCCCCAGGGCCTATTTTGACCCTAATGACCAGGCCATTTTTGTCAATTCTGACCAGTGTCCCTTTATGAGGTTATATCTCTGGAACGCTTCAACGGATCCTAGCGATTCTGAGAGTTTTTTTTCGTGGCATATTGGGCTTCATGTTAGTATTAAATTTAGATCGATAATTTTTGCGATTGTTTGTGAAAAAAATCAAAAATTTGGCCAAAAATGTAGCAATTTTCAAATTATGAATTTTTATTCTGCTGAACCGGAGAGGTATGTGACACATAATAGTTAATAAATAACATTTCCCATATGTCTACTTTACATCAGCACAATTTTGGAAAAAAAATTTTTGTTCAGAAGTTAAAAGGGTTCAAAGTTCATCAGCAATTTTTCATTTTTCCAGCAAAATTTACAAAACCATTTTTTTTGTGACCACATCACATTTGAAGTCACTTTGAGGGGTTTACATGACAGAAAACATCCACAAGTGACACCATTCCAAAAACTGCACCCCTCAAGCTACTCAAAACTACATTCAAGAAGATTATTAACCCTTCAGGTGCTTCACAGGAACTAAAGCGAAGTAGAAGGAAAAAATGGTAATTTTAATTTTTCCAACATAAATGTTCTTTTAGCCTCAATTCTTTCATTTTCACATGGGCAACAAGATAAAATGGATCCTAAAAATTGTTGAGCAATTTCTCCTGAGTACACCGATACCTCATATGTGGTCATAAACCACTGTTTGGGTGCACAGCAGGGCTCAGAAGGGAAGGAGGCAATTTGACTTTTGGAGCTAATTTTCCATTCAAAAAGTCAAATGGCACTCCTTCCCTTTGAGCCCTGCTGTGTGCCCAAACAGTGGTTTATGACCACATATGAGGTATTGCTGTACTCAGGAGAAATTGCCCAACAATTTTTAGGATCCATTTTATCCTGTTCCCCATATGAAAATGAAAAAATTGTAGGCTAAAAAAAATTTTTTGTGGAAAAAAAAAAGTACTTTTTCATTTTTACGGATGAATTTGTGAAGCACCTGGAGGTTCAAAATGCTCACCAACCATCTAGATAAGTTCCCTGGGGGCTCTAGTTTCCAAAATAGGGTCAATTGTGGGGGAGGTTCAATGTGTAGGCACACAGGGGCTCTCCAAAGCGACATGGTGTCGCTAACAATTTGAGAACTTGCTTCTCAATTGTTAGCGAACACCATGTTGCGTTTGGAGAGCCCCTGTGTGCCTAAACATTGGACTCCCCAAAGTGACCCCATTTTGGAAACTAGACCCCCAGGGAACTTATCCAGTGATGGGTGGAGAGCATTTTGAATGCCCCAGTGCTTCACAAATAATCTGTAAAAATGAAAAAGAAAATGTTTTGGAAAAAAAAGTACTTTTTCATTTTTACGGATGAATTTGTGAAGCACCTGGGGGTTCAAAATGCTCACCACCCATCTAGATAGTTCCCTGGGGGGTCTAGTTTCCAAAATGGGGTCACTTGTGGGGAGCTCCAAATGTGTAGGCACACAGGGGCTCTCCAAACGCAACATAGTCGTCCGCTAACAATTTGAGCTGATTTTTCAGTCAAATTGTTAGCGGAAACCATGTTGCGTTTGGAGAGCTCCTGTGTGCCTAAACATTGGAACTCCTGCACAAGTGACCCCATTTTGGAAACTAGACCCCCCCAAGGAATGCATCTAGATGCATATTGAGCACGTTTGAACCCCCAGGTGCTTCACAAATTGATCAGTAATAATTTTAAAGTACTTTTTTTTTACACAAATTTTCTTTTTCATTTTTACGGATCAATTTGTGAAGCACCTGGGGTTCAAAGTGTTCACTATGCATCTAAATACAGCGAAGCCATTTTAATTTTTTTCTAGGACTAATTCTAGAAAAAAAATGGCGTGGGGCTCCGCCATATTTTTGGTCCAGCCAGGTACAACTTGGCAGCTACGGATTGCCACCAACTCCCAGCTGGCTTGTTGTACCTGGCTGGCAACAAAAATACAGCAAAGCCCTTTTTTTTTTCTGCTTTCTAGAAAATACGTTCTCGTAGGAATAAACTGAGGGACCGGTGGGGGCCGCCATATTTTGGTCTCGAATTGCAGCCCGCAGCTGCCCCAGAAAATGGTTTGGCATTTCCTGTACCCAGACTCTTCCAGTTGCCCTGGTGCCGGTGGCAAACTGGGTAATAAAGGGGTTAATGCCAGCTTTTTATTGGCAGCTGGCACTAAGCCAGATTCATAATATAGGGCCAATGTTAGACCCGCCATTAGGAATCTCTGGTAAATAGTCAGAAAATACACACAGAGAAAAATCTTTTTTTTGAAAAAAATAACGCAAACAAAATTGACTCCATCTTATTATAAAGACCGACGTAATCACACGAAGGTCCATGACGCTCGTCGCTCCGACGTAGTCCCTAACGAAGTCCCACGACGTCGATTGTCTCGACATAGTCTACAACGAGGTCCACGAAGCTCGATTTCCTTTGCTGTCAGATCGCTACTCTGGAGCCGATCCGCCAGCATGGATCAAGCTGCAGAAAGTGATCTCACACCCAGGCGCAGGACCACTATGTGCTCACAGACCTGGCTCCAGATCACTTTCTGCAGCTCGATGCCCATGCAGGGAGATTGGCTGCAGACGCTATCTAAGAGCCCGGGCGCAGTTGACCCATAGTGCACACAAGGCCCACAACGCCTGTCAGATGCTTTCTGCAGCTCGATCTCCATGCATGGGGATCGACTGCGTAAAGCGATCTGGCAGCCCAGGCGCAGTGATGCACATAGTGGTCACTGCGACCGGGTGTCAGATCACCTTCTGCAGCTCAATGCCCATGCAGGGAGATTGGGCTGCATAGCAGCGATCTAAGAGCCCGGCGCAGTGACCCACTATGTGCATCACTGCCCCAGGCCTGTCAGATTGCTTTCTGCAGCTCGATCCCCATGCATGGGATCGAGCTCGGAAAGCGACTGGCAGCCCAGGCACAGTGATGAACATAGTGGGTCACTGTGCCCGGGGTGTCAGATCACTTTCTGCAGCTCGATGCCCATGCAGGGAAATCGGGCTGCAGAGCAGCGATCTAGAGCCCGGGCGCAGTGACCCACTTGTGCATCACTGCGCCCGGGCTGTCAGATCGCTTTCTGAGCTCGATGCCCATGCAGGGAATCGGGCTGCAGAGCAGTGATCTAAGACCGGGGCACAGTGACCCACTATGTGCATCAGCGCGCCTGGGCTGTCAGATTGCTTTTGCAGCTTGAACCCAGGATCCAGCTGCAGAAAGTGATCTGACAGCTCCAGCACAGTGATCCACAGTGACCATTATGTGATCACTGTGGATCACTGTGCTGGAGCTGTCAGATCACTTCTGCAGCTGAATCTCAGGATCCAGCTGTAGAAAGTGATCTGACAGCTCAGCACAGTGATCACAGTGACCATTTGTGATCACGTGGATCACTGTGCGGAGCTGTCAATCACTTCCTGCAGCTGAATCCTCAGGATCCAGCTGTAGAAAGTGATCTGGCAGCTCCAGTACAGAGCTGTCAGATCCCGGAGAAGAGCGGGATGCAGCGGTGACAGAACGGAGCGCGGCCGCCGGAGGGGTGAGTGGGAGAGGCGATCGCCACTCCGGTGATTGGGGGAGGCAGGAAGGGGGAAGTGGGGGGGGCTGTCAGGAGATTTGGGGGGGCACTTAGGAGGAAGCGGGGGCAGTCAGGAGGAGGCGGGCTGCAGGAAGAGGAAGCTGGCGGCAGGGACAGGAAGCAGGCGGCAGGAAAAGGAAGCGGGGCAGGGAAGAAAGATGAAGGGGGAGCAGGAAAGAAAGGTGGGGGACGGGGGGGAGTGAGAGGATGACAGGGGAGAAGATCGGAGTGTAGGGATAGCAGCGGCAGGCAGGGAAACATGACAGGTGCGGTGATTTTTACTTTCACTTTTGAGCGCCAATCACCGCGCCTGTAGCCGGGGGGGTGGGGGTGGGGGCAAATCAACCCCCCTGGGCTATAGTGCATGTCTCCATGTACCTGCAGCTCAAGTGACAGGTCAGTGAGACCCTCACTCAAGCTGCAGGAGTGCAGACACGCCAGGACGTTGTACAGCGTCCTGTGTCGGAAATGGACTGAAACACAGGACGTTGTGCAACGTCCTATGTCGTGAAGGGATTAAACTGAACTCTCCTTTTTTATTTCCAATATCTCCTTTGTTGCCCAAATCATTTTTCCTGTCCATTTTTGATATACAAGAATCTTGGGTCTCATTTTTTATCCTATTGTAGGCATCAACCAATAAGGGTTTTTGATACCCTTTTTCCAGAAATCTCTTCCTTAAAACTAGTGATTCCTTCCAGAAATCAGTTGGATGGGTACAATTCTTTCTGACGAGCCAATATTGCCCATATGGCACGTTTGAAATCCAACTAGGCAGATGACCGCTGTTAAAGGCTAAACATAAACAACTGTTAACATCCACATTTTTAAAGAAGGTAGAGGTGAGTATTTTTGCATCAACCCCTTTAAAAATATATAGGTCCAAAAATTGAATCCCTTCCATAGAAATAGTACTAGTGAAAGTTAGGCCCCATGTGTTATTATTTAATTGAATAATAAATGTTGTTAATTCCTCACTTGTTCCCGACCAAATTAGGAAGAGATCATCTATAAACCGTTTGTAAACAATGATCTGTTCCATGGCAAAGGGGTCATTTTCAATATGTAGGGACTCAAAATAGCAAAAATGCAAAACGCAGCCCAAAACATTGCATTCCACATTTTGGGTTGCATTTGCAAAAACGCATACCAAATGAACACAAAATGCAGATGTGAAAAGGCCCATAGTCTTTGTGCATGTAGTAAAGTTTTGAGAGTTCACTCCTTGTGTCCTAGACTATTTCTGCAAACAGGTGCTTTGATACTGTTCGACAGAGACTGGTGAACAGGTCGCAGGTCTATGACTTGAAAGTGTGAGGTATGGAACTGCAAGACACAATACCCACTCTAGTAGAACACAGCTGGCCAAGTGCTGTTGTCAAGGGACGCATGTTTTCAGGATTTCCCTAGCATTGCACAAGGTGCTGGAATCATCCATCACCTCTTCAGGTGATGAACTTAGCACCTGTATAATGCTAAGGAAATCCAGAAATCTTGCACTGTTTTCAGACCTAGAGCACTGTAGTTGGCCACCCCTGCACTTAAGGTCTCTGTGGAAGTAGCCAGGGTTGCAAGGGGAATCCTTGAGCCCTTTCACCACACATGAGACTCTCCCTGGACCCTCTTAGGCCCTGTGTCCAAGGTGTGTTGTTTCATGTTTTTCAAGTGTTGTTTCAAGTAAATAGTAAAGAATATTTATATAGGAGGAGGGAATGCAAAACAAAAAGTCAAAAGAGGGTGCCATGTAATACAAGGTCAAAAGCATCAAACAAGGGAGGGAAAGACCCTGTATATCCAAATGCCCACAAGAAATTAATATAAAAAAAGACAACTTTATTACATACAGTATATAGTAAAAACACAAAAAACACCAATTAAAAGAAGTTAAATCAATGCGGGTCTGGACCACATTTTTTTCACTGCTTTCAATTTGTGTTTTTGTATTATTGATATATATGTAAGATAGTTGCCATTTATTAATATCATTTTAGTGTGCATAATTGTATGTGCAGGTTTTTTTTCTAACTTGGTAAGTAGTAAAGAGGACATAAAACAGAGAGAAAACATTTTATTAGAAATAAAACCACAAACATGTATCTGGACTCCATCTTTACTACTCCCTCATACCCATCCTTGATCCTTTGCAACATCTTCTTGATTGCATGCTGCATTAAAGAACACAGTGTCCTGTCACCGCAGTCTCCAAACATTAAATGAATTAGCCGGCAGCTCTGCTTCGGTAAGCAGTGACTCTTGATGTCACCATTCAGGTAACCAAGGTGGCCACTAAAAACAGCAGGTACTATGGTTACCTGAGCTGTCCCCGGGTGACCTCAGGGGTCACGGCTTACCGTACTGCAGCTGGCAGCTCATTCATTCAATGTTTGGAAGCAGGGGTGGAAAGTAGTGATGGGCGAATCCTAAATTACTCGGAATCGCTTGACTCTAGCGAGTCCGAGCCCGGGACTCGCTACTAGTTGCGAGTCTAGCGAGTCCAATGTTAATGAATGGGGAAGCGAGTAATAGCGAGTAGTGTGCGATTTACAAATCAGATGTGTCTCGGAAGCTTCAGCCTGAAGCAATCCTAGTTTTGCCATTGATTTGCATTGGACTCGTTTACTGTGCAAGTAATCGCTGGGAAACTCGCACAGATAAGAGTCCTGTCTGCTCTGTGTGCTGGCTGCAGGGTCCTAGAGCCCGCCTGCTGCCTGATGTAGCAGAGCTGAGATTGTTCTCAGTCTGCTCATTCCCTGTGCATAGACATCTATATCTATGCACAGGGATGAGCAGAGAGGACATCGCATTTTGGACTGCGTCGGACGGAAGAGGATTTTTTTTAATTAAAGATGGAGTCCCTAATGGCTTTTTTTTTTATTTCTAATAAAAATTTTTCTCTGTGTTGTGTTTTTTTTAAAACAATTTAATAGACATTCATGGTGGTCATGTCTAATATTGGCGTGACCGCCATAAATTTCGGGCTTAGGGCCAGCTGATAATACAAAGCTGGCCCTAACCTCTTTATTACCCAGCGTGCCACCCCCACCAGGGCCGCTGGAAAAGCGGGGTTCAGCACCAGAGGATGGCGCTTCAATGAACGCACCATCTTCTGGGGTGGCTGCGGGCTGCAATTTGCAGCGGGGGGTGCCCAGAAAGCTTGGGCATCCCTGCGCTGCGGATTCTAGCCCCCAGCTACTTAGCTGTACCTGG
Organism: Allobates femoralis; assembly: GCA_033576535.1. Lineage (NCBI taxonomy): Eukaryota > Metazoa > Chordata > Amphibia > Anura > Aromobatidae > Allobates > Allobates femoralis. The sequence continues at coordinate 375,928,926 of JARQOC010000005.1, forward strand.
CTAGACATAGAAATTGCGCGGAGCCCCACGCATTTTTTTTAAATTATTTCATGAAATTCATGAAATAATAAAAAAAAGGGCTCCCCTATATTCTTGTGTCTGGCCAGGTACAAATAAGCACCTGGGGGTTGGGAGCAGCCTGTCGCTGCCTGCTGGATCCGGCTGGTTCCAGAAATACGGCGAAGCCCATGTAATTTTTTTTCTGAAAAATCAATAAAACAATCCTAAAAAAGGGACTGCATCTTTATTAACCCCTCGCCCATGGTCCAGGGGTTAATAAAGATGCAGTCCCTTTTATTTACATTGTTTTATGGATTTGTCAGAAAAAAATTTCACGTGGGCGTCGCCGTATTTCTGGCACCAGTCGGATCCAGCAGGCAGCAACGGGCTGCCCCCAACTCCCAGGTGCCTATTTGTACCTGGCCGGACACAAGAATATAGGGGAGCCCTTTTTTTTAATTATTTCATGAATTTCATGAAATAATTAAAAAAATGCGTGGGGCTCCGCGCAATTTCTATGTCTAGCCAGGTACAGCTAAGCAGCTGGGGGCTGGAATCCACAGCGCAGGGTGCCCAAGCTTTCTGGGCACCCCCCGCTGCAAATTGCAGCCCGCAGCCGCCCCAGAAGATGGCGCGTTCATTGAAGCGCCATCCTCTGGCGCTGAACCCCGCTCTTCCAGCGGCCCTGGTGGGGGTGGCACGCTGGGTAATAAAGGGGTTAATACCAGCTTTGTTATACAAGCTGGTATTAAGCCCGAGATTCTTAATGTCAGGCCACGTTTGACCCAGCCACTAAGAATCTCCAATAAAGGGTTAAAAAAACACAACACAGAGAAAAATTTTTATTTGAAATTAAAAAAAAAAGCCATTAGGGACTCCATCTTTAATTAAAAAAATCCTCTTCTGTCCGACGCAGTCCAAAACGCGATGTCTTCTCTGCTACATCCCCTGTGCATATATATAGATGTCTATGCACAGGGAATGAGCAGACTGAGAACAATCTCAGCACTGCTACATCATCTCTGTGAGCAGTCGGGCTCTAGGACCCTGGAGCTGCGGCAGCCTGCACAGAGAAGACAGCTGGACTCGGCTCGCAAAGTAACAGCAGTTACTTTGCGAGTTTCCCTGCTATCACTGGCACAGTAGCCGAGTCTAATGCAAGACAATGGCAATCCTAGTTTTGTCAGCTTTTGCCAATGATTTGCATTGGACTCGTGCGAGTAAACGCTGGGAAACTCGCAGAGTACCGAGTCCTGCGAGTCCCTTACTACTCGCCGAGTAACGAGTCCTAGCGAGTAGATTCGCCCATCCCTAGTGGAAAGATCAAAGTAGAATTGCCTTTTCTTCTGCCTATCACCCAGAAACTAATGGTCAGACTGAACGTACTAATCAAGCACTCGAACAGTATATTCGTTGTTATGTGTCTGAGCATCAGTCTAACTCGGTGGAATATCTGCCACTAGCCGAATTAGCCATGAATAATCAATACCAGGAGTCCATTAAAACTACTCCCTTTTACTGTAATCTTTGGTTTATATCCTCTGTTTATTCTTTTTCTGTTAATATTATGGCTATTCCTAGAAAAGAAAGATTTGTGAATTCAAAGCTTGAGGAGGGCTCAGGGTGGTCAAGCTTTAGCTTTCCACTGGTCCAAATCTGGGAATTGTGGTCAAGGTATGGCTATCTACAAATAATATCAAACTTAAGGTGCCATCTGGCAAGTTGGGTTCCAGATTTATTGGTCCGTATGAAAATATTTAGGCAATTAACCCTGTAGCCTTTGGTCTGAAGCTTCCTCCATCATTTAAGTTACTCAATGTGTTCCACAAGTCCATCCTCAAGTTATACTGTTCTCCCTTCCACCCAGTGAAAAGTCCTCTGCCTTTTGTTCCAGTCAAGGGTAATTTACCCTGAAGTTCAAAGAATCCTTGACTCCCGCATTGTAAGAGATTCAGTCAGGCCGGCGTTAGGGGGGGTTAGACTGGGCAGTTGCCCAGGGCCCCACTTTCTTAGGGGCCCCCACAGGAGCTGAACTGAAAATAGCAATAAAACAGTAAAAAAAAAAAAAATACACATATTTGGTATCGCTGCCTTCGTAAGAATCTAAGCTATCAATATATGAAGTAAATAAATCCAATTTGTAAATGGTGTAACGGAAAAAAATATAAAAACACCAGAATTATATTTTTTGGGCCACTACGTTGTTACAATAAAATGTAATAAAAGTTGATCAAACTATTGTATCTAACTCAAAATAGTATCAGTAAAAATGTCAGCGTTCAAAAATGAAAACATCATGGGTCTCGGAAAATGGCAAATGAAGCAAATATTTATTTATTTTTTTTTTTTTACAAATTTCTGGGTTTTTTTATGATTGAAATAAAAAAATGTTCAGTACCATCTTATTCTGACCTAGACAATCAACTTATGAAGTCACTTTTACCATATAGTTAACTTGATAAATAAACTACAAAAAATGGTGTAATTGAACTCTACTTTGCAATTTCAAAGCAGTTGGAATTTATTTCTCATTCACCAGTATATTTTGTGGCAGAATGAATAATGTAATTCAATAGTACAACTCATCCCACAAAAAACAAGCCCTTGTACGGCTATGTGGAAGGAAAAATAAAACGAAAAATCACTCAGTGGTGAAAGTTATAAAATCCTTGTAATTGCCATATAATAGTAGCAGGAGCGCCCCCCACAGGCTTCAATCTTCCCATGTTCATGATGGGAGTAATCAGAGTTAGGGGACCTCCTTAATTCTTACATTTGCTGCCAGTTATCAAGCAGAATTTACAAGGTATTAAAGGGGATGTCCAGGATTAATAAAACTTTACTACATTCTTTCAAAAACAGCACCACCTCTGTGAACAGGTGGTATGTGGTATTACAGCACAGGCCCATTCCCTCCAATTAAGCTGAGCTGCAATATCACACATAACCTGTAGGCAGGGGTGACGCTGTTTTTGAAAGAAATCAGTCATGTTTATAGAATTCTGGATAACTCCTTTAAGATCAATATTTCCACTAGTGACCCCAGAACAACACAAGACACCAGGATGGAGCTTAATTCATATGTATTGTTTTATAATATCAAGAATATAGCAGATCTTTGTTAAAGATGACATTTAAGTAGATGATCCTATGGAAACATTCTCCTTACTGACTCTCCAGTTTGTAAATCCTATTTTGTTAAACACTTGTGGGACATTTTTAATCAATATAAGGAGTCCTGTGTTCAGAATCCCCATCTCTTGGCGAGAGGATAAGAGGTTAGAAAAAGCGACCCTCCCTGGAGGAGCCGGGCTGTGTGACACAGACAATGATGGGAATGGATATGTGTGTGTCTGTGTGTGTGCTCGGTGTATACGTGTAATATATAGTGTTTGTGTCACATACCGTGTGTTGCGTGTATGTAACATCCACATTTATAAATCCCAGCAGCACAGACGAGAGTTCCTAGGTGTAAACAGGTCGGCAATCGCCCAACAAATGAGCAAAATGCGGCTCATCATCGGGTGATTGGATTATTTATGGAGGAACAAAAATCCTTGCTCTCGACAGCACATCGCTGGCTTCAAACTGCGGAAGTGCTGTCGATAACATGAATCTGTAGAGGACAGATTGCTCTATCGGTGATTGTTCTGTGCCATCATTCTTCATCATCCTGTGTAAAAAGTCCGGCAACAAGCGCTGAATGACTTGAATATTATAAATCGCACTCATTTACCAGTCTGAATTCGGTGCTTGTACATGTACCCTAAATGTCTGAGTGTGACGGTGCATTATGTGAGCATTTAGGGCCCACTGTAACCTTTTGCCCAGGGCCCCACTTTGCCTAAAACCGGCCCTGGGTTCAGTACAGTATCTGGTACACTGGAAGGGTTATTGTCCTCTGGAGAGGTCCTGGGTATCAGCAAGTAAGATGCACACTAAGAACCTAATTACAAAGTTTCTCTTCTTGTTTCCCAACAAGCCAGGTTTTGAGGGTCCGAAGGCTCCTTGTAAAGGGCGGGTACTGTCATGTTCCCACCTGAACCTGCTCCTGTGATTCCTGCCCAGGCCACTAGGCACCGCCATATTCACCTTATTAGGCTGGTTTCACACTGCAATTTTTTTCCTGATCAGGTTCGATCATGTTTCTGTGTCAAAACCAGGAGTGTCTCCAAAACTCAGAACAGGTGTCAATCTTTCAATTATAGTTTTTCTCTGCAAGTTCCTCTCCTGGTTCCTCTCCTGGTTTTGGCACACAAACATGATTGAACCTGATCAGGGGAAAAAACTGCAGTGTGAAACCAGCCTTAGTTTTGCTAGTGATAAAGGTGATACATTCTTGTCTACATCTGCTTCTGCAATTCCTATTCCCGTCACTATACACCGCTATATTTGCCTAGTTGGTGATTTTGGTAATAGAGACATTGCGTTTCTGCCGGAGCCTGCTCCTTTGGCTTCTGCTCCTGTTGCTAGTTGTCACCATATTGACACTGAATGTGATGCTGGTGATAGGGAAGAGGTCCTTGCAGAGGTTTCTGGAGAGCGCAAGTTTTGTTCATCCAATAAGAGTAGAGTGGCTGGCACCTCTGGTGCTCCACAGTCTGAAAGTGTTGTAAGGACTGTCCAGGTGAGGTCATCAGTCCCTGAGTTCCAGTCTATGGGAAAGTACCAAAACTTTCATATACCTTTGGGCCTGTCTCCCCAAGCTGCCAGAGATAGTTTTGGTTCTTTATTCTAGCTAGTGTTGTATTTAGCGATATTGGTTTGTCCTTTGCTTGATTTTTAAACTCTACTTGTTTTTCTTCGATTTTGTACTTTGTTGCCCTCTTGGTTTATGACCCAGTTTCCTGACCTTGCTTTTATCCAGTTGTTGGCCTTAGCATTCCCTCTTGGCTTGTCCATGTTTTTTCCTCTGGACAGCTGCTCATCCAAAGGCAGTTAACTCATTGGCTCTGATATATTTCCAGATTCAGAGTTAAAGGGTCTCTGAGTTTCTCAGGGTTCTACCTTAGTAGCAGCTGAGCTGGTTGCATTAAACAGTCATAATAGGTAGTATAAGTTTTCAGTATAAAGGTAGTATTTAAAATTCTCCAGTCAAAAGGGATGTGTGAATATGATTTTGAGATTTATCTCTGAAAAGAGCTGTTGGTTTAGTCTGCAATAGGGGGCATAAAGATTGCTGTCACAAGTGTCATAACCATGACTGGACCTGAGGGTATAAAGACCAGCCAACACCAGCATCTTTTTCACATGGATATGCATCCCCGAGGATGTACATCCAGGTCAGCAATAGCATACAACCAATGGTGACAGACCACACAGCTCTTATGGGGCCCATAAGTCAGGTTGGAGCCCACACCCATCACCGTTCAAAGCAATAATGAAAGAGGGAGTGATTCACTGTCCAATCCCTCACTCAAAATTCTCCCCTGTACCTGTGCTCTGACGTCTAAGCACAGAGAAGCACAATAACGTCAGTACTACATGACACTGTGCTGAGATGTTCAGAGCTGCAGGATGCTTGCATGGAGACCAAAGCAGCAGGGTAATCGAGGAGAAGTGAGTACTTATTTATAATATTTGAAGTGATATGAGGCTGCATTATAATAATTGGAGGCCAATGGGGCTGCAATATAACAAATGGAGGATAACAGAGGTGCATTATAATAATTGGAGGACTATGGTGGCTACCTTATGCATGGAGGAATATGGGGTGCGTTATAATTCATGGATAACTATTTGGGCTGCAATTTATTATACAGGGGTGCATTATATCATATGGAGGAACATGGGGTGCATTAAAATAATTGGAGGACTATGAGGTCTACGTTATTCAGGGAGGACTATTGGGTGCATTATAATACATAGAGGACTATGGGGGTATATTTTAATATGTGGAGGAATGTGGGGTGCATAATAATAATTGGAGGACTATGGTATCAGAGGGGTATATTTTAATATGTGGAGGAATGTGGGGTGCATAATATATGGAGGACTATGGTATCAAGAGGAGGATTATATATGCCAGGATGGGAGACGTATAAAGGATATGGGTCATGTTCCAGGAGGTGGACCATATATACCAGGAAGAGGACCATATATAACAGGATGGATACCATACATAGCAGGATATGACCATATATAAAAGGATGGGGTCAGTAATACATAATGAAGGGGAGAGTGGTCAATTCTTAATCCTTTATAGGATTTAGAATGCTTCACAGGGCCCATACATATGACCAATATGTGTGAGTGTTGGGAGCAGCAACATGCGCACAGCATAGAGGGAAGTTCCAAATTTCTCATTGGAGCATGTTGGACTCTAGATACACCACTGTCTGCAGGTACTGCATCAACAGCCCTGCCTATATGCCTTTCTCTATCCCTGCTCTAATAATTCTTCATGCACTATCCATACCAAGTAAAGATCTTGAGATTTAGTTCTAAAAAGAGCTGTTGGTTAATCTGGCTGTATCATAGTAAGGGCCGCTTTACACACACACAGATATCTGTGACCAAATTCTGAACAGATTTCTGGTTGCAGTGAAATCATGGACACATTGCTCCATTCGTACACAGCCACAAAATGGAACAATGTGTCCATGATTTCACTGCAACCAAGATCTGTTCAGAAGTTGGTCACAGATATCCGTGTGTGTAAAGTGGCCCTAACAGTCTCCCTACAATCCCCAGACACAGTACCTACGCTCACACTACGCTATCATTACACAGTTTTGGGATAGAATATACACAAGATAGCGGAAGCTATGACGCTCTGCGGCCAGCCAATCACAGTAATGCCACTACAAAGATAGCTACATTACTGTTGGGCAAACAATCTCAGTATGTTTAATGGTTAAAAATCAGGCACCAAATGTGCTGGGTGATTTACTCGAATCTTGCAAGGCGAAAAACCAAAATACAAAGTAATGAGTATCTAGAATATCATACTATTTGTGTGTGTAACGAATAGTAACAAGTATATACACTCATCATTTTTTATAACATAACAAAACATCATTTTTCAAAGTGCGGACATTGAGAAAAAACATTATGGTTATATTTAATGTGTTTTTCCTTATAATACTTTTAAGACATTTAATATTCTGATGTATTCTAAAGCTAAATAATGATAACGCTATTCTTTCTTCTGTTGAATCAATGTATAGAAGTGCAAACTGCGTTCGTCTAAAATGATTGCTTAACATAAGCCCTGTGTTATAAATAGCATAGGAGCCCATTTATGTAAAGATCCTCCTCAGCAATTAAGTGTCAAAGGACTGTATGTGCTATAAATGGCAACACTTTCACTATCTTCTTTATAATTACGTTGCTACATTACAGTATTTTAACATTTATAATTAATGTCTGCATCACAGTTATAGAAGACTTTTGACATGGAAATTACTGTTTAATGATATTTAAAGCTGCACTGTAGAGAGACATGCTTTACACTCATGAATACAGATCGACTATACTCATGTTTGAGAATTCTGTATGAGAGTTACAACTAATTTTAGATTACATAATAACAAACTAAATATTTTGAACTAATTTATAGTGGAATGTTTGTATTTATGAACAATTTAGGTATTTTTGTGCAAAACAGAACTAACTTCTATTTATTGAATTGTTGGATAGTTACTCTGTAATGTGTTTTTGTATTTTCTAAATATTAAAGTACTGGAAATGTTGACACTACATGATTAAAGGGAACCTGTCACCTGGATCTAAGCCCCTACACTATCACTACCTGTCCCTGCACCTGCCTAGCTCTCCCTATCTATCCCTCTCTGAGCTAAATCCGCCCTATAAAACAGCAGAAAAATAACTTGTAACTTACAGAAGTCCCTGAGGCTGGAGACTGAAAAGGGGCCCCAGGCTCCATTCTGCCCTCCTCGATGCAGCAGCGCATGCCCCACTGGGCGGCATTATTCTTTCTTCATCGCCGCCTCCTCCATTTGGAATCTCTGCTTTACACCTATCATGTTGTGGTGATGCGACCTTGATGTGTCCCCTGACCGAGACACAGCATATGGGAGATTGTATCTTCTGTTCGGTAGCAGCAAACACAGGGTTAGCTGCTACTGGAGCTGAGTGCTGATTGAAAGCACTGACGCCTAGGTGTGCGAGTGAATAGGAGATGATGTGAGCTGCCCTGGGCTGTGGGGAGGGGTGGAGTGTGTCAGGACAGCAGCAGGAGCTGCTGTGTAGATGAGCTTTGTGAAGATTTAACACAGCCTGGGAGCTCTCTTAAGTGGACATTCATGAGACTAATGAGTGGACGGTGAGGATGAGAAGGTTGTGTGCTGACCTACACAGCCTAACCCCAGGGAAGGTAAAAGTTCTACAGCAGCCTTTGTCAGCATGTACCACTGAGTATGTACTTGGCAGCGCTCCGATGTAACAGGCCAGACTAACCCCCAACCAGAATATACCGGGTTAAAGGGCCTAGCCAGATTATACCCCCCGTAAAGCCCAGAACAGTAGGATCAGGGCCCCAAGCAACCATGGGGGCCCACGCAGCACAAAGTGGCACAGGCAGCAACAGTGGCCCTAGCAACATACAGGGGCCCCAGGCAGGCTAGGGGCCCCAGGCAGTGCAGGGGCCCCAGGCAGCACACATGGGCCCCAGGCTACACAAGGTCCCATCAGGGCGTACACACTGGGGACCCCAGCCAGCATACAAGGGCCCAGCAGTGCACAGGAGGCCCCAACAGCACAAATGGTCCCAGCAGCACCAAAGTGGCCAGGAACATACAGGGTCCCCAGGCAGTACTTAAGAGGCCCCAGGCTACACACAGGGTCCCAGGCTACACACGGGCCCCATGCAGCATACAAGGGCCACAGGCAGCACAAAGTGGCCCCAAGTGCCCCACGCCTGGGGCCCCTGTAGTTGCCTGGGGCCCTTTGTGCTCCTGGGGCCCCGAAGCTCCTGGGGCCCTTGTATGCTGGTTGAGCCCCTTTGTATAGCCTGGATCCAATTTTGTAGCCTGGGCCCTAGTACACGCCTGGGGCCCCGTGCACTGCCTGGGCCCTTGTATGCAGGTTGAGGCCCCCCTTGTGTATGGGATCCAGTTGTAGCCTGGGGCCACTAGTATCTCCTGGGTCCACTGTAGTGCCTGGTGCCCCTTTGTGCTGCCTGGGCCCTTGTAAGCTGCACAGGGCCCTGTTTAGACCTTGGGATCCTGATGGTAGCCTGGCCCTGTGTGCTGCCTCAGGCCCTTGTATGCTGGTTGAGGCCCCTGTGTAAGCCTGGATCAGTGGTAGCCATGGGGCCTAGTACTGCCTGGGCCACTGTATGTTGCCTGGGGCCCTTTGTGCTGCTGGGGCCCTTGTAGCTGCAAGGGCCCCTTGTGTAGCCTGGGACTCCTGGTGTGTTTGCTAGGGAGTCCTTTGGTGTCTTGCGGCCCCCATTCGAAGCCTGGGGCCCGCTAGACGTCCTGGGCCCTAGCAATGCCTGGGGCCCTTAATTTCGTAGGTCCCTTTCTGCTGTCCTGGGGCCACTTTGTGCTCCTTCTGGCCCTCATGCATTGCTTGGGGCCTTGCACGCTTGGGAACCCTGATCTACAACTGCTTGAATACGGAGTTTATAATCTGGCCTAGGTGCTTTATCCCAGGTATATCTGTCGTCGGGGTTGTCCTGGCCTGTTACACTGGAACCTGGAGTCTGTGAATACCTGAACTGTGCCATTAAACTGTGTGCTGTGTGAGTAAATACCTGAGTCACTGCCTTCTGTCATGCCGATCCTAAATGCTACCTTAGGCTGCGTTCACACATTTGCTTATTTTGCTGCGCTTTTTTGCGCGCGTTTTTTGCCGCGTTTTTCGGCCGTGCAAAAAAGCACAACAAAATACGCAGGGGCTTTCTTTACCCCAGAAAGCGCAGTGATGTCACAGAGGGGAGGAAGAATCCTGCTTCCTCCTCCCCTCTGTGACAGCTGTGACAGCCCCCATTAGATTTCACAGTGTATTAATATACACTGTGAAATCTTTATTAAACGAAAGCAAGTGAATGAAAAATAAAAAACAATGAATACTTCACCTCTCCGACGCCTTTTCCGGTGTTCGGTCTCCGGTTGCAAGTGAGAGGTGTTCTGACAGGACCTGTGGTGACGTCAGAGGGGCATTCCCGGGGCGTTCCCATCGCTGATTGGCTGCTCGCGGTCATGTGATATGTATCACATGACCGCGAGTGCCCGGGAACGCCCCTCTGACGTCACCACAGGTCCTGTCAGAACACATCTCGCTTGGAACCGGAGACCGAACACCGGAAAAGGCGTCGGAGGGTAAGTATTTCATTCTTTTTTATTTTTCATACACTTGCCTCTGTTTAATTTAGATTTCACAGTGTATATTAATACACTGTGAAATCTAATGGGCGGCCACAGCTGTCACAGAGGGGAGGAGGAAGCAGGATTCTTCCTCCCCTCTGGGAGAATACGCAGGAGCAGCTGCGTAAACAATTGACATATCAATTCTTTACGCAGCTGCGCTTTCTCCCTGAAAACACAGTGCATATTTTTGCGCAATGTCTGCACTGCAAAGTGAATTTCACATTCACTTTGCAGGCAGACAAAAGGCACATTGCGTATTTTGAAAAGCGCGCGTAAAAAAGCGCAGCAAAATACGCAATGTGTGAATGCAGCCTTACAGTGTAAAGCGGATGGGAGATTCCAAATGGAGGAGGTGGCTATGAAGTAAGAATAATGCCGCCCAGCGGGGCATGTGCTGCTGCATCGAGGAGGGGCAGAATGGAGCCTGGGCCCGCCTTTTCAGTCCCCAGCCTCAGGGACTTTTGTAAGTTATAAGTTATTTTTCTGCAGTTTTATAGGGCGGATTTAGCTCAGAGAGGGAAAGATAGGGAGCAGCTAGGAAGGTGCAGGGACAGGTAATGATAGTGTAGGGGCTTAGATCCAGGTGACAGGTTCCCTTTAATGGAAGTATCTAATCTACATATCTAATCTACCTATTATATCTGAGAATATTTATTATATTATAAATACATTACATTTAGATAATATACAATAATCTACTATATAATTAACCCTATCGTGTCTGTCTCTCTATAACCGAAATCCCGCGTTGCTGATTGATCTCCAAGCAGCCACGTCCCTCAGCCTGGGCCCCCACACGATTGGCTGTCCCCGCTGTCACTCACTACACCCAGCCCTGATTGGTAACCAAGCAGCCACGCCTCCCAGCCAGGGCCCCCTCCCGATTGGCTGTCCCCGCTGTCACTCACTACATCCAGCCCTCTATTCTTTTTACTATCAAATGGGAAGAGTTGTGTGTTTGGGGAAGGAGATGAGTAGCAGAGCGGAGGATGGGGCACCTGCCTGCTCCACTGCTGGGGCCACAGCTCTGGGATGGAGAGCACCCACACACTCCTGGGGATCTGAAATCAGCTGGAACAAGCTCCAAGTACTGACAGATCCCAGGATCTCCCTCCAGGGCAAGTGAATCTAAGGTGCAGCATCTCCAGAGGAGCATGATTGGGCAGATCGGCTCCCAGGACCCCGAACCACTGCTGTGATATCTGCTCCAAGGACCCCTGCTGTGATCTATGTGAACTCTGCTCACCGGATCCCTGTGATCTCTGTCTCTCCAGCACATACCTGTGGACCACACAGACACTGCCGCACACAGACGCCCGCCGCACACAGACACCGCTGCACACAGACACCGCCGCACACAGACACCGCCGCGCACATACACCACCGCGCACTTACACCACTGAACACCGACACAGCTGCACACTGACACTGCTGTACACTGACACCACTGAACACCGACACCGCCGCACCGACACTACTGAACACTGGCACTGCTGCACATCAACACCTCTGCACACTGACACCGCCGAACACCGACACTGCTACACACTGACACCACTGAACTCCAACACTGCTAATTGGTCGCGCCAATCATCCACGACCAATCAGCGACAGGCACAGTCCGGCCCCGAATTGGCGCGGGAATTAAACCCAGCTTCGCATTGCATTATTCTTAAATCTTCATAAATAATCTACATACATATTCTAGAATACCCGATGCGTTAGAATCGGGCCACCATCTAGTATATAAGAATTAGGGATGAGTGAGTACCGAAATATTCGGAATTGCTATACTCGTAACAAGTACTTTGTAATTATCATATATTCATTCCAAACAGCGAGTACAATGTAAGTCAATGGGAAATGCGAGTAATTTACTGCTGGACCCTACAAAGGGGTCTGAGAGCCTGAGGAAATGGCTGAAATGGATGGGAAAGTGATGAAACAGAATGGGAAGAGCCTGCTGAATATGACTGGATGCATTCCTGACTCACATATGTTTTCTGGTGACAGGATTACACCACTGTTACAGATACACAAGAGCAACTACCAAACCTAACCTAAATTGCATTTTACAGGCAGAAAGGTTCGGAAACAGTTTTTCCTGCATAATCACTTATAAATGGCTAAATAAGCCAGAGAAACGAAAAAAATAGCTCTTTTAGCATTGTTCACATGTAGTGTTTTGTCTTTTTTTTTCCTTTTACAATTGGGAGGCCCTCACTTATACATATTGTAGGTCCCTTTGTCAGACATCATTTTTAGTGAGCCATTTCCCAGCACTTTACAAAGCCAGCAAGAACGTGCACGTTGGTATGTTGATCTTTGACCTGAGGGGCCTCAGGTGGCCCTGTAATATATGTTTTGGAGGCTACTTATACATTTGGGCGGTTCCTGCCTCACTGTGACTCAGATAGTAAAATACATATTCCACAGCAGTTTACAATGCACCCATTCGGGTTTTTGGCCCCCTCCTCTTCCTCCTGCCACACCATCTCCATGGCATTCTGCAGCCCTCAATTCAAGTTTTAAGAAGGCCTGCAGGTGTCAGGACACTGAGGGCCCTGAGGTGGTCCTGTAACATATGTTTTGGAGGGGCTACTCTTACTTATACATCTGAGCGGTCCCTTCCTCATTGAGACTAAGATAGTGGAATACATATTCCATAGCAGCTTACAATGCGCCCATTGTGGTGTTGGAGTTTACCCTCCTCCTTTTCCTTCCACATCGCCTCCATGTCATCCTTTGGCCCTCATTTTAAGTTTTCATAGGGTCTGCAGGTGTCAGCAAACCTGAGTTTGGTGAAGGCCTTGAGGTGGTCCTGTAACCTATGTTTGGGAGGGACTGCACTTATATATTTAGGCGGTCCCTACCTCATTTGGACCCAGATAGTGGAACACATATCCGACAGCAGTTTACAATGACAGTTCCAGTGTGTCCATTGCTGTGGGGCATTACCCTCCTACTCCTCCTGCCACAATACCTCCATGTCATTCTGCAGCCCCTATTTCAAGTTTTAATAGGGTCGACAGGTGTCAGGAGACCTGAGTTTGGTGAAGGCCATGAGGTGGTCCTGTAACATACATTTGGAAGGGACTTTTCTTACTTATACATTTGAGTTTTCAATACCTCATTGAGACTCAGATGGTGGAATAAATTTTCCATAGCAGATTATAATGCGCCCATTGTGGTGTTAGGTTTTACCCTCCTCCTTCTTCCACACCACCTCCATGTCATTCTGCAGCCCTCAATTCAAGTTTTCTGAGGGCATGCAAGTGTCAGGAAACCTGAGTTTGGTGAGAGCACTGAGATGGTCCTGTAACATATGATTGGGAGGGACCGCTCTTACTTATACATTTGGGCTTTCAATCCCTCATTGAGAATCCGATAATGGAATACATATTCCATAGCAGTTTACAGTGACAGATCCAATGTGCCCATTGGTATTGGGCTTTACACTCCTTGTCCTGCTGCACCACCCCCATCTCATTCTGCAGCCCTCATTTCACGTTTTCAGGGGGCCTGCGGGTGTCAGAAAGCCTGAGTTTGATGAGGGCCCTGAGGTGAACCTGTAACACGTTTGGGAGGGACTGCTTTTACTTATCCATTTTGGTGGTCTCTCCCTCTTGAGTTTCAGATTGTAAAATGTTATGGAATATGAATTCCACAGCATTTTACAATGTGCCTAATTTTGGTGTTGAGCTTTAACCTCCTTCTTCTACTGCCACACCACCTGAAAGTCATTCTGTGGCCATCAATTCAAGTTATCAGAGGGCCTGCAGGTGTCAGGAAACCTGAGTTTGGTGAGGAGTCTCAAATTACCTTGTAACATACGTTTGAGAGGGCCCTCATCTATATATTTGGGAGGGCTCCGATGTATTTCTGTGACGCCTGACCAGGTGGGGTGCCACACATGGGGTACTGTGACTCACCGCGGCCGGGACTCCGGTTTAGACAGGCGATGCTTCTTTCCTCCTTGTCACGGGTGGACCGCGCCTGCCGGTAGTGGGGCCCGGTGTAGTGCAGATCAAAAGTGAAGACGTCTTGGTGGAACAGATTAAAGGGGTTTTAATTTATTCGTGACGCCACCTATGAGTAGATTCGGTAAGGACTACCGACGCTGCGGAGCCCCCGGGGGATGGATAGCAGCAAGATGTTACGCTCCCCACAGGCTGAGCGGTGATCCCCGGAGACTGGAGCTGCTTAAGATGTTGTGCGGCAGCTGCGGTTACCTTGTAGTGCGGACGGACAGTTCATAAGGAAGCACGGACACAGAAAGTCTCTGCAACGGGTCTTTACTGTAACCAGCAGGCAGTACATGGCATACAGTGGTTGGGTAGTAGACCGGGTGGACTCAGCAGTGATGGTGTCCCTTAGAAATCCGCAGTGTTCCTCCATTCTAACTAATTGGTTGCCAGTGTCGCCCAGGAATACCAGATCGGGTACGGGGAGGCTGCTTCAATGCCCTATCCATGATGTACGTTCTGGATGTTTTGGGGAGCCTTGGATCCCTCAGTGGGTACACCGCTGGTTAGACGACTGGAAGTTGGCTGGTGGTGGGGTGCTCCTTTGAAGCTGCTCCTCCACGTTTCTGGTTCGCGTAGCAGAGGTGAACTGCTGCCAGCTTCGGTACCAGTGAACCGGCTGTGAGTTGTGGGCACGGGAGTCTTTTGGGAACCCGTGTGAATAATGCCCAATCCCAGTTAGTAAGGCCTCAGGTGCTGACACCCGACCGGTGACGGCCCGGGGGCTGCACGGGGTGCGGAGCCCCCGCTCCTCTCTCCAAGTTCAAGTCCTAGACCCTTCTTCTAGGCTCTGTTCTAGGCTCTCTGTTCTAGACTATTGTGTGTGTTCTACTGCACTTCCCTAACACTCCACCCACCAGGACCTATGATTGGCCCTCTGTTCTAGGTGATGCATGCAGGGTTGGATTTCTAAATTAACCAGATCATTGCTGAGTCAGAGAATATTGTGGCTGCTTTTATGGCTGCAATACCCTCTTGTGACGCACTCGTTGCGGGGCGCCACACTCCCCCTTGGTTGAATACGCTTGTCCCCAAGCGTCACACTACCCACATTACAGAGGTTTTTATATTTTATAACAGGTAATACACTTTTATTAATGACAGGTCATTGTATGCATAAAAGTGAAAAGGTAAATAAACAGGTTAACACCTTGCGCGGACCCGGCGGGCGGTCGGCTGTCCTTAGAATAAAAGTTCAGGCTGTAGCCGCCAAGTCGCGGTGTTATTGTGCAAACAGGAAGAAGTCTCTTTAGCAGAAAAGTTCAAACAACGAAAGTCACTGATGGAGGGCAGTGTTCCGGACTCGTATAGCGAACCACCCGTCACAGCATACATATCGCTCATAGGTTACTATGTCCCCTCTATACAAGTCTCGGTTTGGATGTCCTCGCGGTAGGTGCGATTCCACATCACGACGCCCCACAAATACTTCGGTACTCACACCCTCCTCCCTTACGAATCCCCACCCGGTGGACAAGTTAAAGGTGCTTACCCGCCCTGTTTTACGGAATTGTTCAGGCAATGGAGATTGACGGCGGGCCTCGGCGCGAGCCTGCATGTTGGCTTGCAGTCGAGTGTGCCACTCCTCTCTCCGGATACGACGTACCTCTTTGTCGGAGTGGTGCGGCGTGTGGATAAAGTCACTACGGCGTGCTGGTTGTTGAACCGCTTGAGTTTGGTGGGCAGTCTGTAGAAAGGCCCGCTTCAACGGAACCGGAGAAGATGTGGCTGCGGCGGCATCCGACCAGTGCACCCGAGCTGATCGCCCGGCAGAAGGATTCTTTGTGTCTCCCCAGGCGAACCCGGTGTAGAGGTCCTCAGCTTTGCTGTAGATCTCATCGTCATCCTCCTCGACCTCTCCTTCGATGACTACGTCGGGCTGCTCGGCTGACGAAGACGATGGGATGAAATCCTCTGGGTCGGTGGGTGGCTGTGCTGCAAAGTTCTCCTCGGGGTCGTTGTGCAGGACTTCCAGGCTGCCTGCCTCTTCTTCTGTAGCAGCGGGAAGTGGTGTTTCGATCCTGGTCACCAGGTAGGCCTCTGTATTTGCAGATGAGGCCTCCGGTTCAAGGGAGAAACAGGCGACAGTCTCGGCATTGTTGAAACTAGTCGCGAGTTCCACAGGTGGAACCAGGTAGATGTCAGCTTCTTCGTGGGAGCATATTGGAAGCTCCGGCTCTGGAACAAGGTCGGCTGCGGGTTCAACCGCTGGAACGGGTCGAGGGGTAACTCTCACTGGAATGACACAGTCTATGGCAGTGATGGCGAACCTTTACGAGGCCGAGTGCCCAATCTGCAACCTAAAACCTAATTCTTTATAGTGAAGTGCCGATAGGGCAATTTATCCTAAATGACAGCAGTGGCCGTCACAAGAGCTGCACAGGGAGAGAGCCATCAGCTGACAACTCTCTTGCCTGTACAGCGCTTGTAGTCTTGACACCCTGATAAGTTATATTATTTTAACAATTATTTGATTTTAAACTTACATTTGCAGTCTTTTCTTCTCTTCAGCAGTGGTCATCCAGCTCATGTGTACTGCCACATTGAAGCTGAGCTGCTCCCACTGCCCTTTCCAGACACAGCAGGTGGACTCATCTGTATGAAGAAAAAAATGAAAGACTATTAGAGATAGATAGATTTTATCTTGTACCATTGTCTCCATCCTGACCCTCTCCTTGTAGTTATGTGCCCAATCCTGACCCTTTCCTTGTAGCTATGTGCTCCATCCTGACCCTCTTCTTTTAGTTATGTGCTCCATCCTGACCCTCTACTTATAGTAATGTCTCCATCCTGACCTTCTCCTTGTTATATGCTCCATCCTGACCCTCTCCTTGTAGGTACGTGGTCCATCCTGACCCTCTCCTTGTAGGTATGAAGTCCATCCTGACCGTCTTCTTGTAGTTACGTGCTCCATCCTGATGCTCTCCTTCTAGGTATGGGGTCAATCCTGACCGTCTTCTTGTAGTAATCTCTCCATCCTGACCCTCTCCTTGTGGTTATGTGCTTCATCCTGACCCTCTCCTGGCAGTAATGTTTCCATTCTGCCCCTTTCTTGTAGTACTGCCCCATACTTGTCCACATTTAGTAATGGCCCATTCTGCTCCCATCTTGTAGTAATGCCCCATCCTTGTCCCCTTTCAGTAATGCATCATCCTTGTCTCCTTCCAGTAATGCCCGATCCTTGTCCCCTTACAGTAATGCCCCATCATGCCGCCTCATTGCAGAAATGCCCCATCATGTCTTTTCCTTGCAGTAATGCTCCATCATGCCCCCTCCTTGTAGTAGTGCCCCATCATGACTCCTCCTTGAAGTAATGCCCCATCATGCCCCCTCCTTGTAGTAAATGTCCCCTCCTTGTAATGCCCCCTCCTTCTAATGCCCCCATCCTTATAGTAAATGTCCCCTCCTTTTATTGCCCCCCCTTGTAGTAAATGAACCCTCCTTGTAATGCCCCCATCCTTATAGAAAATGTCCCCTCCTTGTAATGCCCCCATCCTTATAGTAATTGCCCCCTCCTTGTATAGCCCCCATCCTTGTAGTAAATGCCCCATCTTGTATAGCCCCCATCCTTGTAGTAAATGCCCCATCTTGTATAGCCCCCATCCTTATAGTAAATGCCCCATCTTGTATTGCCCCCATCCTTGTAGTAAATGTCCCATCTTGTATTGCCCCCATCCTTATAGTAAATGCCCCATCTTGTGTAGCCTCCATCCTTATAGTAAATGCCCCATCTTGTATAGCCCCCATCCTTGTAGTAAATGCCCCATCTTGTGTAGCCCCCATCCTTGTAGTAAATGCCCCCTCCTTGTATAGCCCCCATCCTTATATTGCCCCATGCTTGTAGTAAATGCTCCCTCCTTCTGTAGCCCCCATCCTTATATTGCCCCATGCTTGTAGTAAATGCTCCCTCCTTCTGTAGCCCCCATCCTTATATTGCCCCCATGCTTGTAGTAAATGCTCCCTCCTTGTGTAGCCCCCATCCTTATATTGCCCCATGCTTGTAGTAAATGCTCCCTCCTTCTGTAGCCCCCATCCTTATATTGCCCCCATGCTTGTAGTAAATGCTCCCTCCTTGTGTAGTCCCCATCCTTATATTGCCCCATGCTTGTAGTAAATGCTCCCTCCTTGTGTAGCCCCCATCCTTATATTGCCCCATGCTTGTAGTAAATGCTCCCTCCTTGTGTAGCCCCCATCCTTATATTGCCCCATGCTTGTAGTAAATGCTCCCTCCTTCTGTAGCCCCCATCCTTATATTGCCCCCATGCTTGTAGTAAATGCTCCTCCGAACTGGAAAAAAAAAAAAAATCACATACTCACCTCACTATTCCCGTTTCCACCGCCGGCTGCTGCTTCTCTGATATCCGCGGTACTTCTCGCGCTGACTGCGGTCACGTGACGCTGAGCAGGTCACATGACCGCAGTCACATGATCCGGTGGGCGGGGCTAGCAGTGTCGGAGCGTGGAGAAATCTCTCCTCCGCTCCGACACATCATTGAACTGCTGGCGCGATTGTGCCAGCAGTTCAAAGCGGCAGTGCAGCGGCGAGGCCGCGTGCCACCAGAGAGGGCGCTGCGTGCCCTCTGTGGCACGCGTGCCATAGGTTCGCCACCACTGGTCTATGGGCTCCGGTGACGAAGCAGGACAGGTGGTGGGCGACGGTGAGGCGGTTGAGAAACTGGCGATGTCGTCTGGGCTTGGAGAGGCTGTACCCGGTCGGCTCTGCTGCATCGCGTGGTGTAGTCGTCTGCCTAGGGTCGCACTCCAGCTGCGAATTGTCCATTCCACAGTCTCAATTAGTCGCACCCGGAGGTCTTGTAGAGCCTCTAGCCAGAAGTCGGGGCTGCCGTCTATGGTAAGGGCAGGACCCGGACCCGGTTGGCCCATGGCTGCTCTGGCTTCCGCTTCAACCTCCCGCATCAGGTCTTGGAGTCTCGTGCTGGCCATTCTCTTCATGGAGGGAAACCACACCCATTCAACCGGTAAGCATTCTGGTAGAGCTGGTGAAGAAGGTCTGTGACACTCCCATTTCCTCTGGGCTTTTGTAGTCCAATGGTGGGAAAAGTCTTTGGGGTCCGCCCCCATGGTTGAGTCGAGCAATCAGGGCGGACAAAGAGTTTGGCGCCTTTTGTCTTTAGCCCTCCCACGATGAGGGCGGTTGACTCACTCCTGGGCTTGCACGTGGCGGATTCTTGTGGCGGGAATGCCATCTTGGGCGCCATCTTGGCCCAACGGTGAAAAGGCGGGAAAGTTCTTTTAGGGACGAACAAAGTCCAAATTGTAGACAATAAAGTCCAGTTTAAGCACATTATACCCGTTGGGTAACGGGCCTGCTCGTATCCTGTTCGTGACGCCATTTTCTGACTCACCGCGGCCGGGACTCCGGTTTAGACAGGCGATGCTTCTTTCCTCCTTGTCACGGGTGGACCGCGCCTGCCGGTAGTGGGGCCCGGTGTAGTGCAGATCAAAAGTGAAGACGTCTTGGTGGCACAGATTAAAGGGGTTTTAATTTATTCGTGACGCCACCTATGAGTAGATTCGGTAAGGACTATTGACGCTGCGGAGCCCCCGGGGGATGGATAGCAGCAAGATGTTACGCTCCCCACAGGCTGAGCGGTGATCCCCGGAGGCTGGAGCTGCTTAAGATGTTGTGCGGCAGCTGCGGTTACCTTGTAGTGCGGACGGACAGTTCATAAGGAAGCACGGACACAGAAAGTCTCTGCAACGGGTCTTTACTGTAACCAGCAGGCAGTACATGGCATACAGTGGTTGGGTAGTAGATCGGGTGGACTCAGCAGTGATGGTGTCCCTTAGAAATCCGCAGTGTTCCTCCATTCTAACTAATTGGTTGCCAGTGTCGCCCAGATCGGGTACGGGGAGGCTGCTTCAATGCCCTATCCATGATGTACGTTCTGGATGTTTTGGGGAGCCTTGGATCCCTCAGTGGGTACACCGCTGGTTAGACGACTGGAAGTTGGCTGGTGGTGGGGTGCTCCTTTGAAGCTGCTCCTCCACGTTTCTGGTTCGCGTAGCAGAGGTGAACTGCTGCCAGCTTCGGTACCAGTGAACCGGCTGTGAGTTGTGGGCACGGGAGTCTTTTGGGAACCCGTGTGAATAATGCCCAATCCCGGTTAGTAAGGCCTCAGGTGCTGACACCCGACCGGTGACGGCCCGGGGGCTGCACGGGGTGCGGAGCCCCCGCTCCTCTCTCCAAGTTCAAGTCCTAGACCCTTCTTCTAGGCTCTGTTCTAGGCTCTCTGTTCTAGACTATTGTGTGTGTTCTACTGCACTTTCCTAACACTCCACCCACCAGGACCTATGATTGGCCCTCTGTTCTAGGTGATGCATGCAGGGTTGGATTTCTAAATTAACCAGATCATTGCTGAATCAGAGAATATTGCGGCTGCTTTTATGGCTGCAATACCCTCTTGTGACGCACTCGTTGTGGGGCGCCACAACTGCACCCATATAAGAGCGTGCAGTACTCCTGTCATCAGGGGGGTGTAATGTTAATCTGAGGCTCTCATTCCTGCATTCACACACTTAGTGTAGGGAGACTGAAGGGTTAACCTGTTCTAGGGTAAGCCCCAGCCCCGGTGGGAGGAGTGTAAGTGTAGTGAAGAGAGTGAGCGGGAAGGAACAGGAAGAGAGTGGAGTTGTGCAGGAAGGAGAGAGAGAGAAGCCAGACAGAACAGAGAAAGAAAAGGAAGAAGAAGAGAGGAGAAGGGGGTGAACCAGTGTTGGGACAAGTGACGTGCCTGAGGGGATCCTAGTCTGCAACAGGGAACTGGCCCCAAGACATGGTGCAGGCAAAATTCAGTCCTCAACCGTCAACACCGGACAGTTGAGGATCTCTCTAGAGGTACTGACAACCGTCCAGAACGTGTAACGCCGCCAGTCGTCCCTAAACCAGGTTGAGCCCCTTGGAAGAGATAGAAGGTATCTGATCAAGGGTGACCAGCGCTGCTTAGATGATCTCCCAGGGAATAGATGTAGTGGTAGCTGGGATGGTGACACTCTCAACAGGTGGAGCCGGCCCTTGGGATGGGATGTAAGAGTCTTTAAGGGATGATGGTGGTGGTAGTTATAGTGTGGGAGTCGACAAGGAGGGCGCAGGAAATAACAGTATGACACAAAGGGGTGTAGTTCTTTTACCTTTATCGTAGAAACGTGGTACAGTCCGGGGGCACTGGTTACCAGGTCCAGGAGGGTTCAGTCAGCCTGGAAGCAGTCAGATTCTTCCTCGCCAGGTGGGTTTGGAGGCCTGCCTGCTGCGCTTCTCAGTTTGTGTTCCAGCTGCCTATGAGCTATTCTGTGGCCCTGTCCCTTTTCCCCTCTCTTGGTCTCACTCCCGACTTGCAGACAGCACAAACCTGTAATGGACACTGCCCTGTTGATTGCAGCTCTGAGCTCTCGTTATGATGTTCTGCCACCGGGTCTCTACATGTGGCCACGAAACTTGCAGTCTCCTGTCCTCCAGAATTGGTTAGTCGGATGTGCAGTTCTTGTCTGACCCAGGACTCTGGCATCCTCTGTAGCGTTGCCTTGGGTGAATTCATCAACTGCTCCACTCCCCAGGACCTTCTCCTTCTCACTTCTCGACTTCTACTCCTCATCTCTTTGTCTGTTTCCTTTTCTTTCCTGCACTTTCTCTTCCTAACCCCTCCTCCTTGCCGGAACCAGGGCAGCTCCCCTAACTCGGGTGAGGAGCTCTCCCTTCCTGTCAAGAGTCAGGACTGGTGTGTGCATGTGATGGTTTACTTGATGTGGAGGTCTCCTTCTGCTTCCAAGCATGATATCACCTCTCTTCCCCCCTAGTAAAGCTCAGTACGTCCCAGACTGTGAAGACACAAAATAACAAGTTAATAACAATAAACAATTAATTAAACATTACATTATTATCAAAAAATATAAAAATACAAAAAAAATTAAAAAAGTGCAAACAGTCATCATGACACCTAGTCCATGCGCTACCGAACAGGAATTGTCACTATCCCTTCCTTGGTAATGCAACTGGTAGGAAACACCCAACCCATCTTAAATTTTATCCCTGGGCATGGCTACAGGGCTCAAAGACCATAGTCTAACCTGGTTCTTCAGCCACGCTGACGGTTATTTTCGAGGTCAGGTAGGATGCAAACTTTTTACAAGAATGTCTTGGCCACACATAGTCCTGTGGCCCAATTGTCCTTGAACAGGTTACTATGAACATTTACGTATTTTAGTTCAAATGTTCATACAGTATTCTCTGTAGGCACCTTACACATACTGGTTTCTGGATCTCACATTACTTAGTCCATGTGTGTTCAAATTTTCAACAATTTAACCTGGCCATATTTACAGTCGCTAACTTTTATACTTTATAACGAACTAGGGTCTGACCTTGTGTACTAAGCTGTGATCTACGTAACACGGGTATTCTTGTTGATCTTACTGTTGTGTCTACTGCAGATGTGATAGGCTCACTGTGAACTACACTATGGGTAGATTTGCGTAGTACAGGTAGGCTTGGCAGCTTTCTACGACCTCTAAAGGTACCGTCACACGTGGCAATATGACTTCCATATCCCCGGCAATTTGTATATTTCGGCGATGTGGAAACCACATCGCCTGTGTGTAGTGGCGTGAGACAGGGAGATTTTATGGCGTCAAATCGCCGGTGGAGCGTCGCCTGATCTCCGTGGTCTGCTGAGAAATCAGGCGATTTCCACCAGGCAATTTCTGCGCATCATGGCGTGTGACAGGGTGATAGCGATCTCAGAGCATCTGAAAGCAATTCCAGAGGCGTGCCTGAGTGTTCTGTTTGGCGTGCCCTGTCTGCCGTGATTGGTGGTCGCTCCTGCGTTCCCATTGGCTGGCCATGGATAGGCGCCATATTTCAATCGCGTATAGTGGAAAGGACACATGCGTCATGTAGTGGGCAGACTTCCTGACAAGTCTGACCAATGGCGACGCTGTTGTGTTGGCCAATCGGAGTGGTAGGGGCGCGATGTACAACATTCTGGCACGCCTGCTCCTCGCTGCACTCACACTGTGTGCCCACATTGCTCATGCAGTGGAAGCGTGTGACGCACAGATTTGGCGGCGATGTGGGTATGTGAAAATGCTTCCGATCTGCGGCAGGGGATTTCCGGAACGCGGGATCACCGAACATCGCACGTGAGATGTCTATGTGTGACAGGGCAATGGCGATTTGTAAAAAAAAGTTCCCGAAACGTGCACGCTCACGTCAAATTGCCGGCGATATGGAAGCCATATTGCCACATGTGACGGTACCTTTAGATTCACCATGGGCACGACAGATTCAACATTAGCAGGGGATAGATTCTCCTGATCTGCTGCAGGTGAGGCATCTGTTTCTGGAGCCAACTGGTCTTCGTGAGGATCCAAGGTCTCTGTGCTTCTTGCATAGTCAACTGTGGAAGCATCAAGACTGGTACCACTACAGATTGGTTTATTTGAGTCCAAGACTGGGGAAATTCTACTAATATAGTACATACTTTCTCTTCAACCTCTTCCGTCTGTTGAGGGATGTCTTGACCTTTATCTTTCTCATGCAGTCAATCTGGGCACACATTTAGGTGATCTCTGGACACAGCTGCTGAAGTTCTTCCTCCATCCTTGGTGATGAGGCAGACCTTACTATTGTCAAAATGAGAGGGCAAGATGGTATACAGTTCAGCTTCCCACTGGTTATCCAGCTTGTGAGTTCTCCTCTTTTGCTTCAACACCTATTCTCCTGGTGCTAAGGGAGTTGCAGAGGCTTGCTGATTGTTGCTCTTCTCTTAATTCTGTCTGACCCGTGAGAGACTCTCCTCCATGCACTGTTGGACTTTACAGTACTTGAGTTGTCTTTCAGTATCCCAATCTCTGTCTGGCTGAACTGTGTCTGGTGTTATTACTCCTATATTCAGGTCGATGGGAAGTTTACCCGGTCTCGCCCGCATCAGGTAGGCTGGGGTACAGTTGGTTGAGTTCACTGGGATGGGATTGTACAGGTCTACCAGATCCAGCAGCTTCTCAGGCCACAAGTTACGTTCTTCTAGAGGTAAGGTTTTTAACAAGTCGATCACCCCCTGATTCTTCTTTTCACATAGGCCGTTGGTTTGTGGGTGATACGGAATTTTCTTTCAGCCATACAGGTTGCAGAACTCTTGAAATACGTCTTCTTCAAAAGCTGGACCTTGATTGATTAGAACTTGATCAGGATAGCCATGTGGTTGACAGAATTTCTCCTGGAAGGCTTTTGCAGCTGTCCTCGCTGTCTGGTCCTTAACTGGTACAACCATCAGGAAACATGAGTAGCGGTCCACGATTGTCAGGGCGTAGGTGTATCCCGACCTACTCGGAATCATCTTCACATGATCCAGGGCCATGATTTCAAGCGATTGTCTCATGATTATGGGTTGTAAGGGGGCTCTTTGGCTATCGCTATCTCTTCATCTCAGATTGCATGGGCCACACTCTTTACACCACCTCTCGATGGACCTTCTCATACCTTTCCAGTCGAAATGCTCACAGATCAGGTCCTACAACTTCTTCCACCCAAAGTGTACTGCCCCATCATGGTAAGCCTCGAGGGCCATTGATGCATCCCTCTTCAGGACCACTATCTGCCATACCAGTTCATGTGTACGGGAGTTGATGTTTCTTTGGCAGAGTTTACATTCGTAGAAGAACAGTTTATCTTTATCTTTCCGCAGCTGCAAAGGTACCGTCAAACACTGCAATATTGCTTGCAATTTCACTGGCAATTTGCCGGTTGCAGTGAAATCATGGACACATTGTTCCATTTGTAAACGGCAACAAAATAGAACAATGTGTCCATGATTTCACTGCAACCAGCAAATTGCCAGTGAAATTGCAAGCAATATTTCCACATGTGACAGTACCTTAAGGCCTCTTGATGTGCATCTGGACAGGGGAATGAACAAGCTTGGCTGAGCAGCTCTTTCACCAGGTGAATGGCCGGGTCGCTGTCCTGCGTTTCTGCCCATCCATGATGGGGCAATGGATTGAAAGAAACTTCTTGGGTGGCGGATCACTTTGTCTTCACACAGTGGGAGCATTGGGATGTACCTTGGCTGTGAAAGGCCTCAATTCCTTCAAGATCTTCCAAATCTTCTCCCAAGTCTGCTAAGTTAAGTTTAGCATTCGGGATAGTGCGTCAGCATTGGCGTTCTTGATTCCTGCCCAATACTTGATCATAAACTTATAGTTAGACAGCCAAGTCATCCATTGTTGTTCTAGGACACCAAGTTTTGCAGTTTCCAGGTGCGTTAATGGGTTATTGTCAGTAAAAATGGTAAATTTTGTTGAGGCAAGGTAGTCTTTGAACCTCTCGGTCATGGCCCATACTAAGGCCATGAACTCCAGCTTGAAGGAACTGTACTTGATGGGGTTCCTTTTGATGGGGCAAAGCTTCCGACTGGCATAGGCGATGACCCTTTCTTTGTCTTTCTGCACCTGGGACAACACAGCTCCCAATCCCACATCGCTGGCATCTGTGTACAGGATAAACGGCTGACCATAGTCGAGGTAAGCCAGGATTTCGTCTCCCGTGAGAGCTAGCTACATATGGTTGAAGGATTCTTTTAGCCGACAAGTGCAACCATGTGGCCCCGCTCATTAAGGATGCTCATTAACATCATGAATATTCACTTCTCTTGTTCCCAACGCCCAATGCTCTGCACTGAAGACAGCGCAGAGAGATGAGCACGGGGAGCAGGGAGTACTCCGTTACTCTAGTAGCCAACACATATGGTTGCTCCCAAGCTTCCTGCAAATGCTGGTGAGATCATGTGCTGGGGCTAATGAGTACAGAGAAGTGGGTAAAGCTGCAGCAAGTGAATCAGCACTGAGCTTTGTGGTGAATCACTGCCATTAAGACAGGGTCAGAGCAGATCAGTACCTTAGCTCAGGTATCTTTTCGCACCATGCCTGGCTCCCTCTGGGGGAATAGCTATTCTCCTTGTTGAGAGCATTCGCCTGCCCGGTGAGGAGACTTACATCTGCTTTGCTCCTCTGGGAAATATGCAAATTGTCACTTCAGTGAGGAAGTAGACGAACCTAAAAGTTATTGTCGAACCCCAGGCCCTGTGGTACTCGGGTATCAGGCTCGGTGGGTGTTTACACGGGGATGTCACAGGTGGCAGCGCCTGAGCCCATGGCCTGGGTGACACTTCAATAAGGGGTGTATGTACAGGGGATTAGAGTTTGTCATGTGACGCCACCTGTAGACCTGGTTATGGGTCACCAGCACCGCCACAGTTCTCCGGAGGTCGATGGTAATGTGGCTGAGATGGCAAAGCTCCATACAGCTAGAGCTGATCCTCCGGGGCAGCGTTCCTGTAAGCAATCAGGTTGATGAAGATAACCACACAAAGGCAAAGTCACTTTCTCCCAGGTACTTTACTGTAAACGTTCCACAGCAAAACTACAGAGTCCACACTTCAGCAAGATCTTATTCAACCAGGTAGCTCTACGGGTGGCTGCAAGTGGATGCCAGGTGGTATGTGAAACCCATGGTAAACCTTAGTTGACGAACCCTTGTCCTTTCTTCCCCGCCTAGGATGAGTCTATACCCAATTGCTCCTTGTAGGTAGACTTGGGGCTCCCCTCCCTCGTGGTGAGGAAGCAGGCAGACTGCTCCATCTAGCAGGGTGCCACAGCCGGTAAAACGACCGCAGCAGCCGGTTGACGACTTTCAGAGATGGGCTCTGGCCGTTTCCTCGGGTCTGGCATTCCTGTGGTGGATTGGGGAATTTCTTTGAGTGTGGATGCTCCACGCTGGGGTTCCCCCTTTCTCTCTAAGGCCCAGACTTCCTCGTCAGGCACCCTCTCTCAGGACCCCTTCAGGATCCTCTCTCATTTTCCCTCTGGATCAGCGTAGAGCTGTCCGGGTTAACCTTCCGCCTCGCTCCACACTCTTCCTCCGACTCTCTGACTGACTGACTACTCTTCGTTCCCCCTAGAGGTCAATATATCTCCTTCCCGGGTAACCTCCCACCATTATTCTAATGTGGGAGTGCGAATGGGTCCCACCCACCAGCCTAGGATCCACTTGCAGTTGGGAAGATTACATCGCTTTTACGGGTGCAATACCCCACTGTGAGGCCTTACTACGTGGGGCGCCACATTATAATTGACTCTTTAACAAGCTTTCGCTGCCTCTGCTCACTGTAATGACTCCTTTTGCAGAGCCCTAAACTATGCGGAAATCTAGGAAGTGCTGCGTCTGCAGTTCAAGAGTTGCAGTCTATGGCCCCCTTCACATAACGTTTTTTGGGGATTCGTGGTTATCCGTTGTAAAACGGATAGCCAATGTTCCGATTTGGCTTCCCATGGTATCACTATGGGCACACATAGACACGGATTGGTCCTTAATGGCCATCCGTGTGTGCCAGTTTGGCCATCCGTGTGGTACCCAGAAGCGAAGACTGCTTAGTACACAGTCACTACTCTGTTCCCTTGTGACATGTGTGTAATTTTACTTACTTTTATGGTCCTTAATGGCCATCCGTGGTGCAGTTTGGCCATCCGTGTGGTACCCAGAAGCGAAGACTGCTTAGTACACAGTCACACTCGTTCCTTGACATGTTTAATTTTACTTTAGCAATGTACCTACATACATTACTAAGTTAAATGAAAGTGTGGCACCCCTGCGGGGGATTGCCACAGGATCCACCGGTGCAAGGAGGAAATTACACCTTGGTTAGCACAGCATGCCACACCTTCCACCCCAGATCTGAAGGGGGAGCCCTACTGGCTGCCTTAAGTCAGTTCCCCTTTAAGAACATCCAGGCCTGAGGGGAGGAGATAGTCAGTCCCTGTAGTTAGTTCCAGTTAGTGTGAGAAGGAAGAGAGAGGAGACGGAGGAGCTGGTCGCTTGGAAGGATCAAGGCGAGGACCAGGGACCACTGACTGCTGTGCACACCCTAGAGAAAGGATCGGAGGCAAGTGGAGAAAGAAGGGAAGCTAAGAAAGGGAAGTGGTTACTACAGCCCTTTAGTACACCTGGACACCGGAGTGTAACACTGCCAGCATTTAGTGCCACACTAAAAGCCCGGATGACTCAGGAGGAGTTCAGCCCTGAGGAGAACAAAATAAGAGACGCTAAACTGACCAAGCATAGGACCAGGGCCATAGGAGAAAGAGGGACCCCGCAGAAGGACCTCCTTGCCAGTTTAAGACAAAGCCCAGAGAGGGAGAAAAAGTGGTGGGTCCAGGCTCAGGCAGGACTTACCCCACACCACAGAGCACAAAGACAGAGGAGGCCTCCTAACTTTCTAAGGTGGAAGTCCCAAGTTGCACTGGGGACCTGGTTAATACTCTGGACTGTATCGGTTACCCGACCGGAAAATTTTGTTTCATCCCACCGGTTGGCCGCAATTAACTGGGGGATGGGGCCCATCATGAGTGACTCGGATGATGCACAGGTCCCTAGCAGGGAGATGCCTGAAACGCAGCACCCGGAGCAGCGGTCCAAATAATGCCAATAACCTTGCCATATATACCGGGTGCCAAATGGTTACCAACATATGATGGTAAACCCGGTACGTTAGCAGCCTTTAAACAAAAGATGTGTGCAATGCTGGACATGTATGCGATGACACAGAAGCAACGGGCCACTGTTGTGCTGGGAAAATTAACAGGCGCAGCGAAGCAAAGCTGGGGGTTGAGTCCTGGAGTGATGCTGACATACTCTGCTGCTAAAGTTTTCGATAAGTTAAAACTTGTTTTTGAAAAACGTACACAGTCTGAGTTGAGAATGCTGCTCTACCAGTGTAAACAGAGACCACAGGATACCATCAGAGACTATGCCCTCCATTTACAAGGGGCACTCTGGTCCTTAAAACAGGTAGACCCGGCAAGTGTATTGGAAGGGGATAAAATGCTTGCAGAACAGTTTACAGAGCGATTGAGGTCAGAATACCACCGCCAACAGGTACATATGTGGGTATTGGATCACCCAACTGTGAACTTTAATGACTTAAAAGATCGTGCTATAGCTGTGTTAAGAGATCCAGTGCCTGCAGAACCTGCAATACAATCCTGGCAGGTTAACACCTCTCCCATAGACTTTAAACTTGTTTCTACAGAATCTGCAAAAGCAGAAAGTCAAGCTGTAGCAGATGATGACATGCGTAACCAGGTGCTGCAGTTAACCAAAAACATGGACTATGTATTAAAACTCTTGCAAACCATGCTGCCTGGAGCACCACAGCCAAGCAAAATCACACAGCACAAGAAAATTCGCACCACGTCTTATCATCCTCAACCTAATGGACTGTGTGAAAAGATGAATCGCGTGGTAATTGAAATGCTGAAAGCTCTGCTTTTAGAAGAACTAAACCAATGGCCAGAGAAGTTACCAGATCTAGTTGACATCTACAACAACATCCCAGTAAGCTTAACAAATTGTACCCCTGCATACCTCATGAGAGCAAGACCAGGAAAATTGGCATAGTAGACTTTGAGATTGGGATACTAGAAGGAAAGAACACTACCAGAAAATCCAAGAAAGAAAGTCTGGAAAAATCTAGAGAAAGACAAGAAACCAACTTCAACAAAAATACGCAAGGAACGCCCTTAACACCAGGTGAATTGGTTTTGAAAAGAAAATAAGACTGCACAAATTAGATGATCAATGGGAAAAAGAACCATACACTGTGTTACCATCCAATTTTGATAACCAGAAAACCTGTTTAATCAGCAAGGACAATGGTGAAACAACTGAAACAGTGTCCAGAAATCATTTGAAGATCATTTGAAGAAGTACCTCAACAGCTTCAACCAGAAGAAAATTTACCTTGTCCAAAGCCAGAAGAGCAAGAGAAGCCAAAGACAGTCCAGACACTCATTGGAGAGTTACCAGCGGATTGGTCTCAGATAGAAGGCCTTTGGCCCCAGGTGGCAGTTTTGGACTGCCAGCCCTGAGTTGAGAAGCGGGGGGGAGGGTATGGGGGTGGTTTGGTGCTATCAGGCCACCATAGCTCTCTTGCCATGTCCGACGCCGTCTGCTGCTGTATCACCGCGGCGCCCACTAAGCGCTGCCAGCCGGCCCATTTCTGTGGAGGGGCATCCCTAGATGTGGGCTATACCACCAGCCCAGGGGGCACTTGCCCCCTGCCACTGGCACCGCCTGTTTGCAGTTTAGGACAAAGTTAATACATCAAGCAAATTCCTTGTATATAAGGGGAAGTAATAATCAATATACGAATAAATAACCCAATTTTAAGAATAATAAACACTTTTTATTTAGACAATAATAAAGCACACTCAATTACATGACAATAACAACATTAGAAAGATTAAAAAATCAATTAGTTTGCAGGTTTCGAACAGTAAAGAATTCCTACAAGGGGCTCTACACGGATTGCTCTCCCTGCCTACCAGCGGAGTTTGGATGCACCCTAATTTATAGTGGTGTCCCCGCTCACCGGAGGCTTATCCTGTATCTGCCTGATTATTCTATATAGGATAGGGAATAACATGATAAGGTCTCACCCTCTAGTTCAGAATTAAGGTCCATACACCTACAATCTATTGATTACTAAAAATTGTTAAACTAGGTAATCTATCCCCCAACAACAACACTAAGCACTCACAGGATAATTACAGCTTCATGGTAAATGCTCAACATATATCAATAGTGCAATCCAATCCAAGCCAATCCTTCCTGACTTATCTTAATGTGCTTTAATAATTGCGGAGGTACAGTATCCTGTTCTTTAACCTCAGCCTCGACGCGTTTCCCCCTTGACGGTGTGTCCGTTGAATGGGTTCATCAGGAGGCAAAACTTTTATGGATACACAGAGTCATTGATATATGAATTAATGATCATCTAAAACACAAATAAATCAAAATTAGTAACAGATACATATAGACACAATATTTAACATTACCAAAGTAATTCAAAGGCGTGTTATCACCTATTAACCATTTAGACACTCTCATATAGCGATGGCTTCATTGTTTCCAGCAATAATCCTGGATGGTTACAGCCGATAAGGGGTTATGGATTACAATAATCCTTGATGATTACAGCCGATAAAGGGTTGTGGATTGGATAAGGTTAGAGCTCTTCCACCAATCTACTGATAAAACAAATCATATGAGCATACCTTAGCTCTATCTGAAACATCTAGAATGACAAAACAGTCAGATAAACATGATCTTTACCAGGAGATACACAATACTGTAGATGCTCATAAAGGGATACATGATCCATTTAAACTGGAAATGTGAGGGAAGCTCCACTCCATAATGCTAAAGGATTAATTAAGATCTCCGTTCATGACACTGGTAACTGCAAGTATATTAAAGACTCAAATGAATAGCTACCATACTCAAAGAACAAACAGCTTTCCAGCAAGGCTAACTCACGGCTCCATAAGGTCCACATATCCTTCCCCTATGATGGAGGCTACTGCTGGAGAGGCTCGGATTCACGCCTATATACACTAGACGCTCATTAGCCGTAAGCCCAGACACCTGTGCGGTCACAGAAGATGCATCCGCCCTCTGTGGACGAGTGTTACCGGGTGAAGCGAAACCGGAAGTGCATCACCGGAAGCGCGTAATCATTAGACGGCCCTTACCATAGGAACGCGTCACCATCGGTAACGCAAAACCGGAAGTGCGTCATCATTAGACGACGCGCTACCATAGAGACGCGTCCACATACACTAAAACCCGGCCGCACACGCTTTCTCTGCTGCAGAACAGGAAATGAGTCATAGCTAGTTGTTTATGTTACCATGGACGCGCGGTCATAAGATCCACTAATCCAATGTGGTAAACACAGTGCTATCACCTGAACAGGGACAATCATTAGTCAAGACTACAGTAAAGTATCCCCCCATATTCACGTATTATATACCCCATAATTAGTGACAGTCACATATCTATAATGAAGTATCACAAAGGAAATGCCTTCAAACCAAAAAAAACAAGGTCTCATTAGGGATATTAATTCCAGTATCATCATGTCACAAAAAATACCAGATGAAACCATTATTTAAAATATAAAAGATAGAGTAAGTAATAGCAATCTTAATGAAATTATATTGTGTCCTATAGTAAATCCGTCAGATAAGGTAACAATCATTACCACTTCGATATGCATATAGCCAAGATGATTATTCACCATGTCAAATTCAACAACACGGTGACAATTAACAAAGGTCCATACTTGCGGATCCAAATTAAATTTTTGTCCAGTAAACAAGGCCCATAAACAAGAGAAATCCCGCCATACTAGAGAAAGCACCCAAAGGAAAGTGCCTCATTGAGTCCCCTTGAGGTTTCTCGGAGTATCTAATCTAAAGATCCATTGTGTTTCTTTCTGCAAAATCAACTTGTTCCAATCTCCCCCTCTAGGGTTTTTACTCACCACCTCCAAGACACAAAAAGAGATATCACTCGCATTACCTCCATGTATCTCTCTCATGTGTCTAGACAAGGGGGTATCGCGTTTTTTTCCGGATATCGCCAAGATGCTCCCCTATTCGTTTTCTAAGCTCTCTTTTAGTTTTACCAACATAATTAAAAGGGCAGGTACAAGTTGCCATATATACTACTCCCTGTGTTTGACAATTTGCAAAATCTCTCAAGAAGAACTTCTTACGATCGTGCGTACTACAGAAAAACTTAGTAGGACGCACCCATTTACAGAACTTACAATTCCCGCATCTAAACGTACCACAGATCCTCCTATTAAGCCAGGACCCTTTGGGTGGTGGTTTAGCATAATGGCTGTAAACCAGTCGATCTTTCAAAGATCTACCTTTATGTCACACTGGGATTCTTTGAAATGCACTGATTAATATTCTCATCAGCCCTAAGGATATCCCAGTATTTTCGAAGGATACCCTGTACCTTATTTGCCTGATTATCATAAGTACGATAATCCTCACGATTATCCTGTTGAGGACGATCTTTCGGTACTAACAAGGAATTTCTATCTTTCCCTGAGGCAAATTTATAGGCTTCCTTCAAGACATCATCAGGATATCCTCGATTCAAAAACCTATTACGCAAAAATGAAGCTTCTCTTATAAATGTCTCATCACCGGAGCAGTTCCTCCTAGCTCTAAGATACTGTCCCTTCGGAATCCATTTTCTAAGGGAGAGCGGATGGCAACTGCCCCAGTGCAGGAGACTATTAGTCGCCGTCGGCTTCCTAAATATTTTGGTTTCAAGGTATCCATCATCTCTTTTTGAAATCTCAAGATCTAAAAAAGGCAGTCTCTGTTGCCCAATCTCATAGGTAAATTTCAAATTCAGATCATTGATGTTAATATCCTGTATGAATCTATCCAACTCATCAGTAGTTCCCAACCAGACAGCAAACACATCATCAATGAAGCGGTACCACATACCTATCTTAGGTTGCCACCAATTACTCTCCTCAGCAAACACCACAGTTTCCTCCCACCAGCCCAGGAGCAAATTTGTGTAATTCAGAGCACAAGGGCTCCCCATCGCAGTGCCCCTGAGCTGGTAGTAGAAACGTCCATTAAAGAGAAAGTAATTGTGATGCAAGATAAATTGCAACAATCTTATAACAAATTCATTATGTGCTCTAAACTGTAGTGCTCTACTACTCAAGTAATAATCCACAGCTTTTAAACCTTTTTCATGTAAAATACTGCTATAGAGAGCTTCTACATCTATGGACACCAGAAGCGCGTTGTCCTACAATAGCAACCCATCAAGTTTAACAAGAAGGTCCGAGGTATCTCTCAAATATGAGGGAAGTGACATGACAAAAGGGCGCAAGATCTTATCAGTGTACACTCCTATACCTTGACTTATAGAGTTAGTGCCTGCTACTATGGGTCTGCCCTTAAGGGGATTTAACCCCTTATGTATTTTCGGCAGAGCATAAAAGGTAGGGATACTAGGGTGTTTAGGAACCAGAAACTTATGTTCACTAGCCGACAATAAATTACTATCCAGACCATCATCCAAAATACCAAACAACTCTTCAAGATACATATTGGTGGGATCTTTTTCAAGAATCTCGTAACTATTTTTGTCATTTAAGATCGTAAGACATATCTTTACATAATTATTATGATTCAACACTACAGTGTTCCCACCTTTATCAGAGGGTTTCAAAATTAATTCCTTATTATTCTCTAGTTCTCCCAAAGCCAACCATTCATCACAGTTCAGATTCCGATTATAATCTCGATTTGGAGATCTGATTCTCCTCAGATCTCGCTCCATCCAAGTTAAGAAAAAGGTCAATATTTCTATAGTCACCAACAGGTGGCATCTTGGTGCTTCTAGATCTCAAGTCTGTGAATGGTCCAAGCCTCTCTCTTTATCATTAGTATCTAAAAGGCCTGATAATTCTCTGACTCCCTCAAGATCTTTCTCCGAGATACCAAGTCGTAAACACTCATCTCTATTATTCAAGGCAAAAATTTTCTCCATTTAAGTTTGCGTCCAAATAAATTAAGATCTTTAATCCAGTTGAAAGTCTGATAATTGGTAGTAGGGACAAATGAAAAACCTTTCGACAGTACCTTTAACTGAGAATTACTCAGATCAAAAGAGCTTAAATTTATAATTTTTATTTCCGATTTCTCAGAGGATAGCCTATCTGTGCATGTTGCCCCATGTGAGATCTTTAAAGGTAGATCTCAGAGTAGGTTAGGCACAAAGCCATTAGGGTCCCCATCAATGGCAAAAACTTCCTCGGCCTCACTGGCCCAAGAATCAATATTTAAGGGTCCGGACAAAAAATTACTAGCCATATCTGAATAATTAATACATCAAGCAAATTCCTTGTATATAAGGGGAAGTAATAATCAATATACAAATAAATAACCCCAATTTTAAGAATAATAAACACTTTTTATTTTAGACAATAATAAAGCACACTCAATTACGTGACAATAACAACATTAGAAAGATTAAAAAATCAATTGGTTTGCAGGTTTCGAACAGTAAAGAATTCCTACAAGGGGCTCTTCACGGATTGCTCTCCCTGCCTACCAGCGCAGTTTGGATGCACCCTAATTTATAGTGGTGTCCCCGCTCAAAGGAGGCTTATCCTGTATCTGCCTGATTATTCTATACTAGGATAGGGAATAACATGATAAGGTCTCACCCTCTAGTTCAGAATTAAGGTCCATACACCTACAATCTATTGATTACTAAAAATTGTCAAACTAGGTAATCTATCCCCCAACAACAACACTAAGCACTCACAGGATAATTACAACTTCATGGTAAATGCTCAACATATATCAATAGTGCAATCCAATCCAAGCCAATCCTTCCTGACTTATCTTAATGTGCTTTAATAATTGTGGAGGTACAGTATCCTGTTCTTTAACCTCAGCCTCGACTCGTTTCCCCCTTGACGGTGTGTCCGTTGAATGGGTTCATCAGGAGGCAAAACTTTTTTGGATACACAGAGTCATTGACATATGAATTAATGATCATCTAAAACACAAATAAATCAAAATTAGTAACAGCATACATATAGACACAATATTTAACATTACCAAAGTAATTCAAAGGCGTGTTATCACCTATTAACCATTTAGACACTCTCATATATCGATGGCTTCATTGTTTCCAGCAATAATCCTGGATGGTTACAGCCGATAAGGGGTTATGGATTACAATAATCCTTGATGATTACAGCCGATAAAGGGTTGTGGATTGGATAAGGTTAGAGCCCTTCCACCAATCTACTGATAAAACAAATCATATGAGCATACCTTAGCTCTATCTGAAACATCTAGAATGACAAAACAGTCAGATAAACATGATCTTACCAGGAGATACACAATACTGTAGATGCTTATAAAGGGATACATGATCCATTTAAACTGGAAATGTGAGGGAAGCTCCACTCCATAATGCTAAAGGATTAATTAAGATCTCCGTTCATGACACTGGTAACTGCAAGTATATTAAAGACTCAAATGAATAGCTACTATACTCAAAGAACAAACAGCTTTCCAGCAAGGCTAACTCACGGCTCCATAAGGTCCACATATCCTTCCCCTATGATGGAGGCTACTGCTGGAGAGGCTCGGATTCACGCCTATATACACTAGACGCTCATTAGCCGTAAGCCCAGACACCTGTGCGGTCACAGAAGATGCATCCGCCCTCTGTGGACGAGTGTTACCGGGTGAAACGAAACCGGAAGTGCATCACCGGAAGCGCGTAATCATTAGACGGCCCGTTACCATAGGAACGGCTCACCATCGGGTAACGCGAAACAGGAAGTGCGTCATCATTAGACGACGTGCTACCATAGAGACGCGTCCACATACACTAAAACCCCTCCTATATGAGAAAAGAGGTGGTGATGTAAACTCCTTAATCCCCGTATGACCCTTACTAAGTAGAGGCCAATGTCTTTTAATAATGCCTGAGATCCTACCACTCATCCCATTGTATGTGGTAATCAAAGATATCCGATCCTCCTTGATAGATTTATCCCTACTCGTTAGTAATTCATCCCGATTCAAAGATATTGCACGTCTTTTAAAAGATTAAGGAGATTACATCACCACCTCTTTTCTCATATAGGAGGGGACGGAATCTCCGTGATAATTTGGTAAAATCGGATATTGGGAGCTCAAAAAGGGATTTACAACTGACCCTTAGCAAACCCAGTTTTGGAAATTTCCCCTGCTTGGGATGTGCAAGCTGTGGGAATATGGTCAGGGGCCGGGAGCTCCACCATCCATATTCCGGGAAGAGATATATCATTCGAAAAAGATACACGTGTAAGAGTAGTTATGTGATATATGCTATCAGCTGTCCTTGTGGTCTCCTCTATGTGGGGGAGACCACGATGGAAGCTAAAGCACGGATCAGCAAACATAAGAGCACTATAAGAAATGGGATGGTGGAGGCTGGACATAATGTAAACCAATTGAAATATAGAATTATTGATGACGTTCCCCCATTGAGACGAGGTGGGGATAGGGTGGCACTACTGAAGAGGAAAGAACTTAAGTGGATATTTGAGTTGGATACACTATATCCCAAGGGTTTAATCCTAGAGGACGATCAAAGGGGATGTCTCCTTAAATGATGTATCTATATCCTATTTACTGCATTTTCTTGTACAATTTGTTTTTAATAGTGTTTTTAATTTACCCTAGATCCATTGCATTAACCGATGGCTTATACTAAGATCTGATTGATATATAGCATATGAATTGGACTAAGGACGGATAATGTATGTTTATGGGGTGATATGTATGTAACTCCTATGACATATGACATTTTGGTGCCTAATGGTTAATTATGTTGAATTTGATCATTATATAGATTCTCATGGGATGCTGAGCCCGATGATATGGGAAATCGGTTCCTTTTACACCCTAATCTGCAGCATATACTCTAGCTACGCTGTTTATTGTATTGAATGGGTTAAAATTGACCAGAGGGCTCCCCTGATTCAATGAGGAATCATGGAAGGGGCTGGAGTGAAGAACACAGTTAATAGAGTGAGCTGAGTAAGGCTGAATAGATCAAATAGGTTAATGTTAGTTGATTTATATTTGCATACAAGAGCAGTAATAGATATGGGTGTAAAGGGAACTGATAAAGACAATGCTGTGTTTCCGGGGGTGTTATTTGATTGATGCACTCTAGAAGGAAGGGAACTGCTAAATTGATGGACGACAAGCCCGGAAGGAAGTGTGCATGCTGGATTAGCACAATTGAGACGCCGGGGCATGCGCAATAGAAAGAGACTCTTTAACCAACCAGCGCTTATGATACGGTGCACGTGCAGTGTAACCTGTCCCCTATTGGATGAGGAGCGGAGGGGGCGATATTGGAGGATAAGTCAGAGGATTATCGCTATGGTAACCCACCTGACGCCGGCTCGGATTGGCTAGTGACACAACAAGGAAGTGTCTATGGGAACTATAGTATTATGCCATAAAACGGACATTGCCTGGAATATTTATATATGGATCATGGACATCTTAAGCATCGGTATGTGATTAGGAGGATGATGTTAAGACAGGGTAATTTTATCCTTAGATATATTAATATATAATGTTAATTGTTTTGTATATCACATGATTGGTGGAATGTAATTGAGGGGAGGAGTGTTATACTATATAAAGCGAAATATTTAATGACCGGCTGGTCTCGCGCTTGCACATAGAGCAGGGGCCCCTAGCAACCTGTAAACAAAAAGTTCCTTTTCCCCGCAATGTTACTTCCGGGGGTGGATTCTCATCTTTGACATGTCATTTCCGCTTCCTGCTTTACGAGCACAGATGCTGCTCGTTCAGAATCAGCTCAGTGCATATTTAACACCACACTGTTGGTGGTGTAGCACGCTCCTGCCCCTGGATGAAGCCGCCCTGGTGACGGTGACATGCGTAGGGTTCTGGGCAATCCGCTCCACAGCAATGCCTCACTCGGGTAAATAGCACTCTTCTTGACTGGAATTTGATGTCAGTTTACACAGGTCGTATAGAATTTTTCTTTCTTATTTTCCAGGCTAAGGTTTGACATTTGTTCTTGGACTACAGCTTTACAGAACATCTATCCTTTATATGCCAATCCTGGTTATTGGATGCTTATTGAACCATAAGGGTTCCTCAGTTGTCCACTTGCCTGCCTAGCCTCACTTCATTTTAAATTCTGACCTGTTGTTTACCCTGCTCTAATTTGCATGAGCTATGCCATCTTTCTATACCTGAATTTCCTTAAATTCTATCTGTGTGTGCTTTAGAGCCCCAATGGGGACTGAGACATTTTGAGATGTATAGGTTAATTCATGTTTGACACATAGTGCACTGAATTCTTTAGTATTCATCACTTTTTGTTCCTATCCGTGTGGGTTTTCCCACACAGCTGTACATAATTTGTGTTTGACTAAGAGCCCCGATGGGGACTGAGTTATTACATAACAAACTATTGAATTCCTGCCTGTTTATTTCTGTCCATTGTGACGTCTAGTGAGTATTGCATTGCTGTGGTATTGTACACGATTGTGATTGCACAATCTTTTACTTGTGTTTTAATTTTTTCATATGCACTGTTTTGATGTTTTTGTATTTAATAAAATTGTCAATCTTTTACGATAATTGATTAACGCTATTGATCTCAGTCAATATACACAGTACTTTTGTGTTTATTATATTTGATATTGTGTACCTGGTCTGGGTTGTTTTTGCCTACTCTTCACCCTTTTCTGTACATTAGCATTAATTACATATTTACATTTTAAACATATTTACATTTTTCCTATGTTTTGTATTCTATTGCCTGTACCTTAGTGACGGTTGTCCCAAGTTGCTACGTGTTGACCTACGTAAAACTGGTATGTCACTAGTATGTACGACTGGTGTAGAGTGACCACTACTTACTGATCCATGTGTTGATCTGCGTAACACAGGTATGCCTGAGTGTCTTCTGATTCTCATAGTGGGAATGGCAGGTACACTGATTGCAGGATTCTCTGGTTCCGGTACAACAGGTGGTTCTTCTGCTCTTGGCGCTTCTACTGCTGGTGGGAACATCAATGTTGGAATTAGGTATGTACCTTCTATTTGAGGCCAATCCACTGGCAATTCTCCAATGAGTGTCTGGATTGTCTTTGGCTTCTCTTTCTCAGGTTCTGGATAAGGTACATCTTCTTCTGGTTGTAACTGTGGAGGGCACTTCTTCAAATGGTCTCTAGACACTGTTGCTGTTGTTTCTCCATGGTCTGATGAGACAGGTTTTCTGGTTATCAAATTTAGATGGTAATACAGTGTATGGTTCTTTTTCCCATTGATCATCTGGTTTGTGCATTCTTCTTTTTCTTTTCAAAACCAATTCACCTGGTGTTAAGGGTGTTCCTTGCGCACTTTTGTTAAAGCTGGTTTCTTGTTTTTCTCTAGATTTTTCCAGACTTCTCTCAATGCAGTCTTGTATTTTCTGGTATTGTTCTTTCCTACGAGTATCTCAATCTGCATCTGTAGTATTTTCTTCAGGAACTAACCTATTTCAAAGTCTACTGGCAATTTTTCTGGCCTTGCTCTCATGAGGTATGCAGGGGTACAATTTGTTGAGTTTACTAGGATGTTGTTGTAGATGTCAACTAGATCTGGTAATTTCTCTGGCCATTGGTTTCGTTTTTCTAAGGGCAAAGTTTTCAGCAATTCAATTACCACGTGATTCATCTTTTCGCACATTCCATTAGTTTGAGGATGGTAAGGCGTGGTGCGAATTTTCTTGCATCCGTATAAGCGAGAGAACTCTTGAAATATTTCAGCTTCAAAGGCAGGACCTTGGTCTGTCAATACCTGTTCTGTATAACTATGTGGTCTGCAGAAATAAGCTTGGAATGTTCTTGCTGATGTCTGAGCTGTTAAGTATTTTACCGGAGCTACCGCAAAGAATCTGGAATAGTGGTCTACCATGGTAAGAGCAAAGGTGTAACCTGATTTGCTGGGTGTGTGTTTGACATGATCTAAGGCTACCAGTTCTAATGATTGTTTGGTGATGATAGGCTGGAGTGGTGCTTTCTGGCTGTTACGGTCTCTTCTTAATGAGCATGGTCCACAATTTTACACCATCTCTCTATCGAGGCTCTCATGCTGATCCAATAGAATCTCTCACGTAACAATATTTCCAGTTTTCTCCATCCAAAGTGTCCTGCTCCATCGTGGTACGCTTCCAATACCATTTGAATATCTCTCTTTGGAACCACAACTTGCCATTCCATTTCATGTGTTCTTGAGTTGATATACCGTCTGCACAGTTGACCTTGATAGATGAATAACCTGCTTCTTTCTTTCCACAGGTACTGGGCTTCTGGTGGAGCATTCTATTCAAGTTGGGAATCCGGTTGGGTTATTAACTTCTTTACAAGGCTCACTGCCGGATCACTGTCTTGAGTCTCCTTCCATCCATAGTGAGTCAACGGGTTTAGTGCAACAGTCTGAAGGTTCTGGTAGATGTACCATGCAGGGGACCAATGCTCCATTCCAACGTAGACCCATGTCGCTTGTGGAGGGGACCAACAAGTCGCCCGTTCAGGGGACCGACGCATCATTCCAACGCAGAGCCAGGGACTACACGGACTTTTCAGGACAACCAATTTGCCTACGATGCAACAAACCAGGCCACTTTGCAAGAGGATGTCCTTTAAACACGAGATTCCTGGGCCCGAGGGCCAGTCCCCAGGGGTAGGACAACTGGGCCCATATGACTGGTATAATCAGTATGTGGGAGGCCGTCTGTACCTCAACATTATGCTAGAAGGAATCCCCATGTCGGCCCTACTGGACACCAGGTCGCAGATTACCACCATCCCACATATCCTTTACAAACAATTTTGGTCTGACACTGATCTTAGACCCTCAGACCCTAACTTTGTCATTCTTGCAGGTAATGGGCAACCACAGAATCAGGTGGGGTTCAGAGAGGTGACAATAAAGCTGGAAAGGGTAGAGTTAAAAGGCCAAGGGTTATGTGTGGTGGAAGATAATTCTGATGAGAAATACCGCTACATGGTAATTGGTACTAATGTGATTAAAAATTGCCTTGGAGAAGTGTTGTTTTTACAGCGGCAGATTGCTGAGACTGCTGTTTATGGGTGGACAAGAGTCATCCAAAGAGAAATCCGAGCCCTCATCCACAAGCAATACGTTAATCTGTGTGGGGGAGAGATTGGCAGTGTGTGGGTAACAGACCCGTTTACCATTGTGTTACTACCGAAAAGTGAAATGATAATATGATGTCGAGCAGCAATAGGTCTCAGAGGAAAAGAACACCAGGCAGCCCCCTTCAGGTCTAGGGTGGAAGGTGTTGCGTGCTGTGTGAACCAAGATGTAATTCCCTCCTTGCATCGGTGGATCCTGTGGCAATCTATCCAGGACGATGAGGGAAATCGGGGAAGCCACTAGCGCAGTTGCACCTGTGCACTGTCATTTGCCGCTGTGCATCCTGGGATTCGCGTACAGCGGCCAACTGACAATTATGTATTTATATACTGCTAATTCACTGGCTAAAAGAGTATAAACCGAAATATTTATATCCAGGTTGGAACCCCTACCTGTGATCTCAGCACCATCTGTCTTGTTCCCTCGCACCTTGATCTCCGTGTTGATCCTGCATTCTGTGTCCTCATTCTAAAAAAGGGATTCTCTCTTTTGTCATCCACTGGAGTCGCTGCCTGATTTTTTTGATGTGTGACACATTACTTGTAGGGTTATAAACATTTTAATTTATCTTGTACAAAATTATTCTTCGTTCTCCTCATGGAGTTCATTCTTAAAATGGTTATACCGTATATACTCGTGTATAAGCCGACCCGTGTATAAGCCGACCCCCCTACTTCTGCCCCAAAACCGGGAAAACCTATTGACTCGTGTATAAGCCGAGGGTGGACCCCAGCACAGGTATACAGCCCCCAGCAGTGTCGTATACAGCAGCCTCCCCATTGGTATATACAGCAGCAGCCCCAGTGGTAGTATACAGTAGCCCCAGAGGTATATACATCAGCCCCAGTGGTAGTATACAGCAGCAGCCCCAGTGGTAGTATACAGCAGCAGCCCCAGTGGTATATACAGTAGCAGCCCCAGTGGTAGTATACAGCAGCCCCAGAGGTATATACAGCAGCCCCAGTGGTATATACAGCAGTAGCCCCAGTGGTAGTATACAGCAGCCCCAGAGGTATATACAACAGCAGCCCCAGTGGTATATACTGCAGCCCCAGTGGTAGTATACAGCAGCCCCAGTGGTAGTATACAGTAGCCCTTAGGTAGTATACAGCAGCCCCAGAGGTATATACAGCCCCAGAGGTATATACAGCAGCCCCCCCATCAGTATACAGGGCCCCCCCCCTTGGGTAACAATCCTGTAAAGGAAGAGATTAGTATACTTATCCCTCCGCTGTCCCGCTGCCGCTGTCCCGCCGCCGCCATCACGCTCCTCCATCTTCATCCAGCGTCTTTCATCTTCTTCCGGCTTCCTCCTCTGGCGCGCAGACAATGACGTCATTGCCTGCGCCCACCGGAGGAAGCCGGAAGAAGCCAGAAGACGCTGGATGAAGCCGGAGGAGCGCGATGACGGCGGCGGAACAGCGGCAGCGGGACAGCGGAGGGATAAGTATAATAATCTCTTCCTTTACAGGATTGCTAAACAAGGGGGGCCCTGTATACTGATGGGGGGGGCACTGTATACTGTATACATTGTATACCGTATACAGTGACTCGCGTATAAGCCGAGGGGGGGACTTTTCAGCCCAATTTTTGGGCTGAAAAACTCGGCTTATACGCGAGTATATACGGTAATCTGTATTCAGTTAACAGATTATTACATTACTGTAATAGGATACAGCCATTTCAATGGAGGAGCTAGAAGATAACTCCTCCCGTCTCCCTTCCAGTCATTATAAAAACTCATAAGTAAGAACTGCCATCTCCTATCTCAGTAATGGGAAAGTCTACACTGAATACAGATTTTACATCAGAATTAAGAACTTTAAAAAATGAATGATCAGTCCTGGTGGAGAAAAAAGCTGATTTCTCCTATTAGATATATTACAAACTTGGTTACTTGTATATGTATTATTAATTTAAGGGATAAATAAATAATACCATATAGTGTACTTGAAAATGGGAAAAAAATTCCAAAAGACTGCGATTCCTCAATGTTCTTTATTTGTATTTCCTTTGTTCACTATATGGTAAAGCTGACCTGAAAGTATGATTCCCCAGGTCAGTGTGACCACATTTATACCAAACATGTGTTGTTTTT
The DNA here is from genome assembly GCA_033576535.1 of Allobates femoralis. NCBI lineage: Eukaryota > Metazoa > Chordata > Amphibia > Anura > Aromobatidae > Allobates > Allobates femoralis. Next base: position 375,973,049 of record JARQOC010000005.1, read on the forward strand.
TATTATTTAAGTGGTAAAAAATTTTAGAAAATTTCTCAGTTTTGGGATCTGAAGGTATGTGAGGATGCATTTTTTTGCATCTGACGCACCCCAGGGTATGGGGACTCAGATATCTGGGCCCTCTGCTGCGATTGGGATGTCAATGGTGGCCTGCCAAGATCCGTGGCCCTGGTGGTCTGCTTTCAAAAAGGGGAACATTTGAAAATAATAAAGTATAAAGTTCACGTGACGCCACCTGCAGATTCTGGTGATTTGACACCAGCGCCGCTTCAGACCTCCAGGAGGCGATTTTACTGCAACTTTGATGGAACAGCTCCCTGCAGGGAGCAGGGCCTCCGGGGCAGGAGTGCATCGATGATGGGGATGCAATGTTAAGAGAAAGCAACACATAACACCTGGGCGATCACCAAATAAAGTGCAAATTCAGTTTTATTAGGAAAAGCAGTTCATTAAACACACATATATAGAATAAAACCAATTAAAACAGGGACCACGTCCCCTTACATCAAAACAGAGGGAGGTCACGGTACACAAATGTGGATATCAATCACAATTTCTAAAAACTTTCCATAAGCATCCAGCGTCAATACTTATTTAACAGTAGTTTTACGATATACCCAATCATAAACAACATGACACCAGTAAATAATGCTTATAAGAGGTTTAGTTCCCTGTTGAGCACAGTGCAAATGGATAAATATAAGTGGACAGGCACTACAGTAGTCAGACAAGTCTAACCTGGGAGATAAGTATCATCTAAGGGCTACACTACCCACCCCTTTTAGTCTCACAGGCCAATGTACATCAATTGAAGCTCAAAGCTAACTGTTGTCTAAGCCCATAATTTAAACCTATATTACCGCCCTGCTCCAGGGAACTTCAGTGTCACCGTAACCAGTCCACTGTGAACCCCCCTCGCAACCTATGATGATGGGGATGCAGACTGTAAATGTCAATGATCAGCAGTACGGTATAAGAACAAACACACAGAGACACTGTCACTCTACCCGGGTACTTTATTGGAACAGTTCTGGTGGCAATATAGTTAACAGTGCAAAGCAGTCTTTCTCAAGAGGTAACCAGCTGGGTAGTCACAGCAGGCTGCAAGGTCTCTTGGAGACCCCTGTCGTAGGCCTTCTGTATTGGCAGAGTGAAATTTTCTTTTTCAATAAACAATATTAACAGGGAACATATTTACAAAGTTTACGCATTCTTATTCTTCCCTTTATGGGAGGCACCAAGCTTAGAACGTTGCAAAACATTATTAACTTTTCATCGACCACATGGGGATCGGTAACTGTGCAGACCCAGCGGTAATTATTGTCCTTCACAGTCCAGTGTGTTTTATCACTGGGCTTCTTTGAATAAACACATGATATCACACGAAAGTCTCTGGCTTAACAGCAGGAAAAAATAGTTGCGGTTCTGATAGCGCTAAGGAAGGAGGGCAAGGGGAAATTGTTATGATGAACAGACCTTTATTAAAAACACGGTCCCTCAAACTCCGCTACGCGTTTCGACGTTACCGTCTTCATCAGGTGGAATCATTGTATTCTATGCAACTATTTTTTCCTGCTGTTAAGCCATCATAACAATTTCCCCTTGCCCTCCTTCCTTAGCGCTATCAGAACCGCAACTATTTTTTCCTGTGCACTTCTCTCCCTTCTGAGGGACCGTGCGGTTCAGCAGCTTTGGAAGAGAGGCATCGTTTATAAAAAGAACCTGTTTATCCAAGTCTGGAGGACTACTAGGACCTTTTTGACGTCACCCGCCTTGGATCACGTGACCGGTGGAAGTGACACTGCTCTCTCCCTGGCACGAGGATTTTCTCGGGGACACTCTGCTGGCATTGCTCCACAGGAGGCTGTTACTGGAGTTGTACCCAGCCAGTACAACTCCACAAGGTGAGTGGAAACCCGCTCTCCCTGCAATACGGTTTACCCTGAGGTGCTTCACATTTGCGCTCCTTTTCTTTTCTTTTACATTATCTGGCTTAACAGCGACAGTCCAGACTCAAACACATTATTAATACGATAAAACAGGATAACTAGGTCAGAGTTCTCATAAAAGTTTATGAGGCTCAAGGCAAAAAGGAGGGGAAGGGTCAGTAAGCTTTATTCACAAAAGGAAAGGCAAAAATAAAACTATTTACAGTTCCGGGTAACAATCAATGTTCTGTTGCTTAAAGGCGGGACACTCTAATAGCAAACTATCCCATCGGTCCCGCATGCCGCTCATAGATGACCTGGTCTCCCCGATAAACGTTCCGCTCCGGGAGACCGCGGCGTAACTTAGGTTCAACATCTCATCCCACAAATATTTTATCCTTTAGTTCAGGTTCTCTGATGAACCCCCACCCATCCGCATAATTAAAGGATACCACAGTACCTTGTTTACAGAGTTCAAGGGGTAACGGAGGTTGTCGGCGGACGTCGTCTCTTTGCGGCAGCTCTCCATTTCCCATTGCCACCATTCCTTGTGTCGGGCCGCTTGGTCTGCCTCAATGATTTGGGGGGAGTATGCCGGGGGTGGTGAGCTGGTTGCCAGGGCATCCAAAACAGCTCTCACCTCGGCGCGGAACCCATGCATGGGTTCACGCCAATACTCCCGGGCACTCCACCACGCTGCTTCTGGAGTGTCACCTCCTGTTGCTCCTGGGGCATAGTCCGGTTCATCCAGGTCAGAGTCCTCCTCCATGGAACCGGTCCGGTCATCGTCGTCCCCTTCTTTGTCCTCGACTATGACTTTTGGCTCCTGGGTCTGTTGAACGCGGGAAGGGCCTGCAGGCGGGTTCATGGGGTCGTCAGTTTGCACCCCTGCCTCCTGGGTCTGCATGGGTGGCGTTGCTCCAAAGACCTCCGCTACAGCTCATGCGTCTCTCGTGCTTCCCGGTCCATCGTCTGGGCAATCAACTCCAAGGCCCAGTTGGCCCTTCAGCTGCGAACCACCCACCCCATCGTCTCCACCAGGTTGTCCCGCAGCTCCCAGAAGGCCTCTCTCCGGTACTCCGCATCTCCCTCATTGGTCAAGAGGGAGATTGTATCCAGATCCCCACGAGCAATGCGGGCCTACTGTTCTACTTCTCACATGAGGTACTCCCAACGGGTCGCCATTGCACTGGGTACTAGAGTCTGTTTGTTGTGTCCTTTTCTTCTGGTTGGGATTGTATTGGCTTTGGGCGGTTCCCCACGGTTCATTTCCTTTAGCCCACCCCCTTGGTTAATTGATGGTCATCGGGGAGGGCAAACAGTTTTGCGCCTCTGGCTAGGCCCTCCCATGACAAGGGACTGAGGCACACCCCTGGGCCTGCACATTGTCCTTTCACATGGTTAAACCACCATCTTGAGATTCTCGATAAAATGGCGGGAACCAGTTCTCGGTGCCATGTTTAAAGACTGTGAAAGTTCTTTTAAAGTCAAACAAGTTCAATGTTCGTAGGCACACAATACCCGTTAGATACGGTTGGTTCATCCTGTTCATGAGCACCAGAAAAAGGCTTATGGCGCACCCCAGGGTATGGGGACTCGGATATCTGGCTCTCTGCTGCGATGGGGATGTCACTGGTGGTCTGCCCAGACCCATGGCCCTGGTGGTCTGCTTTCAAAAAGGGGAAAATTTGAAAATAATAAAGTTCACGTGACGCCACCTGCAGATTCTGGTGACTGGACACCAGCACCGCTTCAGACCTCCGGGGGGCGATGGTAAGGCAGCTTTAATGGAACAGCTCCCTGCAGGTGGAGCTTGGCCTCCGGGGCAGGAGTGCACCGATGATGGGGATGCAGACTATAAATCTCAATGATCAGCAGTACGATAGAAGAACAAACACTTGGAGACTCTGTCACTCTACCCGGGTGCTTTACTAGAACAGTTCTGGTGGCAATACAGTTCACAGTGCAAAGCAGTCTTTCTCAAGAGGTATCCGGCCGGGTAGTCACAGCAGGCTGCAAGGTCTCTCAAAGACTCCCGTGGTATGCCTTCTTTAGTCGATCTTGTGTCCTGCTGCTGATCCCTGTCCTTGCATTACCCCTTACTACCAGGCCCATTGGGGTGCTATTGAGTTCCTGTGCTTCCCAGCTCTTGTGAAGGGGGCTTGACCTTGGTGGGTGATCCTGGTGTGGCGGTGCTGTTTGGACAGGGTGTTGGGGCTGGTGGACTGACCCGCAACGACCGGTATTGGGGCTCAGGGGCTAGACTCCCTGCACCGCCTCCTCAAAGCCGGCTCCCCTTGGTGGAGTAGGGTTTTCCCCGGAATATGGCACTCCCTCTCTCTGTTTCTGGGCTGCCTGTTCCTCACTCAGGCCCCCTCTCTCGGAGTCGCCTTTTCTCAATCAGGGCTCCCTTTCCTTCTTCTCCTTGGGGCAAACTAAAACTCCCCGTTTTGTTACCTCCCTCCTCCCCTAACTCCCTTCCCCAAGGACTAGTCTCTAACCGTTTTCCTAGGGTTGAGTGTGGGAGTGCCGGGGTGGGAGCCTCCTACAAACCTTGCTTTCCCACTGTGACAGGGATAACCGCACACTCTTTTATGGGTGCAGTACCCCAACTGTGATGCCTAACTAGTGGGGCACCGCACATCCTCCACTGATGTTTTTATTAATACAATTTTCATGTATATTCCAAGTTTTGATTGCATTTTATTGCAATGCTGCGGCGACCAAAAAAAGGTAATTTTGGTGTTTTAATTTCTTTTTTCCATTATGCAGTTTACCAATCCAAACAATTTATTATATATGTTGATAGAGCAGGAATTTCTGAACTTGGCAATAAAAAATATGTATATATTTTTATTTATATTTTTTCAGTATGACAAAAGAGGGGTGATTGGAACTTGAGTTTTTTCATTTTTCTTTATATACATTTTTATTGTTTATAATAGCCCCCTTAGAGGACTTAAAGCTGCAATTGTCCGATCGATTCTGCAGTACAGAACCGTGCATGAGCACAGCTCTGTACAGCACAAATGATCATCTCCTGTGATTGCCGATGCTCAGCTAGCATTCATAGGAAGCTCATCATGATACTTAGGGTACCTTTATATGCCGCAACCACAGGAGACAATTTTGGCGGCGATATTTCTTGCTGGAATGATCGCCACCAAATTGCCTCCTTACACGCCAATGTCGCCTGGTTTCGATTTTGGAGCAGTGCTCCAAAACCAGGTGACCGAGGCGAAGCGACATATCGCCGCCAAATTCCCATATTTACATGTCACAATAAGGAGGCAATTGGGTGGCAATGTGGCAGCAATATTTCCAGGTCGCAATATCGCTGCCACAATTGTCTCCTGTGGTTGCGGCGTGTAAAGGTACCCTTACAGAGGTCATCAGCTGACCTCTGGCTATTTTATTGCCCTTTTTTTTATCTACAGTTTGACAATGGGCTCTCTGGGGGGCATCTGTCATGTCATTTGTGAGGCATGTAATCAGTGCAGAGCAGCCAACCTGATCTAATAGCAGGGCATGACCAATAGGCTGCTATGACACTGTGCTTCACATGTACCTGATCGGCAAAGCCTTATGGTAACCTTGTGTCTATAAATGCCACCAGTCACCTCCCTGACAGCATTGCTGGACGCTGGTGCTACAACCGCCCTCACTGTGGGTTGTAGGTGATTGAGCACCGGTATACCGACACCTGTGTTACCTCTCAGAGCAGCTGGCAGCCTGCTGCTTGGTGCAATGGATATTTACCTGGCAATTTTTTGGTGAGTTTTTTTCTCTGGTTATCAAGACAACCCATCGGTGCCCCGTGGTCATGTCAGAGGGCCGTTGATATTAGGAAGGAATGGGGCGCTTCCTGCAGGCATGTGTTAAAACGTTCTGTCAGAATTTGGCAGTGCAACTTAACTAGTTACCAGGAGCAAGAAGGGCAGTTTTCCGATCCACTTATGCCTGTTAGTTGCATGTGTTGACTGATTAGATCAGTCAACATGTGTAGGAAAAGATGTGGGCACACACCACGCTCTCACGCAAAGTCAGGGATATGACCAATGATGTACATATACATCATTGGTCGTGAAGGGATTAAGAACCTATGTAAATTATACCATTTTTCCCTGTACCTCTCTTATGTTTCTGCAAAAAAAAAAAAAAACAACATATAGTTTTTGTGCAATTCCTCAATCTATCCCTTGTAGACAAAATTTGACTTGTTTACTCTGTGCTGCCATCTTGCATTATATAACTCAACAATTAACATGACAACATTGCTGGGGGATAGAATTTCTTGTTCTACGCTGTTAAATGAAAGTTCACATATTTGAACCTTAATAAACCATCAGGATGTGATAAACAGTTGAGAAAGCTATATTTTAATAAAGGCTAAATTGATCATTACAAAAATTCCTATAAACATGTTGCATGCATCTAATACACATATTTTAATCATTTGCAATTATATTGTTTCATCTCATTTCACCTGGTAAACAATAAAAAATGTAAGCAGCATTTTCCAGCAGTGAGCACAAATTACATTAAATTAATGACTTTAAGTTTTGTGGATATCTTATTCAACATAGACGCATAGATACGGTACATAGTTTTATAACTTTAAAAAAGATATAGGTTTATCAAGTTCAACCTTTCTCCACCAGATATACATTCTCACTAGATTATTTAATATCCACAATACCATTGGTGCTGTGGAAAGCATCATCCCTTTTTAAATGGTGTTATAGTGTCTGCCATCACTACACTGTGTTCCAAATTATTATGCAAATGGTCTTTTTCTCTGATTTTTCTAAATGGTTGGTGCAAATGACAGTCAGTGTAATAAAAGTCATCACCCGTTATGGCCACTTTACACGCGGCTATATTTCTAGCTTATCCACAGGTAACTTACTGGCTGCAGTGAAATCATGGAGACATTATTCCATTTGTACACAGCAACAAGATAGAATCATGTCCCCATGATTTCACTGCAGCCAGTAAGTTACCTGTGGATAAGCTAGAAATGTAGCCGCGTGTAAAGTGGCCATTAGAGTATACCGAACATCAAATTTTATTGAAGAAATCTCCCTATGATAACAGTATAATTTTCAAAATGAAAAAAACTCTAAAAGCATTGTTCCAAATTATTATGCACAGTAGAGTTTGTAAACATTTAATATGTTTGAAAGAACTGAAAATGCTCATTTGTTGAATTTGCAGCATTAACAGGTCACATTCACTGAAATAAAAAGCTATTTAACTCCAAAACATCCTAACAGGCCAAGTTACATGTTAATATAGGAACCCTACTTTGATATCACCTTCATAATTCTAGCATCCATTGATATTGTGAGTTTCTGGAGAGTTTCTGCTTGTATTTCTTTGGATGTCAGAATAGCCTCCCAGAGCTGCTGTTTTGATGTGAACTGCCTCCCACCCTCATAGATCTTTTGCTTGATTATACTCCTAAGGTTCTCTATAGGGTTGAGGTAAGGGGAAGATAGTGGCCACACCATGAGTTTATCTCCTATTATGCCCATAGCAGCCAATGGCAAGAGGTATTCTTTGTAGCATGAGATGGTGCATTGACATGCATGAGGATGATTTTGCTCCTAAAGGCACGTTTTTTCTTTTTGTATCATGGAAGAAAGTTCTCAGTTGCAAACTCTTTATACGTTGCAGAGGTCATTTTCACACCTTCAGGAACCTTAAAGGGGCCTACCAGCTGTTTTCTCAATGGTTCCCACCCAAAACATGACTCCTCCACTTTGCTGACGTCGCAGCCTTGTTGGGACATGGTGGCATCCACCAACCATCCACTACTCCATCCATCTGGACCATCCAGGGTTGCTCGGCACTTATCAGTAAACAAGACTGTTTGAAAATTAGTCTTCATGTATATCTGGACCCACTGCAACTGTTTCTGCTTGTGAGCACTGTTTAGGGGTGGCCGAATAGTAGGTTTATGCACCACAGCAAGCCTTTGAAGGTTCCTACACCTTGAGGTTCGAGGGACTCCAGAGGCACCAGCAGCTTCAAATGTCTGTTTGTTGGTTTGTAAGGCCTTTTTAGCAGCTGCTCTCTTAATCTGATGAACTTGCCTGGCAGATACCTTCCTCATTCTGCCTTTATCTGCACGAACACATCTGTGCTCAGAATCAGCCACAAATCTCTTCACAATACGATGATCACAGCTTAAGTTTTCGTGCAGTATCAAATATTTTCATCCCTTGTCCTTGGCATTGCACTATTTGTTGCTTTTTGGCAGCAGAGACATCCTTTTTCTTTCCCATGTTACTTCAAAACTGTGGCCTGCGTAATATTGTGGAACATCCAGGTTTCCTTTTATTGGGCTCATCTGCCAAACTAATTATCACAGATATCTGAGATTGATTTCAATGATCCAAAGAACCTGAGACACAATACCATTAATGGGTTTCAATGAAAATAATTAAAATAAAACCCTATGACACTTAAAACCAATTTGCATAATACTTTGGAACACAGTGTATTTCTTGCGGTAGGGCATTCCATGGATGAATGTGGACCCCAAAACTAGATCCCATATTTTAGAAGTGGCCTTACAAGTCATCTATAGCGTAATATGGTAATATGTGTGAATCACTGGATTTTTTTCTCCTCTTAACAACCTCAAATTTTGATTGCTTTTGCAGCTGTTGGTTGACATTGTGCATTGCTACTTAGAGTACCGTTACATGATGCAATATTGCATGCAATTTCTCTGGCAATTTGCTGGTTGCAGTGAAATCATGGACACATTGTTCCATTTGTACACGGCAACAAAATAGAACAATATGTCCATGATTTCACTGCAACCAGCAAATTGCAAGTGAAATTGCATGCAATACTGCGTCGTGTAATGGTACCCTTAGTTTACTTGTCACCAGAATAACCAAATCCCTCTCCTGTTCTGAAGTCTTAGGGTGCGTGCGCACGATCAGTGTACGCAGTGTTTTGGACGTCCAAAACGCTGTGTAGTACAGTACTAGCATAGTGGATGGGATTTCAAGAAATCCCATCCTCACTATACTGTAACCTGCCCGCAGTGTGTTTGGAGCTGCGGTGTGGGTTGCCGGGAGTCCACATGAAATAACAGCATGAAATAAAGTACAGCATGAAATAAACATGCTGCGGAGTCGGAAGCGGCTCCCATCAGGTGACAGCAGGGAGAAGCCGCCCCACACCCGCCACACATGGTGAGTACAGGGCGGCTGCGGTCTCCCTGCGGCCAACCGCGGCTTCCCTCAGGTCCAGGGGAGCTGCGTCCAACACGCAGCTCCTCCGGACCGTGTGCACGCACCCTTAGTACATTTCCATTTAAAGTATGCATAGCAATACGATAACTCCAGCCTAGGTGCATTACTGTACATACCAACATTAAACATCAGCTGACAGCCATTTTTGAGTCCCGAAGTAATGTATTATTTTGGTGACCTGTTAGTGGGGATACATGAGCTTTGGTTATATCATTACTGTCTAAGGGGCTGAAAGTTTTGTTTAGCTTTTAAAATTTCTACATGTAGAAAATTATCACAATGAGTATTTTTTAAGTATAGAAGAATTCTATAGAAGAATACATTTGCAGCAAGAGCATCAAGATTAGAGATGATTACCGTAAATCAATCCCGTGTGATTCAAACTTGAGTAAAATTTCCTGAAATTTGGAGGTTCCAGTGAATTTGAACAATTTGCATTTCAGTTTACTTAGATTGCAAATTAATGGCTGGCCTTAATTTCACACTTTTTGATGACAAACTAGGCTCACATGACCTTATGCAGGCTTCCTATAATGCCTTGCATCAATTGCACTACATCTTCCAACAAAGCAAATCAGAGGGGACTTTAAAAATAAAAAAAAAGTCCACTAATATTAAAATATTTACTGACTTTCATGTAAATGTTAGGACTAGTTTCATCTTATCTGAGCTGACCCCTTGCGCTGCTGAGCATTCTCCGGCTCTCTGGTGGGTCACCCAATTGGCCTTCACTGGTCATGAGGGGTGGGGGGTGTCACCTTGCAGAGCTCACGCTAGTGCCCGCTCAGTCCAGGAATTGCATTCCAGAAGAATTAATCCTAGTATTGCTGGGAGGTGGGAAACTGCTGCTCCCAGTAAATATGCTTTTCAGTGGTTGCAGGTGCCACGTCCCCTGGTGTTAGCTGTTGCCAATAAGTACAGGATGCCGTGCCTGCTGAGACAGTCAGGTGGTGGGATGTTCCCTCCATTCCTCTCTCATCCTCTTCTCCAATGTTACTGTAGTCTGGAATGTTAAATTGAATACTTGCACACGTAGAATTCTTTGCTTCGTTAGTTTATTTTAGTGCATTGCCTTACAAGTCGAGGTCTTAGAACGGTGATCAGTAATGGGATAGCACACCCAGCTTATATTAAAATATATACTGGCACACAGAGTTCTACATGTAGAACTCTACCTGTACCAGTATTCAATTTAATATAAGTTGAGTGTGCTATCCCAATAATAAGCACAGTTCTAAGGAGTGTGCTGCCGGGATATAAGTCCATGTAGCCTGAGGTGGAAATTGGGTGCTGCCGAAGCAGGGCCAGATGATTGCTTGGAGACAGATTTAAAACCTGCCATGTCCTCTGTTTGTTGCTGATTATTTCAGTTCTGTTGGGGTGGTAGGGGTCACGGTTTATATGCTTCTGAGGTGGTTCATGCTTTGGTCTCTTCTCTTGGTTAATCATTGTTCACCTTAGTGATTGTAGTTTGCACTGTGTGTTTGGTTCTGGTGCATTATGTGGCGCCCTGCTCACACAGGTAACCACAGACTCACCTACAGCATGGATGGGTTTTCACAGTGGGTACATGGACACGAACAACACCTTCCACCCCGGGAAAGTAGGCAGAGCTCCACTTGCTGCCCTTAAGCAAGATCCCCTATAAATACAGGTGCTGGGGGCGGAGTTAATCAGAGTATGCAGACACTACAAGAGCTGTGAAGACGTACTGGTCGTTGGTGCTGCTTTAGACCTGAGCCAGTTACCCTGAACAGCCTTCGAGTAGTCCTGCAAGGCACATGAGTGGGGTCGGAAGGTGAGGAGAACAGAAAGAAGAAAGTGGGAACTGAGAAGCCAGTGTTAGGTTCACCCATACAGCACACTGGACACTGGAGTCCGAGTCTATTGGAGAGCACCAGGCCCAGTAGAGAATACCAGTGCACCGTGAAGACTTCAGTCTCCTGGGCATCTGTCACCAGGGAGCCAGGCACTGCAGAGAGAGGAACAGCGGTAGTCCATAGAAGATGTCCCTCCGACAGCACAGAGGTGGAGAGAGAGAGCAGAGGAGGCCAGCCAAGTTACACACAGGGCAGGGGCTTCACACACGGGGAAAGAGACAAGGAAGCCTTATACCCACTCGCTGTGGAGAACCAGAAGTGCATCCTGAGCACCTGGCACCCGTAAACACCTGCAACTACACCAGTAAAAGGTAAAGAACATCCAGCGGTATGTGTGTCAGTTCCTTACCCGTGTCCCCTGCCATTCACAGAGACTGTCCGCGCCACAGAGCGGGAAGAAAGGGGGAGTGACGGCTTGCAAAGTTCGAAAACGAACCCCAACCCTCACTCTGCCGAACACCTCTGAAGCGCAGTGGCCTAATCCGAAAACTCCTGAACTGTTTAACTGTTTAAAGAATGGCCATGATTCTCTAGGGAGCCCCGAAAATGTCTACATCCAGCGACTATGAAAATGCCTTCGCAGAACCCGTGAATCGCCCACAAGCAACCATGGCTGCAACCAGTAGAGCCGCTGAACCACCGGGCGCAGTGGCCCCGATCATGCCGATCTCGCTACTATATATGCCGGGAGCTAAGTGGTTACCCAATTATAATGGCCGCCATGATACCTTGTCCACCTTCGAAAGAAAAATCTGCAGCGTGTTGGACATGTATGCAATGACAAGCCAGCAGCGCGCAGCAGAAAGAGAGGCTGAGTCCCGGTCCACTGCTGAACCGGGATCAGTATACTTTTTGACAAACTAAAACTGGTATTCAGTAAGCATCCACTTGATTTTGGTAGAATCAAATGGGTACAAAATCACATTCCTACAGGTACACATCCACCAATCAAAGAGTGATACAGGCCTATTCCACCTGCACACTATCAGAAAGCCAAAGAGATGTTACAGGACATGAAGGATGCAGGGGTCATAAGAGATAGTTGTAGTCCCTGGGCAGCTCCACTAGTCCTAGTCCAAAAGAAGAAAGGCAGTATGAGAATGTGTGTAGATTACAGGCAGATAAATCGCATAACACACAAGGATGCTTATCCATTACCTCGCATTGAAGAATCACTAGCTGCATAGAAATCTGCTAATTACTTTTCAAGCCTAGATCTCACAAGGGGGTATTGGCAATTCTCCATTGCAGAAGAAGACCGTGAGAAGACTGCATTTACTATACCTATGGCCATGTGTGAATTCAACATCATGCCCTTCGGACTATGTAATGTACCCGGGACGTTCCAGAGGCTGATAGAGTGTTGCCTGGGGCATAAGAACTTTGAAACGGTACTTCTTTACCTGGATGATGTTATCGTGTATTCAAAATCCTATGAAGAACACCTAACCCATCTAGCAGAGGTCTTTGAAGCCTTGTCCAAATACAGGATGAAGCTAAAACCATCCAAATGCCACCTGTTAAAACCGAAGGTCCAGTATCTGGGACACATAGTCAGTTCCGAAGGAGTGGCCCGAGATCCAGACAAGTTCACTGTCATCAAGGAATGGCCGAAACCAAAGACCCTTTAGGAAGTACGTCAGTTCCTGGGATTGGTGGGATACTACAGGAGATTTATCACGGAATACACGAAGAAGGCTGCTCCCCTGCAAAATCTCCTAGTAGGCCCACCCCAGAAAGGCAGGTCCAGAGATCCTCCTTTGGAGTGGGGCAAAGAACAAGAAGAGTCATTCCAACAGATGAAAGAGGCCCTAACAGGTGAAGAGATCCTGGCTTACCCCAACTATAACCTACCATTCCTGTTGTACACTGATGCCAGTAACGTGGGGTTAGGAGCTGTACTCTCCCAGAAAGAAGGAGGCAAAGAAAGAGTGATTGTCTATGCTAGCAGGAAGCTTCACCCTATGGAAAGGAACCCTGACAACGACAGTTCGTTCAAGTTGTAGTTCTTGGCCTTGATCTGAGCCATCACAGAAAGATTTAAACATTACCTGGCATATAACAAATTTACTGCCTTCACCGATAATAATCACTTGACTCACCTGGAAACTGCAAAATTGGGAGCCTTGGAACAGAGATGGATGGCCAGATAACCAGTTTACCATCAAGTACCGGGCTGGGCATAACAACGGCAATTCAGATGCCTTATCCAGGATGCCTCACTTAGCAGATATGGGAGCAGACGAGGATGAGCTGGAGGAGATAGAGCTACTCGCCTTCCATCAGTTGAGGACGTCCCAATGTCAACAGATCCACACAGAACTTCCTGACAGAGTAGTGAACCCGTTACCACACTTTGGTTGGAAGGAAACTCAAGACAGTGAAACGGCTATCAGTTTAGTAAAAGGACTGATAACTCAAGAGTCCGCAAAGCTACCTTCAAATCCTCCACCAAAAGCTAAGTACCTGTGGAACGAAAGAAGTAAACTCTTGATCTACCAGGAAAGCTCTGCAGAAGGTACATCAATTCAAGAACAGCGATATGGTCTGGCAGATCATAGTACCCCAAACAGAGATCCAAATGGTACTGAATGCCTACCACAACCAAACTGGACACTTTGGGTGGAAGAAGCTGGAAATGTTGCTTAAAGACAGATTCTATTGGGTTAGCATTCGAGGATCCAAATAAAGATGGTGTAAAGACTGTGGACCATGTAGCCTATACAGAAAAGACCAGCAGAGTCAATGAGCACCACTCCAACCTATTGTAACAACGCAACCACTCCAAATTGTAGCCTTGGACCATGTGAAATTGACTGAAAGCAGGACATGCTACACTTATGCTTTGACAATGGTGGACCACTACTCCTGATTCCTGATGGTCGCACCTGTAAAAGATATTACAGCTGCAACAACCGCAAAGACCTTCCAGAATGTCTTCTGTAGACCACTAGGCTATCCAGAACAAGGTTTAACGGATAGAGGTTCAGCGTTCTGAAGCAAAGATCTTCCAAGAGTTTTGTCATCTTTATGGTTCTAAGAAAATAAGAACTACACCATATCATCCCCAATCCAATGGGTTATGTGAAAAGATGAACAAACATCGTGATCGACATGCTCAAGATACTACCTCTTGAAGAAAGAAATCAATGGGCAGAAAAACTGCATGATCTGGTAGATATGTACAACCACATTCCAGTGAGCTCTATGAACTGTACAACCGCCTATCGTTATGAGAGCCCGTACAGAAAGACTACCTGTAGATCTGGAGCTGAGAGTTGTTGAACCTAAAGCAGATACTTCCAACTCTGACTAGAATACCAACCATCTAGACCAGTATAGACAAGTCCACGCCTGTGTTGAAGATAATCTAGAAAAGTCCAGAAAAAGACAAGAAAGAAATTCAACAAAAGTACACCAGCAGAACCAATACTACCCGAAAGTGCTGTCTTAAAAATGAAAAAGAAGAAGACACAAACTCGATGATCAATGGGAAAAGAACCTTACACCGTTTTGAATTCCAACTTTATTTCAAATATAAATAGTTGCACTCGACACAGACATATTTCTAAATGGAGAAAATTGAAAATGAAAAGGAGATACTTGGTATTATGGAAATGGCCAAATCGATAATTCACCCAGTTGCCACGCTGAGGTGATCTCTGTTAACTGGGTCCTAACACTAATGTAGCTGCCTGATGTATTTCTGGGCTTTTCCTCATCGGCTGATACCAGAGAACAATGGATTTGCAGTTTTATAGCTAAAGGCAGGTGCTTTGAATATATAATTGGTGCCTTGGGAAAAGAGGTCGAGTGCAACTATTTATATTTGAAATAGAATTGTGTTTAGTTAGCACCTTCATAGACAGTTCGAACCCAATCACCCCCCAGATCTAGAACAGATCTGTTGGTGAATCATGAAAACCACACTATATTTTATAAATATGAAAATAGTTTTTATTTTTTTCAAAAAGATTCACCACAATTGCATATTAAAAATTGAAGACAAAATTTTTTCATAATTCTATAGGCATACAATAATTATTATTATCATCATAGTCCAAATTTGACATTTGGGGAGCACATCACCACATTGTTCCGTAATAGACCGATCTCTATATTATACAGGTAAAAGTTATTACTATCCTCATATTCAATATACTCCATAATCTCCCATGATATATATCATGCAATAAAATCTATTCAGCTATCATCATAATCCGAATCAATTCTGACAAAATTGCCCCAATTACTCATAAATGCATTACCAGATTTCTCAAAAAATAATCTTTCAAGTTATTCTATCATTACCTGTCCCAAACCATAATACTAATATAATATAATTTTGTGGGACCCTAATGAATCATATATTCTATAGCACAGTTCTGTGAAAGTCCCGTGATAAAAATATTCATTAAAACAATCTAAATTAAATCTCTATATCCCAAAATTATGCATTATAATCCTTCCTCATGAAACATCAATTTTTGTGTCTAAAATCCATCAATCATATACACATACAAATTGTGACTGAATCCCTGTGCAATATTACAAACAATGAGGAGCTTATTAATTCATGTGATGATAAAACTCAAAACCAACCATAAAATTGTGCAACCAAATCAATTAGACATATATATTCCCAAAATTTACAATCTAATATTTAAAGCTGAATGTATGTGTGTATGTATGTTGTGTGTATGTATGTCCTGGATTGGCATCTACACCGTCGCAACTACAGCCACAACATTTTGCACAGTCACACGTCTGGACCCCGAGAGCGTCATAGGCTATGTTGTGAGGCAAAATTTTAACCCCACGCGTTCCAGTTCACCAAACAATTTTGCCCCTAACTACATAATGGGGAAAAAGTGAACGGAAAAGTGTTGGAGAAAAATCGAGAGCTGTCAGCTATAGCCACAAAATTTTGCACAATCACACGTCTGGACCCCAGGAGCGTCATAGGCTATGTTGTGAGGCGAAATTTTAACCCCGCGCATTCCAATTCACCAAACAATATTGCCCCTATCTACATAATGGGGAAAAAGGGAAAGGAAAAGTGTTGGAGGCAAATTGACAGCTACCAGATGTGAACAAGGGGCACTTAAAGAATGACAGCGATGCCGCCAAACAATATATACCATACAGATGCTAAGGTGGGGCCCCGACATAGGATACTCACCACACACGGGGATATGAACACACACAAAATGCGCCTCACACTACCACGTGCTTGAACACATATACCACCCTCAGCACACATTTCACCACACATACACCAGCCTCGCCACATAATCGCCCTAAAACACACACAAGTCTGGTATTATCCTTCAAAAATAAAAATCTGATTAATAAGCAGCAAAACTACAAGTGAAACAAATGTACCATATAGGAAATATGGCAGCTGTCAGTCACATGACCTGTCTATTATGTGTGAGCTAATATATACTGTCAGGGGGGAGGGTTTCCTGTTGCCTGGGGATTTATCAGGCTGCCAATAGCAACCAATCACAGCTCAGCTTCTATTTTGCTACTGTTAATCTGAGCTCTGATTGGTTAATATAGACAACAAAGGACATTCTCAGTAAAGGTTCTGTGAGGTAATAGGATGTCTGTGAGGTAATAGGATGTCAGTTAGGGTGTGTTGGTGAAAAGGCTGATGTCAGTCACATTACCTCTATGTGAGAGGATATAGAAACTGTGGAATATCTGTGGTGTTGAAATATACGTTGTGAAATGCTTCTATTAGCTTAGTTTTTGCCTTTTAATAATTACATTTCTATCGATTTGTTTTGTGGTTTTTGTGTGCTGAATACATTTTTGTTAACACATTCTATTTTGTTAACAGCAGTTATTAACCCGAGCGAAGCCGGGTAGTACAGCTAGTTCTAAATAAATATGTGAAAAAATTCATTTGGAACATATATATGGAAGTGCCTTACATCCACCAACACTTACAATATGTGTGCAATATGATGTACTGATCCAACTACTGTTCCTCCATGATATAACTCCTCAAAAGATGTGACCCATACTACTACTGATGATTCTGAATATGCAAATGTGCCTTACATCCACCAACACCTATAATGTGTGTGCTATATGGAATGCTGATCCAACTGCTATTCCTCCATGTTACAGCTCCTTAATTATCTGACCCATACTACTACCGATGAATCTGAATATATAATTGTGCCTTACATCCACCAACACCTATAGTGTGTGTGCTATATGATATAGATCAAACTACTATTCCACCATATTGGTACTCCTTAAATATCTGACCCACACTACTACCGATGATTCTGAATATGTAAATATGCCTTACATCCACCAGCCCTGAGGAAGATTTCAAGATTGAAACACGTGTCGGCTAAGGGAAGGGAGCACATCTCTGGACCGAGTACTAACTCTCTAATAAATCATAAGGTAATCTCTTTTTGTGTGGAAACATTGTGGGGATTGAGTTTTCAATTAAATAGAGGCCAGAATCATCGCTAGTAGTATGGGTCAGATATTTATGGAGTAGCAATATGGTGGAATAGTAGTTTGATCTATATCATATAGCACACACACTATAGGTGTTGGTGGATATAAGGCACAATTATATATTCAGATTCATCGGTAGTAGTATGGGTCAGATATTTAAGGAGTAGCAATATGGTGGAATAGTAGTTTGATCTATATCATATAGCACACACACTATAGGTGTTGGTGGATATAAGGCACAATTATATATTCAGATTCATCAGTAGTAGTATGGGTCAGATAATTAAGGAGCTGTAATATGGAGGAATAGCAGTTGGATCAGCATTCCATATAGCACACACATTATAGGTGTTGGTGGATGTAAGGCACATTTGCATATTCAGAATCATCGGTAGTAGTATGGTCAGATTTTTTGAGGAGTTATAACATGGAGGAACAGTAGTTGGATCAGTACATCATATTGCACACATATTGTAAGTGTTGGTGGATGTAAGGCACTTCCATATATATGTTCCAAATGAATTTTTTCACATATTTATTTAGAATTGTAATTTTTGGGAATATATATGTCTAATTGATTTGGTTGCACAATTTTTTGGTTGGTTTTGAGTTTTATCATCACATTTTCTATATAATTGCCGTAGCACGTTTTCTGTCGGACCCCGGCACGTCGTGGCTATGTCACACTGTGACGTCACCACGCCGTGCGAGGCATTGCCCGCGTAGCGGGCATTGCGACCGCCGCTGTCATCCCGCCACTCGGCATGAGGGGCCCATTGCCTCCACCCCCTGGGGGGCCCCGTGCTGACACCAGCCGCCCGCCATGCGCCCGGAGAGGAGGGAGGACGGAACTTCCTGTCCGGCAGCTCTGCCCGCCCCTCCTCTCCTCCTACAGCACACGCACGCCGGAGGCGGTGAGTCTGCACTCCCCCCGGCCCTCACATCTGTATGACAGCACCCCCCCCCCTCCAGCCTCCGCTCTCCCCTCCAGCCTCCGTTCTCCTCTCCAGCCTCCCTTATGCCCTCCAGCCTCTGCCATCCAGCCTCCGCTCTCCCCTCCAGCCTATCCCCTCCAGCCTCCGCTCTCCCCTCCAGCCTCCGCTCTGCCCTCCAGCCTCCGCTCTCCCCTCCAGCCTCCGCTCTCCCCTCCAGCCTCCGCTCTCCCCTCCAGCCTCCACTCTGCCCTCCAGCCTCTGCCCTCCAGCCTCCGCTCTGCCCTCCAGCCTCCGCTCTGACCTCCAGCCTCCGCTCTGACCTCCAGCCTCTGACCTCCAGCCTCCGCTCTGACCTCCAGCCTCCGCTCTGACCTCCAGCCTCCGCTCTGACCTCCAGCCTCTGCTTTGACCTCCAGCCTCCGCTCTGCCCTCCAGCCTCTGCCCTCCAGCCTCCGCTCTGACCTCCAGCCTCGCTCTGACCTCCAGCCTCCGCTCTGACCTCCAGCCTCCGCTCTAACCTCCAGCCTCCGCTCTCCCCTCCAGCCTCTGCTCTCCCCTCCACGCCTCCGCTCTCCTCCAGCCTCCGCTCTACCCTCCAGCCTCCGCTCTCCACTCCAGCCTCCGCTCTCTCTCCAGCCTCTGCTCTGCCTTCCAGCCTCTGCTCTGCCCTCCAGCCTCTGCTCTGCCCTCCAGCCTTGCTCTGCCTCCAGCCTCTGCTCTGCCTTCCAGCCTCCGCTCTGCCTTCCAGCCTCTGCTCTCCCTCCAGCCTCTCCCCTCCAGCCTCGCTCTCCCCTCCAGCCTCCGCTCTCCCCCTCCAGCCTCCGCTTTCCCCTCCAGCCTCCGCTCTCCCTCCAGCCTCCGCTCTCCTCTCCTAGCCTCCGTTCTCCCCTCCAGCCTCTGCCCTAAGCCTCTGCCCTCCAGCCTCTCCCCTCCAGCCTTTCCCCTCCAGCCTCTCCTTTCCAGCCTCCAGCCCAATTCCCTCCAGCCTCCAGCCAATCCCCTCCAGCCTCGCTCTCCCCTCCAGCCTCCGCTCTCCCCTCCAGCCTCCATGCCTCCTCTCCAGCCTCCGTTCTCCCCTCCAGCCTCTGCCCTAAGCCTCTGCCTCTCCAGCCTCTCCCCTCCAGCCTTTCCCCCCCAGCCTCTCCTTTCAGCCTCCAGCCAATCCCCTCCAGCCTCCTACAATCCCCTCCAGCCTCCGCTCCTCCCTCCAGTCTCTCGCCTCTCACTTCCAGCCTCCGCTCTACCCTCCAGCTCTCTGCCTCTCCTCCAGCCTCCGCACTCCCTTCCAGCCTCCGCTCTGCCTCCAGCCTCCGCTCTCCCTCCAGCCTCCGCTCCTCCTCCTCCCTCAGCCTCCGCTCTCCCCTCCAGCCTCCGCTCTCCTCTCCAGCCTCCGTTCTCCCCTCCAGCCTCTACCCTAAAGCCTCTGCCCTCCAGCCTCTCCCCTCCAGCCTTTCCCCTCCAGCCTCTCCTTTCCAGCCTCCAGCCAATCCCCCCAGCCAATCCCTCCAGCCTCCGCTCTCCTCCTCCGCCTCCGCTCTCCCCTCCAGCCTCTGCTTCTCCTCTCCAGCCTCGTTCTCCCCTCAGCCTCTGCCCTAAAGCCTCTGCCCTCCAGCCTCTCCCCTCCAGCCTTTCCCCTCCAGCCTCATCCTTTCCAGCCTCAGCCAATCCCCTCCAGCCTCCAGCCAATCCCTCCAGCCTCGCTCTCCCCTCCAGTCTCTGCTCTCATTCCAGCCTCCGCTCTACCCTCCAGCCTCTGCCCTCTCCTCCAGCCTCCGCACTCCCTTCCAGCCTCCGCTCTGCCCTCCAGCCTCCGCTCTGCCCTCCAGCCTCCGCCCTTGCCTCTCCCCTCCAGCCTCTCGCTCTCCCCTCGCCTCTCCCTCCAGCCTCCCCTCCTCCACTCCGCCTCCGCTCCACCTCAGCCTCCCTCCAGCCTCGCTCACCTCAGCCTCCGCCTCCCTCCAGCCTCCGCTGCCCTCCAGCCTTCTGCCTCCAGCCCGCCTCTCCTCCACCTCCTCTCCCTCCGCCTCCTCTCCCTCAGCCTCTCTCCCCCTCAGCTCTCCCTCCGCTCGCTCTCCTCAGCCTCGCTCCCTCTCAGCTCGTTCTCCCTCCAGCCTCCCTCCCTCAGCTCCTCGCCTTCCTCAGCTCCCTCCGCTCCAGCCTCCCCGCTCCTCCAGCTCCGCTCTCCTCCAGCCTCGCTCTCTCCCCTCAGCTCTCTGCTCACCTCCCCCCTCCCAGCCTTTCCCTCCAGCTCCTCCTCCAGCCACCCGCCTCCCCTCTCCTCCCTCCTTCCCTTCCAGCCTCGCTTCCTCACCTCGCTCTCTCCGCCTCGTCTCCACTCCGCTCTCCTACCTCTCCTCAGCCTCCTCCGCTTCCCTCCAGCCTCTCCTCGCTCCAGCCTCCCCTCCCCTGCCTCCCCTCAGCCTCTCCTTCCCTCCGCCTCCGCTCCCTCCAGCCTCGCTCTCCCTCCAGCCTCGCTCCCTCCAGCCTCGCCTCCTCAGCCTCGCTCCCCTCCAGCCTCCGCTCTCCCTCCAGCCTTTCGCTCTCTTCCAGCCTCGCCTCCCTCCAGCCTCGCTCCCCTCAGCCCGCTCCCTCTCCCTCCAGCCTCTCCTCCAGCCTCCTCTCCTCCGCCTCCGCCTCCTCCAGCCTCCGCTCTCCCTCCAGCCTCCGCTTTCACCCTCCCCCTCCGCTCTCTCCGCCCTCCCCCAGCCTCTCCTCAGCTCTCCCTCGCCTTCCCCTCAGCTTCCCTCCGCCTCTCCTCAGCTCCCCTCCGCCTCCATCCTCCAGCCTCCTCTCCCTCCAGCCTCGCTCTCCCCTCCAGCCTCCTCTCCCTCCAGCCTCCGTCTCCTCAGCCTCTGCCTCCTCAGCTCTCCTCCAGCCTCCTCCAGCCTCTCCTTCCCCTCCAGCCTCCTCCAGCCTCCCTCCCTCAGCCCCGCTCTCCCCTCCCTGCTCTCCTCAGCCTCTCTCCCTCAGCTCTCGCCTCTCCTCCAGCCTCCCTCCAGCTCCTTCCACTTCCTCCGCTCCGCTCTCCCTCCAGCCTCGCTCTCTCCTCGCTCCCTCCAGCCTCTGCTGCCTGCCTCTCCAGCCTCTCCCCTCCAGCCTTCCCTCGCTCTCTCCCTCCAGCCTCCCTCCAGCTCCTCCCCGCCCTTCTCCTCCAGCTCCGCTCTCCCCAGCCTCGCTCTCCCTCCAGCCTCCGTTCTCCCCTCAGCCTCTGCCCTAAAGCCTCTGCCTCCAGCCTCTCCCTCCAGCCTTTCCCTCCAGCCTTCCTTTCCAGCCTCCAGCCAATCCCCTCCAGCCTCAGCCAATCCCTCCAGCCTCCGCTCTCCTTCCAGCCTCTGCTCTCCCTTCCCCTCCGCTCCCTCAGCCTCCCCTCCAGCCTCTGCTCTGCCCTCTAGCTCGCCTCCCTCCAGCCTCCGCTCTCCCTCCAGCCTCCGCTCCTCACCCTCCTACTGTACAGATCTACTATATATTGCCGTAGCACTTGTGTGGTACCCGAAAAGCCGTGGCTATGTCACTCTGTGACTCAGCACGCAAGCTTGGCCCTCGCCATCGTCCTGCCTCCGAGCAATGCCCAGCCATTCTCGCGGCTAGACAGCATCGATCGCTGGCTTGCCGAGCATGCCGCGAGGCCTTGCTCGCGCAGGCTGAGCACGAGCATGCCCAAGCGCCATTCATCGCTGCCGAAATCGACCAGAGCTCGCCTCAAGTTAACGATTTACCGTCAGGTAGCCGAGCAATGCCGCGAGGCCATTGCTGCTCTCCCTCCAGCCTCTGCTCTGCCCTCCAGCCTCTGCTCTGCCCTCCAGCCTGATCTGCCCTCCAGCCTCCGCTCTACCCTCCAGCCTCCGCTCTCCTCTCCAGCCTCCGTTCTCCCCTCCAGCCTCTGCCCTAAAGCCTCTGCCCTCCAGCCTCTCCCCTCCAGCCTTTCCCCTCCAGCCTCTCCTTTCCAGCCTCAGCCAATCCCCTCCAGCCTCCAGCCAATCCCTCCAGCCTCCGCTCTCCCTTCCAGCCTCTGCTCTCCCTTCCAGCCTCCGCTCCCCCCTCCAGCCTCTGCCCTCCAGCCTCTGCTCTGCCCTCTAGCCTCTGCCCTCCCCTCCAGCCTCCGCTCTCCCCTCCAGCCTCCGCTCTCCTCACCCCTCCATATGCAATGTACAGTATCTACTATATAATTGCCGTAGGCACTTTTGTGTGGGTACCCGAAAAGACCGTGGCTATGTCACTCTGTGACGTCAGCACGGCGAAGCATTGGCCGCGTAGCGGCCAATGCGAGTCGCTGGCCTGCGCGAGCAATGGCCGCGAGGCCATTTCTCGCGCAGGCTGAGGACGAGCAATGCGAGTCGCTGGCTTGCGCGAGCAATGGCCGCGAGGCCATTGCTCGCGCAGGCTGAGCACGAGCAATGGCCGCGAAGCGGCCATTGCGAGTCGCTGGCCGAAAATCGAACCAGAGGCTCGGCCTCAAAGTTAACGATTTACCGGTCAGGTAGCGCGAGCAATGGCCGCGAGGCCATTGCGTGTCGCTGCCTGAGCCGCGCTTCTAATTGGTCGGCGCCAGCGAGTCGTTACACTTGCGGCGCGCTTGCGGTAATCCTCATACAAAGTATAGTATTCTAGACACCCGATGCATTTGCATCGGGCTCACAGCTAGTGAATTAATAAGCTCCTAATTGTTTGTAATATTGCACAGGGATTCAGTCACAATTTGTATGTGTATATGATTGATGGATTTTAGACACAAAAATTGATGTTTCATGAGGAAGGATTACAATGCATAATTTTGGGAAATAGAGATTTAATTTAGATTGTTTCAATGAATATTTTTATCACGGGACTTTCACAGAACTGTTCTATAGAATATATGATTGATTAGGGTCCCACAAAATTATATTATATTAGTATTATGGTTTGGAACAGGTAATGATAGAATAACTTGAAAGATTATTTTTTGAGAAATCTGGTAATGCATTTATGAGTAATTGGGGCAATTTTGGCAGAATTGATTATGATGATAGCTGAATAAATTTTATTGTATGATATATATCATGGGAGATTATGGAGTATATTGAATATGAGGATAGTAATAACTTTTACCTGTATAATATAGAGATCGGTCTATTACGGAACAATGTGGTGATGTGCTCCCCAAATGTCAAATTTGGACTATGATGATAATAATAATTATTGTATGCCTATAGAATTATGAAAAAATTTTGTCTTCAATTTTTAATATGCAATTGTGGTGAATCTTTTTGAAAAAAATAAAAACTATTTTCATATTTATAAAATATAGTGTGGTTTTCATGATTCACCAACAGATCTGTTCTAGATCTGGGTGGTGATTCGGTTCGAATTGATATTATATTGTGAAAACTGATAATATTCTTTAGGACTGTTTTGAATTGCACCTTCATAGACAGGACTGAGTGCACCATAATAGTGTATATGTATGACATGGGTTCAACATCCGTTTGCTAGCACCTTTCCTCACTCTAGTTGTGAGATATAAGCGATTGCCCTCTGGAATCAGTCTCTAGCACGCCTAAGGGGTTAACCTCTTTTCCCAAGGCACCAATTATATATTCAAAGCACCTGTCTTTAGCTATAAGACTGCAAATCTATTGTTCTCTGGTATTAGCCGATGAGGAAAAGCCCAGAAATACATCAGGCAGCTACATTAGTGTTAGGACCCAGTTAACAGAGATTGCCTCAGCGTGGCAACTGGGTGAATTATCGATTTGGCCATTTCTTTCTTTTATTTTAATGATCTTTTTATTGAACAGTAAAGGGTTACATTGAAACAAACAGTCATTCCCTGTCGAGAAGGGAAAATTTGGAGTAATTGTCCCAAATGGTATAAAAAATCATAAGTAGATTCCTACTACATATTTTATACAGTGTTTCCCTCCACTGGGATTATCTAACAGAGAATTAAAGGAATAACCTTAAATAGAGACAACAATACAAATAAGAGAATCGAAAGGAAGGGAAGTAGCAACGTAGGAAGGAATAAGGAAGGAATGAGGGTGTTCGGGGGGTAGGTAGTGGGTCTGCGAGAGCATGTCTCAGTCACATAAGTCAAACAGAAATAAAGGTTCTTATGAATTCCGGGGTTGATCTATAATGTATTCACGGGGTCCAAATTTTCCCAAAGGAATCGTGGGAACTGAATGAGAGAGCCGCCAGTTCTGCCGCACGGTACACCATGTCAATTTCACATATAAGTTGGGGCTGCATTGGGATTAGATTAGAGTTCCAGTGTGTCGAGACTAGCAGCCTACAGGCAGCTATAATGTTAGAGGCTGCAGTACATCTGTAAGTAGCTTCGACACTGTGTTCCAATTTTCTTGTATAAGGGGGCATTGCCACCATATGTGGAAATATGTTCCTCGGTCTGAGCCACATCTCCAACAGGATTCCAACGTCGGGGAATGCCATCTATGTAATTGTGTGGGGGTGCGGTACCATCTCATTAACACCTTTTAAGAATTTTCTTGCAATTTTATGCAAGGAGAGGGGCCATGAGATCTTCTATATATTTGTCTAATTTGTTGATCTGAGAACTCTATCTGTAGGTCTCGTTCCCAAAGGCCCAAAAAGTCCCTCTTAATATATGCAATGTTTAGTGATAATTGCTTATAGAGCAAGGATAACACCTTGTTGGGAGCTAGTAGTTGAGTACATAGTTGCTCAAATAATGTTAGTGGTCTAGTAAAATTCAAATTTTTCAGATGTTTGTGTATGTAAGCTTTCAATTTTCCATATTGTATAAAACAAATGTCTGGTAAAGAGTTAGATTGTTGTTAGGAATGGGCGAATCTACTCGCTAGGACTCGTTACTCGGCGAGTAGTAAGGGACTCGCAGGACTCGGTACTCTGCGAGTTTCCCAGTGATTACTCGCACGAGTCCATTGCAAATCAATATCAATCCTAGTTTTGTCAGAAACGCTGACAAAACTAGGATTGCCATTGTTTGCATTAGACTTGGCTACTGTGCCAGTGATAGCAGGGAAACTCTCAGATAACTGCTGTTTCTTTGGGAGCTGAGTCCAGCTGTCTTCTCTGTGCAGCTCCAGGGTCCTAGAGCCCGCTGCTGCCTGATGTAGCAGTGCTGAGATTGTTCTCAGTCTGCTCATTCCCTGTGTACAGACATGAATGTCTGTGCACAGAGATGATGTAGCAGTGCTGAGATTGTTCTCAGTCTGCTCATTCCCTGTGTACAGACATAAATGTCTGTGCACAGAGATGATGTAGCAGAGCTGAGATTGTTCTCAGTCTGCTTATTCCCTGTGCATAGACATCTATATTTATGCACAGGGGATGTAGCAGAGAGGACATCGCGTTTTGGACTGCGTCGGACGGAAGAGGATTTTTTTAATTAAAGATGGAGTCCCTAATGGCTTTTTTTTTTATTTCTAATAAAACATTTTCCTTGTGTTGTGTTTTTTTTTAAAACAATTTAATAGAAATTCATGGCGGTCATGTCTAATATTGGCGTGACCGCCATAAATTTCGGGCTTGGGGCCAGCTGATAATACAAAGCTGGCCCTAACCTCTTTATTACCCAGCGTGCCACCGCTACCAGGGCCGCTGGAAGAGCGGGGTTCAGCGCCAGAGGATGGCGCTTCAATGAACGCGCCATCTTCTGGGGCGGCTGCGGGCTGCAATTTGCAGCGGGGGATGCCCAGAAAGCTTGGGCATCCCTGCGCTGCGGATTCCAGCCCCCAGCTGCTTAGCTGTACCTGGCTAGACATAGAAATTGCGCGGAGCCCCACGCATTTTTTTTTTATTATTTCATGAATTTCAGAGTCAGAGTCTCAGAGTCAGAATCTCAGAATTTCATGAAATAATTAAAAAAAAATGCGTGGGGCTCCGCGCAATTTCTATGTCTAGCCAGGTACAGCTAAGCAGCTGGGGGCTGGAATCCGCAGCGCAGGGATGCCCAAGCTTTCTGGGCACCTCCCGCTGCAAATTGCAGCCCGCAGCCGCCCCAGAAGATGGCGCGTTCATTGAAGCGCCATCCTCTGGCGCTGAACCCCGCTCTTCCAGCGGCCCTGGTAGCGATGGCACGCTGGGTAATAAAGAGGTTAGGGCCAGCTTTGTATTATCAGCTGGCCCTAAGCCCGAAATTTATGGCGGTCACGCCAATATTAGACATGACCGCCATGAATTTCTATTAAATTGTTTTAAAAAAAACACAACACAAGGAAAATTTTTTATTAGAAATAAAAAAAAAAAGCCATTAGGGACTCCATCTTTAATTAAAAAAATCCTCTTCCGTCCGACGCAGTCCAAAACGCGATGTCCTCTCTGCTACATCCCCTGTGCATAAATATAGATGTCTATGCACAGGGAATAAGCAGACTGAGAACAATCTCAGCTCTGCTACATCATCTCTGTGCACAGACATTCATGTCTGTACACAGGGAATGAGCAGACTGAGAACAATCTCAGCTCTGCTACATCATCTCTGTGCACAGACATTCATGTCTGTACACAGGGAATGAGCAGACTGAGAACAATCTCAGCTCTGCTACATCAGGCAGCAGGCAGGCTCTAGGACCCTGGAGCTGTGGCAGCCAGCACACTGAGGAGACAGGACTCTTATCTGTGCGAGTTTCCCAGCGATTACAGTTGCAAAGTAAACGAGTCCAATGCAAATAAATGACAAAACTAGGATTGCTTCAGGCTGAAGCTTCCGAGACACATCTGCGATTTGTAAATCTCACACTACTCGCTATTACTCGCTTCCCCATTCATTAACATTGGACTCGCTAGACTCGCAACGAGTAGCGAGTCCTGTGCTCGGACTCGCTAGAGTCAAGCGATTCCGAGTAATTTAGGATTCGCCCATCACTAATTGTTGTATCTCTCTATATGAGAGGAGAGCTCCATCCAGTAGATGGTCAATTGGAATAGGGTTAGTTGATGTGCGCCCCGAACCCACAGTACCAATCACTGAAGGCGCATAGAAAGATGGCCTACAAGGTCCCTTAGATCCAAAATGGGAGACAACGGAGGTAAAAGCTGGTCACATTCTTCTTTCCATACATCAACAACTGCTTTTGTGAAGGTGTTTCTAATTGAATTCGACTTGCAATAGAGATCTGGGAATAGTGCTAGAAACCTTAGGGGTGTATGCGACATGGTTTCTTCGATTGAGAACCATAGCTTATGTGTTGGTTTCCTGATCCAATCTACAATTCTGGTTAGCATAGCTGCTTTATAGTATTTGCGTATGTCCGGAGCACCCATACCCCCTCTATCTCGTGCCAGTGCAAGTGTCTGGTATTTAATTCTCGGTTTCTTATTGTTCCATATGAAATTTAAAATGAAGGTGTGGATTTTGTGTGAAGTTTGTTCCGGGATGTGAATCGGGAGCATTTGGAATAGATATAAGAATTTTGGTAGAATTATGCTTTTAAGTAAGTTTTTCCTTCCGATCCATGATAGGAAGGGGGCTCTCCATGATTTGACAGTCTCCTTTGCTTTTTCCAATGCTGGTTGTACGTTGAGGGAAGAAGGTCTCTTGCTGTTTGACCTATCTTGATGCCCAAATATGTGATATATTTATTTGGCCACGTAAAAGGATATATGCGTTTATATTTGTCAATAGTGGGTTTAGAGATGTTTAGGCCTAGAGCTTCTGATTTGGACAGATTGATTTTATAGTTGGAAAGTCTGCCGTATCTCTCTAGAGTTTGTACAAAAGCAGGGATGCCCCTATCCGGTTCAGATAAGATTACCAACAGGTCATCCGCAAATGCAGCCGAATTGTGGTGCATTTTGCTTACCGTATATACTCGTGTATATTGGGCTGAAAAGTCCCCCCCTCGGCTTATACACGGGTCTATATGGTACATGTGCTGTATGGGGGCTGTGTCCGGGTGCTGGGGAGGCTGGAGGAGGCGGGGGGAGGCTCCTGACAGAGCGGCCCGTCACATGGGGCCGCTCATTAGATATGCACAGCTCTCCCCGCCCATCACAGCGGCAGGGGGAGCCGTGCATACAGCCCCCAGATGTTTACAGGCCCCCAGTGGGGTATACAGCAGGCCCCCATATACAGCAGGCCCCCAATGGCACTCGCCCCCCCACACTGTGCAGAGCCCCCCCTCCGATGCATTATGTTACCATCCAGCCGCGTCTTCATCACCGTCCTCCCGTCCATCCTCTCGCGCTGTGTTCGGCTCTCACGTGACCCGGCGCGATGATGTCATCCGACTGCGACCGCCGGGTCACATGAGACCGGGAACGCAGCGCGCGAGGATGGACGGGAGGACGGTGATGAAGACGCGGCTGGATGGTAAGATAATGCATCGGGAGGGGGGGCTCTGCACAATGTGGGGGGGCGAGTGCCATTGGGGGCCTGCTGTATAACCCACTGGGGGCCTGCCTGTGTATACCTCTGGGGGCTGCTGCATTATATACCTCTGGGGGCTGCTAAATTATATACCTCTGGGGGCTGCTGCATTATATACCTCTGGGGTCTGGGGCCTGCCTGTATATACCTCTGGGGGCTGCTGCATTATATACCTCTGGGGTCTGGGGCCTGCCTGTATATACCTCTGGGGCCTGCCTGTATATACCTCTGGGGCTGCTGCATTATATACCTCTGGGGCTGCTGCATTATATACCTCTGAGGCTGCTGCATTATATACCTCTGGGGCTGCTGCATTATATACCTCTGGGGGCTGCTGCATTATATACCTCTGGGGCCTGCCTGTATATACCTCTGGGGCCTGCCTGTATATACCTCTGGGGCCTGCCTGTATATACCTCTGGGGCCTGCCTGTATATACCTCTGGGGCCTGCCTGTGTATACCTCTGGGGCCTGCCTGTATATACCTCTGGGGGCTGCTGCATTATATACCTCTGGGGGCTGCTGCATTATATACCTCTGGGGCCTGCCTGTATATACCTCTGGGGCCTGCCTGTATATACCTCTGGGGGCTGCTGCATTATATACCTCTGGGGGCTGCTGCATTATATACCTCTTGGGGCTGCTGCATTATATACCTCTGGGGCCTGCCTGTATATACCTCTGGGGCCTGCCTGTATATACCTCTGGGGCCTTCCTGTATATACCTCTGGGGCTGCTGCATTATATACCTCTGGGGCTGCTGCATTATATACCTCTGGGGCTGCTGCATTATATACCTCTGGGGCCTGCCTGTATACCACACTGCTGGGGGCTGTATACCTGTGCTGGAGTCCACCTTCGGCTTATACACGAGTCAATAGGTTTTCCCAGGTTTTGGGGGCAAAAGTAGGGGGGTCGGCTTATACACGGGTCGGCTTATACACGAGTATATACAGTAATTGAAATCCCTTAATTTTCTCATTCATTTGAATACTTCTTAATAATGGTTCCATACTAGAACGAATAGTAAGGGGGACAAGGGAGATCCCTGCCTCGTTCCGTTTTGTATCTGGAAAGGGTCTGAAATTATATTGTTGATTCTCAACTTTGCTGATGGGGAGGTATACATTTTAAATATAGCTTCTATTAAAAGGGGAGGTATATGGAAAGCCACTAAAGTGCTACGGAGGAATGTCCAGTCCACCCTGTCAAAAGCCTTCTCGGCGTCTGTGCTCAGTAGGATCATCGGCTTCTGGTGTATTTTAGTGTATTGCATTAAAGGGAACCAACCACCCCCAATGACCCCCCCGGACTATTAATATTGGTCCCTACACACAGCACATCTATGTGCTGCAATGATTTTTGCTAAAAAAACCCGTTTTTAAAACTTGAGATAATGATTTTTAAAGTTTAAAACGAATGGACGGATGGGCGGCACTTATCTGTTTGAAAAGCCGGCTTGCATATGTCAGTCATACACCCCGTGTCCCCTCGCAGCATGAACGTCCAGCCCTTTGCAGCGTCACAGCCCTGTGCACGGGCTCGCATGCCCGTGCACACGTCATCATCTACAGCCGGGAAGCGAGCGCGCGCTCTGACTTCCTGCGCTCGGCTGTGGAAGTCAGAGCGCGCGCTCGCTTCCCGGCTGTAGATGATGACGTGTGCACGGGCATGCGAGCCCGTGCACAGGGCTGTGACGCTGCAAAGGGCTGGACGTTCATGCTGCGAGGGGACACGGGGTGTATGACTGACATATGCAAGCCGGCTTTTCAAACAGATAAGTGCCGCCCATCCGTCCATTCGTTTTAAACTTTAAAAATCATTATCTCAAGTTTTAAAAACGGGTTTTTTTAGCAAAAATCATTGCAGCACATAGATGTGCTGTGTGTAGGGACCAATATTAATAGTCCGGGGGGGTCATTGGGGGTGGTTGGTTCCCTTTAAGTGCAATATTCTACTTGCATTGTCTCTTCCATCCCTTCCCTGCACAAACCCCGTCTGCTCTAATGTAATGAGTTGTGGTAGCAGGCCCGTCAGGCATCTTGCTATTAAGCTAGCGTAAATTTTGGTCAACATTAAGCAAGGAGATAGGCCTATAGCTCCCACATAGTGTTGGATGCTTGCCATCTTTGTGCAGAAGCGTGACATGTGCCTCTAAGGATTGGGAGGGAAGAGAACTGCCTTGGAGGACTGCATTACACATTTTTAATAGATGTGTGTTCAGATCTGGGTAGAATGTCTCATAATAGAGGAGCAGGAAGCCGTCCGGCCCCGGTGACTTGCCCGTTGGGCCCCCGGACAGGATGGACTGGAGTTCTTCCGATTCAAAAGGCCTCACCAGCCACTGCTGTTGATTCTCATCTAATTTTGGTAATGATAGAGATGAAAGGAATTTGTCAATTTCTTGTTTTCTCTGATTTAGGTTAATTTCAGGTTCATGTGGCCTCAACTGGTATACATTTTTATAAAACGTCAGAAATTCTGCTACAATTTGTTCATAATTTTGTGTTATCTGGCCTGATTCTGTTTTGACTTTATGGATAAATGTTCGTGATTGTCGCCTTTTAATCAATGATATCATTAGTTTAGAGGCCTTGTCGCCATGTACCAATAGGCGGTTTCTCCAATTAGCAAAGTACTTAGCTGCTTTTTTATTGAGAAGATCTTTAAGGCGTTGCCTACACTCTGCGAGTTTTATCATGTTAGAATGTGTTAACGTTGTCTGGTGTTGTTTCTGTAGGTGAATTATATACTTATATAACGTTTCTATTTCTTTTTTCCTTTGTTTATTTTGGAATGATGCTATTGAAATTATTATACCTCTAAGTGTCGGCTTATGTGCCTCCCAGATTATAGTAGGATCCACCTCTGGAGTGTTGTTGGTTAGGAAGTAGTCCTTGATGGCCAATTTTATTTTAGATTTAATGTTTTTTATGTTTAATAAGGATTCATTTAGCCTCCATGTCCTGGTGCTCAGGGAGGACCCCCCCAATTCCAGTTTTATAGACACCATTGCATGATCCGAGTACAATGCTGGGAGAATTTTTGTTTCTATGACTGCTGAAAGTAGTATTTTGGATATAAATAGGTAATCTTGCCGATGGTAGCTGTTGTGAGGGTGTGAGTAGTGATGTATAATTTCTATCGTGAGGGTGAAAATAGCGCCATGTGTCTATCAAGTCAGCCGCATGGAAAGAGGACCTGATTTGGGCCAGATCTCATCGTGAGACATTGCTTTTTCCAGTTGTGGTGTCTAATAGAGGCTCTAATACTATGTTTATATCTCCCCCAATTAAGACTGAGCCCTCAGCGACCAGCGAAAGCTTATGTTGAATTTTCTGTATCCAGGGGAGATGTTTTTTATTAGGGGCATATAAACTTCCCAGTGTAGTCAAGGTACCCTCAAGTAAGCCTTCGGGGTCAATCAGTTTGTCTATGAGAAGGAAAGGAGTATTTTTTGTTAATGCTATGGATACTCCTCTGTCCCTTTTTTGGGGTGAATAGGCATGATACCAGGTTTTGTAATAGTTTTTTCAAAATTAGGAGTTTTAGTTTCCAAAAAGTGGGTCTCTTGTAGTAGTAAAATATCATAGCCTGCTTTCTTAAAAAAATGTAGCGTTTGTGACCTAGGAATTGGGAATTAAAGCCGTGTAGGTTGTGTGATACTATTTGATATAACTTACGTTTGGCAGTCATGGCGGTTGATCATATGCAAGCTTTTGTTGTAGCAGAGACTCTCTCGCGGGGTTCTGGGGAGGGAGTGGTCGGGAAGAAACAGGGGGAGCAGAAAGAAACAACAGAGGTATTTTTCCTAAAAGTATAAAACAAATTATTGTTAAAGCATATACAAACATATTAGAATAAAACCTTATTATGCAGTGAGTCTGAGCGGTCAGATTCATCTCTATCTCGTCCACCACACCAATGCGCCAGAAGCTCCACTGTGGGGGCAGACTGACAGAGAGGGTTTCACTTTTTATCACTTAGTGTAACTAATAGGCTACTTTGCCTTAAGCCTTATTAACGAAATATTCCTATATAATCTAGCCTATGGTCTAGTAAAACCAACTACAAGAACCGGAAAAAAAAAATAAATAAATAAGACAATATTAATAGATGAGTGTGAGGGAGTGAGTCCCCCCTCAAGGCACCAAATTAGTTTAACGTAATAATTTACATCCGTGACAATGTTGTGTTTGAGTTTTCCATCCATTGCTCTTGTCCTTTGCATCATAGTTTTATGCAAGAGCCAAGTTAGTAATCGGCTTAGAGGGTAAGTAAAATGGAGCAAATACTATGTCACCTAACTAAGATTTCTATGGAGGTGAGGAACCTTAAAGTGTGTTAAAGTCTCAATCATGAGTCTCAAAGAGAAGAATAATATAACCCGTTCCCGAAGGTCTGTCATCCATTTGGGCCGTCCTCTCCTCGGGTCTCGGCCATCTTGGATGTTTTACATTTTGACCTTTGAGATTTAGGCGTCAGGTGTGTCTGCCATAGTGGTGGTTGTTGTAATGGTGTCATCTGGTAGGCAGCTCCCACCTCTTCCAAGTTGGGATAGTGTTCTAGTTCTATGTTTAGTTCCTGACACATCCTTTTGATATCAGCTGATGTTCGGTCTCGAAGCCTTTTGTCCTCAGCCGTGACGGACATGCCAAAGGTGAACAGCCATCTGAATGAGTAATTCCTTTGATGGAAAATTGTGGTTAACGGCTTCAAGAGGCGTCGCTTGGCCAGGGTTATCCATGAGAGATCTTGGTAGATCTGGATTGTAGAGCCATTGCATGAAATATTAGTTTTTTCTCTGGCCCTCTTCATAACCAGCTCTTTTGTCCTGTAGTCCAGGAAACGACATATGACGTCCCTCGGAGGTTCTTCTGGTGGTGGTTTCAGGCGTAATGCTCTATGGACTCTTACTAATTCCATATCCGTGGGGTCATCTGGCTGCAGTATTGAACGAAAAGTGACAATGATGGTTGGAGTCAGGGCGTCCTCATTTATTGTTTCAGGAACACCCTTCAGGCGCAGGTTATCTCGCCTGTCCCTATTCTCGTGATCCTCCAACATTGTTTAAATCTTGTTAAGGTGGTCCTCATGGTGTTGGAGGCCAGAGAGGGTTGCATTAGACTGTTTGATCACTTCCGTATTAGTCGATTCCAGAATTTCGACTCTGCGGCCCATGTGTGCCAAGTCCTGTTTGATATCCGCCATCTCCTTGACTAGTGGCTCCAGAGCTTTATGAAGTATTTTCTTGAGATATGATCTGGTCATCGGAAGTTCTTCATCATCGTCCGTTCCCTCACAGTCGCACTCATGATCTGTTTCCATGCTGTCTTCGACCAGAAGTTGTCGTGATGTTTTGGATAAGGAAGACAGACCTACTTGTTTTTTTAGGTATTTATCTAGGTCTGCTTGTGTGGGGCTGATAGCTGCCTTGGTGGAAGTTTTAGTGGATTTTGTGGTTGATTTAACCATTGTAAAGGGATGCAAGGGTTAAGATTTATCCGATTCTTGTCCTCCGCCAGTCTCCCCAGAGCGTCACGGGGCCCTCACATAGTGGGGTTCGGAGCCGTGCCAAGAGAATCTGTTGTTATTAGTTTAAATAGAGATCCAGAAGATGGGGTGCTCTTGTTAAAGGAATATTTCCTTGTAGATGTTTCACTGAGCAGATTAGGGAAGGCTGTTTAGATATAGCAATTAAGGTCTGCAGAAGTACATACAAGGGGCTGTATTATGGCACTTTTAATTCTGTATATTGATTTATAAAGTCACTGAAGTCAACACTTAGGGTAGTCCTCTAGTGCCCTCAGCTGGCCGTTGGTGGTATAAACCAGTGAGTGTAACAAGGGCAGTTAAAGGGTTAACTTAGAGTTGAGTAGTCCTATGTAGGTAGACTTATAGTGTAGTTATATGGAAGTCATCTTTAAACAGTATCTGTTTCCTGAGGCTGGCTCCAGCATTATATCATAGTGCCTGCTTATACTGTGTCCCATAGCCTCTGCTTTACTGCTTGTTCCTGTGGCTCTGCAGGCGGGAAAAGCCCAGTAATGGCGGCACCGTCTGAAATGCGCTCCTCCGTAGATCTCCCCCAGCCAGCCGTTCCCCCTCCTCCTCTCCCACCTTGCGGTCTCCCCCTCCGGGTAAAATAAATCATTCCCGGGGTGTGCAGTCTCCTAGGGTCCTGTCCCACCAGGGAGAAGCAGATTGTCTTACCGGCGCGGCTGTCAGGGTGCCTCCCTCAGTCTGTTCTGAGCCTCCCATAGGTCCTGGCAGCTCCGGAGCTCAGCCTCCTCTGTGTGTCCTCCGGTAATAGTTCAAAGCGGAGCGGGAGTGCAGGTCTCACAATGCGGGCGCAGATGGGTATTGCGGCAGGAGGGAGCTTGTGGGGGGGTAGCAAGTTAGTGTTATGCTGGGCCCAAAATGGCTGAGGTCGGGGGAACGTGTAAACTCGCCTGTATAAGGCCTATGGAGGCTCTGTGAGCTTCTTTGTTTAAGTCCTTTGGGTCCCCGATGTTCTGGATTGTTGTTGGTGTTGGCCACAAGGCAGCTTGGGGTCCTTTCCAGGGTGGATGGATTGGATGGACAGGATTTTAGTAGGAGCTGTGCTGTGTCCAGCCTTCTTGGTCAGCGGCCATCTTGGATCTCGATTTGGCCATTTCCATAATACCAAATATCTCTACTTTTTCATTTTCAATTTTATCCATTTAGAAATAAGTCTGTGTCGAGTTTAGTTAGCACCTTCATAAACAGGACTGAGTGCAGCATAATAGTGTATATGTATGACATGGGTTCAACACCCGTTTGCTAGCACCTTTCCTCACTCTAGTTGTGAGATATAAGCGATTGCCCTCTGGTATCAGTCTCTAGCACGCCTAAGGGGTTAACCTCTTTTCCCAAGGCACCAATTATATATTCAAAGCACCTGTCTTTAGCTATAAGACTGCAAATCCATTGTTCTCTGGTATCAGCCGATGAGGAAAAGCCCAGAAATACATCAGGCAGCTACATTAGTGTTAGAACCCAGTTAACAGAGATCGCCTCAGTGTGTCAACTGGGTGAATTATCGATTTGGCCATTTCCATAATACTTACTTCAAAAACAAACTCCAAGGAGTCAGGCCAAATCAATTGCAATAGTTATTTATTAAAACAACACTATGTTAAAATGACAATGTTAAATAAGGTACACAGAAGGAGGACCACATGAAATAAATATAAACCACAATGGTATTCATTCATCAGGTATAGGAAACAACATATACAATCAAAGAAGTCAGTGCCCCAAAACTGAGTGCACCCCATATACCTAATTGAGGATGATACATATAGTATTAGCAAGTCATGGATCCAATTTACCTTACTGCGACCGCCCCCTGACGCATTTCGCACCAGCTTCTTCTAAGGAGGGTGGTCGTACTAAGGGAATTCCAGCTTTTTATATTGTATTCAATTAACCCAGCGTGCCATGTGACGTCCGGTCCGAAAACCGGAAGTCGCGGGTATCAGTGCGTCACATCCCGCGTCTGCAAGATATTATTGGCCAGGGCGCCAAAGTATGACGCCGCTGGTTACTAGGCAACCGTGGACGCGGGATGTGACGCG